>JAUJPP010000007.1:14377281-14753268 GCA_030562195.1 Nipponacmea schrenckii | reverse complement strand
CTGTCCATTAAAAACCAGTTCTCCACCCGTTTATCTGCCAAGTCCAAAGCCATTTGATAAAGCTGTTGAGCCTCTTTGATTTTATCAGTGACTAACTCCATCTTGATGGATTCTTCCAGACACCAGTGATAAACTTTCTGACTTAGCAAATTCCTAACATGGGCTGATCTGAAATATAAAGCCAAAGGCCCCCTGAATGCAACTGAATCTTATGAATTAAGAAATAAATATTATAGTATATTCTGAGTTGTATTTTTAAAAATGAAGCCTGGATTTACTCCGCACCCTAATCTGTTCTTATAATGACTTCAGCCTCTTGCTCACTAGTATTACTTTATCTTTGACTGATATTAACAGTAATATTTGACCTCTGCAAGACACCTTTTGGCCTTTATCTTTGCTACTAGCGTTCACGAATGTTGTTCTTTTACGCTACTAGAACAGAAAAAGAATCGAATCAGGGGACTTTGTACTTTTTAGTAAACCTGTCTGGCTACCATTATCAGTTGGGTTAACTGGAATAATGTGGAAATTATATGATGAAAAGTCAGATATTTGCTAGCCTGAATAGCTGTGATCCAGTAGAGCGGGTGGGGATAAAAGGGGAAGTGATGCTTCATAAGCAAATACCAGAAGTGTTCACAGTTTAACGCTAACAAATACCAGACATCAATTAACATAATCAATTAATATATTTACATTAGCTATTGTTTTTCTCCATTGGACTAATGTTAATACGTGTGGCGTTTATGAGACAATAACTGCCATTGCCTCATCACCCAAACATTGAGCGTAGTAATACACAGTAACCAATGTAAATAAACATGGCCGTCGCGCTATTAACGTCGATCATCTTCACGCTTGAACGTAAAATTCCAATTTTAATGTTGAATTCTAATATGTAATAAAGTTTCCATTAGCCTAACCCAAAGCCAATCTAATACTCAAAGTCTCATACAAAAATAATTGGCAAAATGCGATAGAACTCAATCGAATTAGGCCTGAGTGTACTGGCTATAGCCGAAGACCCATTTGACCTAGTTACTCGCTTCAGTCTGAGAGCCTTAAAGTGCAGGTTTATGGATTGTTTAATATTAAGTTCAAAATACTATACTGTTACTGAATATTAACTGAATTGAGTGTAAACTGTGGTCACCTATCAACATATGGAGGGGTCTTCTTCTAGATTGGTCTTTATAGTTACTTTCATTTTCTCAACTTTCCTTCTTGTTTACATTTGTTTGTCACGTCTAGCCGAATCACCTCTCAATTGTATCCGCGTTCATTAAATTTCATGATTTTGTTGCTTTTCATCGGTAAAGTTCGAATTCATACCAAAATGTTTTATATTTATTGATAAATGAATTGATTTATAAAGATTAAACATAAAATTGAGATAAACATTGTTTTTTCTTACATTTTGAGAGCTTTCCCCCGCGAACTATATTCTGACGAAAAGAAAATGGCTATTCCATCAACAAGATCAACTCCAGCAACAAAGGCGGGTAATATGAAATTTTCACGCAAAGAGTAGAATTTGTCGTGGTGACAGGTTTTGAAAACGTAAATATAAGCAATAAACGGTCACCCTATGGCGGTTATGGTCGTATATCAGGACAAAGGTTGGATGGAAAATTGAATGAATGCGCGTTAGCGCATTTATGATTAATTTTCCGTCCAACCTTTGTCCTGATATACGACCATAACCGCCATAGGGTGACCGTTTATTGCTTAAATAAATGCTATGAATAATTTTATATCGTTCAAACATCGACCCCATATTTTACTGATTATCAAATAATTGACCACTATGTTGTACTTTCTGAAAGTATGGATCAATAATAAATATAAAATAAATAAATAAATCATCTTATATATAGCACTGAAACATCTATCCAGTTTAACAGCTCTATAGCGTTTACAATAAATAGCACCATGTAAAATATAATCTGTAGTCTTCTCAAGATAATTTGCAACTTTGGTCAAAAATCTAAGCAAGAAGCGCCACTTATCGATTGGATTGGATTGGGGTGAGCAGTGGAGTTTTTGGAATTATTAGTTGAGGGGGGGGGGGGGCTTGCAAGGTGAGGCACCAGTATAAAACGTTATGTAATTTCACGAGTACAAGCAGCAATGTTGTAATGAAGTGGCCCTCAAACTTAGAGTAAGCAAAATTAAAAAATTAAGGGTGCACAGTGATTTATTGTCTATCTTGTGAAAAAACACATAATTTTTTCGTTATGACGTCATCCTGTCTTATTTATGACGTCATCATCCATATTTTGTCTGTTAAACTTATCCATCTACGGGGCATTTATAGGAAATTATAACGTCATCACTTAAATCACCCTGAAATCGGGATAGCGGGTCTTATAGCTATTCACAGTTATAGCATCAATGAAGTATTTGTTTCTAGATGTCTGCATCAGAACAAACATCGTCGGTTAAGACATAGCAGCCGAGATAACCATGATGACTTTCTCCTCGCCAAGCTCGGGGACCACCAAACGTCTCTTGTTCTCAGCTCAATTTTTAAACCGAAATTTATAAACACAGATATTCTGTTCGTGTTATATTTTCAAGAGAGACTGTAGCCGAAGGTATTTAGTTCAATACAATCAAATATAAGCTCGGATAATCAGCAAAATCTCAGCCAAGAACAAAAAGAAATATTAATGGCCACGGAGCCTGGAGTTTAATAATACACAAATTGTTCACCGAGTACTTTATTATCATGCGACATGAACGTAAGCCTACATGTATAATGCGAAAAGTTCAGTTATCATCCTCGTCGTCAACAGTAACCTCTTCGGAATTCTTACAGTTTCCTCCTCTGCATTCCCCACAGGCGCTAACGCATTTGATCCCATGTTTGCGACATGAGCAGCTGTTGCTACCGCATTGATTTGTGGTTGCTGTCTTACACTTGCATCTTACAAATTTCAACAAATCCTCGGGAGCTGCATCCATGTCAGTTAAGATTGGCGTAAGTACTTGATTTACAACTTTCCATCCCCATTGCGTTGGGTCCAGGTAATCATTCGAGAGCTTTAACCAAAGTGTGACTTGCAAGTGAACTCTCAAACTATGGAAATAAGCAGCTCTCGTTGTAGGTGGAAGTTTTTGTGGATCAATTGTTGTCTTGATAGTCGACATCATCTGCATATATTTCAAATAACGTAAATTATTCAGAGTGTCAAGTTCTTTGCCTCCGTATAGGATAATGTATAACCTTTCACCGACTGCCCCAACCTGCTCCGCAGTAGCCTTTGGATTACTGATTATACCAGATAGATCTTGCAGCTCTTCTGACTGAGTAATCTTTTTCAACAAAACGGTTTTTCCATGTCCATATGTCGCAGAGGTGGTGTCACATACGCCCCATACATGGATGAACAAGAGATTCGATATAACTTTTTTTACCTGATTTCTTGATCAAGTCTTGAATTCTCCATAACCTCAAACCTTGCTTTTTTCTGCTAGCTTCTGAGTGAAAATATACATCGGCCATATGGTGCTTCCAATGATACATGAGGAGAATAAGTACATCCGTATCATCTGCAACAACACTCACTTCTCTTCCTCCGCTTGCTAATTTTAGAGCACTTTCTACAATCAATGTATCAGCATCGCCAGTACTATAGTACACATCCTGACCATCGGCTTCTAAGCTTCGACCCAGCAATGCGATGAATTGACTCTTGTTCTTTTCATTCGAGAGGAATGTCTGTTGGTCTCCATGGGCCCTGATAGATTCATTTAATTGAATATATGCACAGGTTTTTCCAATTCTTCGCTGGTGCTCGTGATCCCTGATAGACGGACCGTTTCCATAGACATCAAATACTATATAACAGTCACCATATCTTGTACGTACATATTTCACATATTGCTTTGATATCTCCTTGTACGACACGTTCTTCTGCCATTTAACTCTATGGAGAAGAGCCCCACCATCTATAACATGCATTGTAGATCGGGACGTTTCCTCGGAAGATTGAGCACCATTTTCCAAATATTTTGCGGTTCAGTGGTTTGCGCATGTAATTGTCCTTAAAAAGTGAAGTTGGTAACGCTGTGAGCTCATAGCTGAAGTATGGAGCCATATCATTCTCCCTCTGTGCGATAGCTATCAGACGATGAAACAGGTGATGTGGATGGATGTGGACTTTCTGTTGATCAACTAGGATCCCTGGATACAAATGATCTAAAGTCTTTACTTGATCTTTTCTTTTCAAAGATGCTTTCATAATATTGATGTTATCAAGCTGTTTCTGTATGTGTGCACCAACCTCTTCTGTATTCTGACAATTAACACCATCACCATCTGTTGCTGTTAAACCCGATGATATTGAGCGCAGTCTTGACTCATCTAAATCAAACGGCTCGTGTTGGTCAAACCAACCTTGAATGGTGTGCATGTCCGCGAAATCCCGAATGCTCCTTGTCGTCCCTAGGTCTGTGTGCTGTTCGCTTGTCTTGTGTTTGACGTTTGTGATAGATGTCATTGCATCATGAACTGTGGCACACTTGTGCATACTATAAACCCACTGAAGGTGTACTGTCTCGGTGACGCCTCGTCCTCTAGTTAGCCCCCCTCTGCTCTTAATGGATCTCATCATGACCTGTTCAATAGTAAGGTCCGTCCATAATCCTGCCCAATAGCGATCACTTCTGCGGACCGTGTGGAAGCCCTGTTCTTGGAAGCAATGGTATAACCAGGGATGATCTTTTGATAATTCCGTCATCAGTTGTAAATATAATCGCGCGCTCTTTGCATAATTGATATGTCCCGTTGCTGCAAATAGATTCAGCATCCGTGTAACTGCTACAAGATGTAGTGTCCAACCTCCTATTCTTTCGGCTCGAATGAACATTTTCAAAGTTTCAATGTATTCGATGTATTGCAGCCACAACTTTGCTGTAGGTGAACGACTTGCAAGCAGTGATTTATACTTGAACAGACATCCGTCTAATTTCATCAGTTCCTTACATTCGGCAATGGCAACAGTTGGTAGGGATTTGTCTTTGACTCTTTCATATAAATTCTGAATCTTCTCTACTTCTGTACCATGCAACTTGTCGATTTCAGGTTCTCCATCAGTTCCATCTACTTCTTTGTCTGCATCTATTTCAATTCCCACATCTGATACGGTGTTATAGAGATATTCTTGATCAAGAGGAGTATCGTCGTCTGCGTTTCTAGTTTGATCCTGTTAGTTGTGGTGTCGCTTGATGGATTGTCTGCTTCTTTAGGGGGTAAACTCTCGCCATTTATTTCTGAACTAACACTTGGTAAAACTGACAACAACAACTTGTTTATCAACGCAGACTCTACTAAAAAGTGGCCGCGCAGGGCTCTTGATACAGCCTTCCCTGACATCATATGGTTTACTGCATTAGGCCCATATACTGTTTCTAATGCCTCTTCTATACCAGATCCTTTCATCATGGATCCAATACTTCCCATAAAGCTCATCATTGTATGGAATCCACCAAGTCTACATACTATGTTCATTGACTTTGCTGTGATTATATCCGTCGCTTTAAGCCACAACGGTTGGTGGAATGTGATGCACGGGGTCGGAATATGCAACCTTTCAGCTTGCCTTTGGTTGTAGATTAAAGTTGAGTAAATACACGACTCGTCAGAGGGATTTAAGTCAATTATTGGTAGAAGGAGTACTTCAGACTGGGGAAATGGATACTGATCTCGAGAAAACACATGCTGCATGAAGCCTGACCAGTTAGGTCTTGGTCGTGTTGCGTTGCTAAAAATCGACCCGGAGTGCCAAAGAAGATCGGAGCTTAATTCTGGAGGAAACGTGTACGGAAACTGCAAATGAAGCATTGGTTTATATTCGATCGATGCCAAGCCTTTCGTAGGTTCACTAATGTACTGTAAAATTGGAACCCCCTTATCCTTCACTAGCTCATTCGACTTCATACGTAGCTGCCTACTGATCACTCGCGATTTTGATACTAACGGTCTATTATCTTTGGGTGAGGAAACGGCAATGATACCCATTCCGTGGAATGTTCCATGACCATCTAGTGTCGCAACGTTGTGGTCTACATTATCGGCCACCCACTGCGTAAAAGTGCCGGGGAAATATTCCGAAAGAAGGTTTTCTAGACTTTCACTCTGAATTACAGATTGCTTGTATCTGGTCACTTCGTCGTAGCTGATGGAAAACCCTAACCGTGACAATTCATTGTTCAGCCACTTCGATCCAAACACATGATCCAGTTCAACACCTAAGCCAAACAAGGGGTTTGGGGGTTTTTACTGATCTTGGTCGGGCTGCCTGAATAATGCAGTGTCCAATACTGCTTTGCTTTAGTTCTGAAGGGACAATATGCTTCAGGAATGTCTGTAGGTGTTGCGGTATCCAATTAGAACTCTGTTCAGAATCCGTTATGTCATCATTAGTAGGATAAGACTTTGAATCATATTTTTTCTCTCTGATTCTCGCGTTTATTATCTTTGCTGCAGCTGTCACTATTCGATCAGCTTCATCATCGATGTCGTCATCCTTTTTCGAGTACCATTCTTCATGTATTATGTATCTCGCCATGTTTCGAAAACAAACAACATTGCTACGACCTTCAATTTCCGCAAAAAAAAAAAAAGTCTTTATAGCGCTCCTGTAACTTTTGTTTCAGTCTTTTAGTTGTGTAGACATCTGATCCACCACTGAAAGTAGTCATCTTAACATGCAATTCAGAGAGGGTGTACAAATCTGCATCACATTCAGATTCCAGTCAATTGCATAGCATGTCGAACCAGTGTCTTCTCTCTTGATTCTCTGGTCTTCCTGGAGTCACGTTGCTTGTTATGGTGTCGATATTTCTAACGAGTATGAACTTTGAGTAACAGTTACTGTGGTAGACGGCTTCAGCTGCAACTAAGTCAATGCACCCATTGAGCCGATCTTGAACTTCAGCTGCCCACTGATCTCCTCTCATTTCACAACACTCTAGAAGTTTTTGACGGAATGGGAGGGTCGCTACTTGATACACTGGGGTCCTACCCAGGACGACGGGTGTCTACTGATGCAGTTTTACCACAAACCATACAATTATCTTTCCAGTTAAATGGCATCAAGCTAGACCTCAATTTCTTAGTACATGGCATTTCTACATTGTTACAAAGCAATCGTTTCTGGTCTGTGAAATCTCTCCGGCAGTTTGTATGTACCAGCACTTTTCCAATTGGTGTCGTGAAAAAACGTTTTTTCAAATAACTGTTTAAATCCAACAAATCACGTTTTTCGCTACAGTTAATAAGAGTCAGCAACCCCTTTCGAGTGACAGATACAAAACTTTCATCTTCACCAAAGTCTTGCTTACACATACATAATAGTCTTCGCGAAAGTCGGACATATTGCCAATGTAGTACTCTAGAACATCAGATGTTGGCAATTCTATTAATAACTCAATTATTTGCTAATAAGAATAATGGTTCGTGGCATAAGTAGCGAGATGTTGCACTACAAATTCGGAATGTTCTGTCAATAACATTTATTTTTAATGGCAATTATGTGTTTCCGTACATTTTTTAATCGAACGGAAGTTCAGGCAATTGTCGGTTAGGATTACATCTTTTTCTACATAATGTGAATGGTGGAATCAAGTTGGTTAGTAATTGTAACATATCAAGAAAAAAAATCTTAGAAATATTCATGTTTTCAATGTTATTTCAATTTTATCCGTGATGTTTGTGTTTAAGAATAACGTTGGCTGCTATAGGGAGTAATGCGTTATTATATGTGTAATTGATTCGACGTCGAGTTTTAAGTAACTATTACTTGTCAAATTTATTTTCTATTAACAAATATCAATGTTTCATAAATAAAATGTAGATATATAATGGTTAAAACTCGATAATTGCCGATATCACGACGTCGACTAACGAATAAAACAAACCCTCCCTAAAGTATGGTGGTCACGTTGTACCATGACGTCATTTGTTATGAAAAATACCGTACTGGTACGCTACAGAATGATTTTCAAATGATCATAAAAAATTTTCCCCACAACGGAATTTAGCGGATTTTGGATATGTTGTTATTCTCAACATTCTGCTTCTTTTGATACCAAATTTGCTTCTATACGAATTATTTCAGGGTACCCCTATATTTTCAACTTCAACAGCCAGACTAACCCCCATTGTGGATGATAGACCATTCCGGTTCATTACTGTAACAACTTGTGGTGAAATATACCATAGGAAATACATGGGAATAGTGTTTAAGAGGAAATTAAAAGGATCTCGTACATTGATCGTATATATCAAAGATTCATATTGGCTTCCATGTTCCTAAAGCAACGTTTGGATATACATGGTTCATGTATAACACGGGGTAAACTTGAATTGCATAAACCATTTTGATGCTTTAAAACTAGTTTACCTGGAATTTGTTATAAAACTCGAAGGTAATTATTATCCATTTCATGGAAGCAACGAATGAAATTGGTAACTTTATGTTGATAGACCCGATGTATTTTACCAACAGAACGTAAAGTTAGATTTCAGATTTCAGAAGAGATGTCGTTTAGGATTCCAGTACTTTACACATAAGTTGGTTTATATTGTCCAAGCGAAATAACCATCATTGCACACTGCCTGACGTGTGCCACCTTCACCAACCCACTCAGTTACAGAAATGTGGAGCAAAAATCTCTATTTGATTTTAATGTTATTTATCACCACGTACGTTCGGCTTCAATAATCGCCCCACTTCTGTTTTAACAGACCGATTGATAAAATAAGAGCATAAGAAAACAAACATTTGATTTTATCTATTTATGACTGAATGAATCCAGTCTACATATTGTGATACACGGGTAGATACAGCTGGATATCGACTCGGTTCGTTACGACTCGTGAACGACACAGCACCAATCAAAACTGACTCGCCGTCTTTATCACAAACCAACGGACGGACCAAGCTGTCTCCCTAGTACGAGTGAAAGAATTACAGAACGAATGTATGAAAGAATTACAGAACGAATGTATGAAAGAATTACAGAACGAATGTATGAAAGAATTACAGAACGAATGTACTGAATGATTCAGACTGCAGTAGATAAATAAGGGCGCTAAAACAAAGCAGGTTCCACTAGTTTGGTAACAATCTGAGGCTAGGCAAGAGGCAGAACGTTTAAGAACCATTAAGTGTAGGGACCGAACAGAGGATACAAGATAGTCCAGGGGATGAGAGTGTCAGACTCAAACAGTATAAGCATTTTATAAATAATAAATTCCGAGTCGGGTTTTGGGCGGGGGTTGGGTAGAGACTATAAATTTAAGGATGTAGAAACGATACTGCTTCGGAATCTCAAAACCACTAGATACCAGATTGATCCGAGGATACCAAACCAAACCATCTGTAGCTGTCTGCAAATTGGTAACCAGACTTCGCACCAACAAAGTACTGACCACAAGTTCAATGCCATTAAGTGTCGCTGCGGCCAAGTTACCACAAGGTCGCATGTCTTCATTTCATACACTGAACTGAAACCCGCTCGTAAGCAACTGACAGAATACCTGGAAACCCATGGTATACCACTCTCCATACAGAATATTTTGGCTCCACCCACGGACCACTGGATCGCCATAATGGATCTCGTCTACCAATTATACACCAAATCTGTCTCGAACAGATAGGCTAAGTTTCTTAACACTTTTAACTACATCCCACTAAACGTTTATAAGTTTCATTGCAGAAACATCAGAGAACATTCCCTCCCCCCCCCCACCTATTGAAAGCTTCCCCCCTCCCCTCTTTCTCTCATTTTTTCTCTTTTTTTCTTTTTCCTACAGTAATCAGATAATTTAACCAAACCAAACCAACAACTACCATTCAAATACCAATCATGATCAGAACGAGTTTGGAAGAATAAAGAAGATCGAGTAACTCACGCCACATCATTCAGGGCCGACCAAGATTTATCAACAACCAAACCAACAGCACAGAATCATCCAATTTGAACTAATCCAACTACCAACTACTAAGAATACCAACAACCACCTAGTTTGCGATATCAGCAATTGCTAGAAGCGAACGTCAACTTGTCATCTACCAACAACTACCTAGTTTGCGATATCAGCAATTGCTGGAAGCGAACGTTAACTTGTCATTTACCAACCAACCAACCAACGACACTGCTAAGACTGGCTAAAAAGGGGGCGTGATCAAAACAAATTTTCAGTTGACTGCTTGTGTTACCAGACACATGTATATATTACGGTGGTTATTGAATTGGAAATGTTGCATCAACATATTTTCTTTTTAAGATAAGTATCTGTTTACGTGTTTTTAGCTATAAATTGCACTTTTGTTTTTCATTTTATTAATAATAATTTCATTCAGAAGGGCTAGAGAAAGGATCACACTTCTGATGGGTTTTATCTATCGGTTGATATGTTTTATGGCCATTACACATCTCGTTACAGCTGTTCCAGGTATGTTCTATTTACTTTTCTGTCTTTTACTTTTGAATGTAAAAATAATATTGTCAGCTTGAAAATTACATATAGTAATGAGCTTGAACATAAATAGAATGATACTTCCAAAAATGTTAATGAATGAGCATCCTGTATCATTTCAGCTTTTTAACCTTCCAAGTTTAAACCCTTATGTATTATTCAACCCAGGTCCCGCCTTGCAGAGTCAGAGGGAGTCGTTCACATTTGACAACCGAGTCCCTACAGGCTGTGCACAAAAAATTGGTAAATTGGTCCATGCAACCGCGTTGCTCGTTTTCAATAGCCTCTTCAGAAAAGCAAGACTGAATTGAGTTTTATTTTCTTTTCGCAGATTGTAATGGTAACACGTCTCCAGGTCATAAACCTACAACTACCCCGCCTCCCCCTGACACGTCCACGATACCAATGACTACCGCGCCGTCCCCTAACACGACCACGATACCAATGACTACCCCGCCTCCCCTGACACATCCACGATACCAATGACTACCGGCCGCCCCCTGACACGTCCACGATACCAATGACTACCGAGCCGCCCCCTGACACGTCCACGATACCAATGACTACCGCGCCGCCCCCTGACACGTCCACGATACCAATGACTACCGAGCCGCCCCCTGACACGTCCACGATACCAATGACTACCGCGCCGCCCCCTGACACGTCCACGATACCAATGACTACCCGCCGCCCCCTGACACGTCCACGATACCAATGACTACCCCGCCGCCCCCTGACACGTCCACGATACCAATAACTACCGCGCCGCCCCCTGACACGTCCACGATACCAATGACTACCGCGCCGCCCCCTGACACGTCCACGATACCAATGACTACCGCGCCGCCCCCTGACACGTCCACGATACCAATGACTACCCGCCGCCCCCTGACACGTCCACGATACAAATGACTACCCGCCGCCCCCTGACACGTCCACGATACCAATGACTACCGCGCCGCCCCCTGACACGTCCACGATACCAATGACTACCGCCGCCCCCTGACACGTCCACGATACCAATGACTACCGCACCCCCTGACACGTCCACGATACCAATGACTACCCCGCCTCCCCCTGACACGTCCACGATACCAATGACTACCGCGCCGCCCCCTGACACGTCCACGATACCAATGACTACCGCGCCGCCCCCTGACACGTCCACGATACCAATGACTACCGCGCCGCCCCCTGACACGTCCACGATACCAATGACTACCCCGCCTCCCCCTGACACGTCCACGATTCAAATGACTACCCCGCCTCCCCCTGACACGTCCACGATACCAATGACTACCCCGCCTCCCCCTGACACGTCCACGATACAAATGACTACCCCGCCTCCCCCTGACACGTCCACGATACCAATGACTACCGCGCCGCCCCCTGACACGTCCACGATACCAATGACTACCCCGCCTGCCCCCTGACACGTCCACGATACCAATGACTACCCCGCCTCCCCCTGACACGTCCACGATACCAATGACTACCCCGCCTCCCCCTGACACGTCCACGATACCAATAACTACCCCGCCTCCCCCTGACACGTCCACGATACAAATGACTACCCCGCCTCCCCCTGACACGTCCACGATACAAATGACTACCCCGCCGCCCCCTGACACGTCCACGATACCAATAACTACCCCGCCTCCCCCTGACACGTCCACGATTCAAATGACTACCGCGCCGCCCCCTGACACGTCCACGATACCAATGACTACCCCGCCTCCCCCTGACACGTCCACGATACCAATGACTACCCCGCCTCCCCCTGACACGTCCACGATACCAATGACTACCCCGCCGCCCCCTGACACGTCCACGATACCAATGACTACCCCGCCTCCCCCTGATACGTCCACGATACCAATAACTACCCCGCCTCCCCCTGACACGTCCACGATTCAAATGACTACCCCGCCTCCCCCTGAAACGTCCACGATACCAATAACTACCCCGCCTCCCCCTGACACGTCCACGATACCAATGACTACCCCGCCTCCCCCTGACACGTCCACGATACAAATGACTACCCCGCCTCCCCCTGACACGTCCACGATACCAATAACTACCCCGCCTCCCCCTGACACGTCCACGATACAAATGACTACCCCGCCTCCCCCTGACACGTCCACGATACCAATGACTACCCCGCCTCCCCCTGACACGTCCACGATACCAATGACTACCGCGCCGTCCACTGACACGTCCACGATACCAATGACTACCCCGCCTCCCCCTGACACGTCCACGATACCAATGACTACCCCGCCTCCCCCTGACACGTCCACGATACCAATGACTACCCCGCCTCCCCCTGATACGTCCACGATACCAATGACTACCCCGCCTCCCCCTGACACGTCCACGATACAAATGACTACCCCGCCTCCCCCTGACACGTCCACGATACCAATGACTACCCGCCGTCCCCCTGACACGTCCACGATACCAATGACTACCCCGCCTCCCCCTGACACGTCCACGATACCAATGACTACCCCGCCTCCCCCTGACACGTCCACGATACCAATGACTACCCCGCCTCCCCCTGACACGTCCACGATACCAATGACTACCCCGCCTCCCCCTGACACGTCCACGATACCAATGACTACCCCGCCTCCCCCTGACACGTCCACGATTCAAATGACTACCCCGCCTCCCCCTGACACGTCCACGATACCAATGACTACCCCGCCTCCCCCTGACACGTCCACGATACCAATGACTACCCGCCTCCCCCTGACACGTCCACGATACCAATAACTACCCCGCCTCCCCCTGACACGTCCACGATACCAATGACTACCCCGCCTCCCCCTGACACGTCCACGATACCAATGACTACCCCGCCCCCCCTGACACGTCCACGATACAAATGACTACCCCGCCTCCCCCTGATACGTCCACGATACCAATGACTACCCCGCCTCCCCCTGACACGTCCACGATACAAATGACTACCCCGCCTCCCCCTGAACGTCCACGATACCAATAACTACCCCGCCTCCCCCTGACACGTCCACGACACAAATGACTACCCCGCCTCCCCCTGACACGTCCACGATTCAAATGACTACCCCGCCTCCTCCTGACACGTCCACGATACAAATGACTACCCCGCCTCCCCCTGATACGTCCACGATACCAATGACTACCCCGCCTCCCCCTGACACGTCCACGATTCAAATGACTACCCCGCCTCCCCCTGAAACGTCCACGATACCAATGACTACCCCGCCTCCCCCTGACACGTCCACGATACCAATGACTACCCCGCCTCCCCCTGACACGTCCACGATTTCCAATGACTACCCCGCCTCCCCCTGACACGTCCACGATTCAAATGACTACCCCGCCTCCCCCTGATACGTCCACGATACCAATGACTACCCCGCCTCCCCCTGACACGTCCACGATACCAATAACTACCCCGCCTCCCCCTGACACGTCCACGATTCAAATGACTACCCCGCCTCCCCCTGAACGTCCACGATACCAATGACTACCCCGCCTCCCCCTGACACGTCCACGATACAAATGACTACCCCGCCTCCCCCTGACACGTCCACGATACAAATGACTACCCCGCCTCCCCCTGACACGTCCACGATTCAAATGACTACCCCGCCTCCCCCTGATACGTCCACGATACCAATAACTACCCCGCCTCCCCCTGACACGTCCACGATACAAATGACTACCCCGCCTCCCCCTGACACGTCCACGATACAATGACTACCCCGCCTCCCCCTGACACGTCCACGATTCAAATGACTACCCCGCCTCCCCCTGATACGTCCACGATACCAATGACTACCCCGCCTCCCCCTGATACGTCCACGATACCAATGACTACCCCGCTCCCCCTGACACGTCCACGATACAATGACTACCCCGCCTCCCCCTGACACGTCCACGATACCAATAACTACCCCGCCTCCCCCTGACACGTCCACGATACAAATGACTACCCCGCCTCCGCCTGATACGTCCACGATACCAAGAACTACCCCGCTCCCCCTGACACGTCCACGATTCAAATGACTACCCTGCCTACCCTGAACGTCCACGATACCAATAACTACCCCGCCTCCCCCTGACACGTCCACGATCAAATGACTACCCCGCCGCCACCTGATACGTCACGATACCAATGACTACCCCGCCTCCCCCTGACACGTCCACGATAAATGACTACCCGCCTTCCCCTGAACGTCCACGATACCAATGACTACCCCGCCTCCCCCTGACACGTCCACGATACCAATGACTACCCCGCCTCCCCCTGACACGTCCACGATACCAATGACTACCGCGCCGCCCCCTGACACGTCCACGATACCAATGACTACCACGCCGTCCCCTAACACGACAACGATACAAATGACTACCGCGCCGTCTCCTAACACGACAACGATACCAATGACTACCGCGCCGCTCCCTGGCACGTCCACGATACTGATGACAACATTGGTTGGACAAGACACAACAATAACGCAACAGGAGACATCAAACCCGCCCTTCTCGACGTCCGCGCCACCAACACAAACTACTGAAGAGGTAACCAATGCGACATCTGCACAATGTGAAAATGATACAAGTTTGCCGGAGTTCGACGATGAAATACCGCCTGCTTCTAACACTACAACTACAGGTACATGCACTGTGCTGAAAATTGGTTGAGACCCGAATGGGTTTCGAACTATCGATTGTAGAGTCAGGCACCTAATCGCACCTTTTGTGGAGTGTCCTTTGGCCGAGTGGTCTAGACGGTTGACAGGTATTGCTGGCGATTAGGTGCCTGACTCTGAGATCGCTGGTTCGGAACCTGTTCGGGTCTCAGCGAATTTTCAGCACTAGAATATGTGCTATACCAAGAAAGTGTTATCCCAATAACGAAAATGTTGTTGCAACACCACTTTCTAAATGACATTAGATCATCTCAAATATTAAATGTTAATCGAGTTGGACTCGGAGATGTTGTCAACGTTCAGTAGTCTGTCTTGAAATCGATTTCGATCAAGTCGGTTTTATATGAATAATTTACCACAATGTCGGTGAACCAATCACGTACTTTAGAAAATTAGCAATTAGAAAGACCAAGAACAGATAGTGAAGTAATTCTCTAAAAATCACGGAAACTAGATGGTGGCTTGAAGCAATTATAAAACTGAAATCCAAAAAAGTGCCATTCAATTTTAGGACCTACATCGTTCACGGAAAGAAATCATTCAGCTAGAATTTCATATCATTCAAATAACTAGAATCTTGATATTTTATAGGTGATGAAAAATGTACGTGTAGACTAGGGAATTGTACAACTGCAGAAGTGTGTGAAGGTGGTCAATTCGTTACTGGATTATGTGCTGGACCGGCAAATAGAAAATGTTGTATAAAAGATGGTTTGTGATATTTTTATTATCAATTAGGGTCAATTCACTATATGGAAACATTTTAAGGAGGCTGTTGGACAGGACCAACTGGTAGAAAAAATCTTTGTGGAGGTTTCGAAAGTTCGATCTTATTTATATCGCTGCTTGTATTTCTCCTGCTTTCTTCGGAGCTGTCCATAAACAAACAGGCTAGGGGCTAATCCCCTCAACCTTTTTATTTCTTTTGCAAGATCCCCAACCAGAAAACTTTGAGCTAGTGACCCGAGAGGAATGGGGATCGACTGTGAATAGAGAAGATCTTGCGTTTATGAAGCTACCTGTATCAAAGGTTATCATTAGTCACACAGCGGGTCAGGAAGGGTGTACTACAGAACGATGTAAAGAACTGGTAAGAAATATACAAGCTGGGCACAAGAGACGAAGAGGTGAGGTCAATTAGCTCTACGGATACGACACCTACCCCCACCCCCCTCAACCCCTCCCTCCCACCTTATTACGGACAATGGGATGTCCTGTTGACGCATACTTTGGAAGTACTTTTAATGGTGAGTGAAAGTCCCATCGCTCGTGAAATTTGCCTTTAGTATAACACCTCATATTTTTAAGATTTATGGCGACTATCTTCTTTTTTCAATTTCAGACGAGAATGGAAATTTCTGGATTGATATTGCATACAATTTCCTAATATGTGGCGATGGAAAAGTATACGAAGGTCGAGGGTGGAACAGAATAGGTGCGCATACCCGCGGATCTAATGCAAATAGCATTGGCATAGCATTTATTGGTAACTTTGAGAATAAATTACCTCCCAGAGCTGCCCTGTTGGCCGGTAGATTTTTGTCCGAATACGGAGTGGCCAACGGGAAGCTTACAGAAAATAAACAGCTACTTGGACAACGGGAAGTCGTGGCCACAAAAAGTCCTGGGGATGCATTATTCAACTTTATAAAAGAACAACGAGAGCGCAATGCGGGCAACTGAAGTTTTTGAATGAAGAAATAAATCAAAGTATATTCCGATTTATATTTTTAAAAATAAGGCCCGGATTTATTCCACACTCTTATTTATTCTTTAAATGAATGCAGATTTCACGTCCAGAGTCGATGATCCTTGTGGAAAAGCAAAGCAGGTGATGACGTCTCAGATTTAACCCTAGCGAATTCAGCTGTTCAGCCGCAACCTTACCGTCAAGGCTGTATACGCTAGTTTACAACCCATTGTATATACAGAATCACGTGCTATAAAATTATGGAGTTGTATTGATATCAATATTCATTTCGTTGCAAAGTGACAAAGTGTATATTTCGATTTGTGGAAGTGCATTTGAAGAAGTGTAGAAGTTAGAACGAACTCTCGGTCCAAAATGACAAATGTAAAATCTACATTTGTACAATCGACATTTCACACATCGTCATTTCAACATCGGCTCATACACTTCTACACTTGTAAAGTTGACAAATCGACAATTGAACTTGTAATGAACATCTACAAATCGAGCTTAAAATTACCAATTTACATTTTAACCTTTACACTTTGACAAATGTATTTTCACACTTCTACACTTCTTCAAATGCACTTCAACAAATCGAAATATACACTTTGTCACTTTGCAACGAAATGAATATTGATATCGAAACAACTCCATACAAAATTTCCTTGTGATGGCCAAATGATGAAAAATGATGTTCTAGAAATGCATTTTCAGGCTATGAGATTTGTAAGCATTTCGGAGCAGGAGTTGATCAATTTCCTTCTAGTGCTAAGGGCCCTGTTCTGACCTCGTTAAAGACGCCAGTATCGGAGTCACTAGGTACAACAAAGTATTACAAGTCGAGGTTTATTTCAATCAAACAAGAGGTAAAGAGTCACATGATATATTAACAATTTGATCCGAAAAAAAGGCATTCTACATTTTCGTTTCGGATTTTGTTCTCAAGAATTATTTCAAGGTACAGACACCAATGGAAAAAACGAACTGGTGTAGCTCGAGGTAAAATATCTAATATTTTATTTATACTACATCAAATGCACAATCCATTACTTTACTCCCAAGAAAATATTTCGTGTCACTTACGCTGTAAACGTTTAAAACAACCACAAGTGAAAACACGGAACGACGTATCAATTTCTGTTTGAATCAGATTGAATGTCTGATATCAACCGATAAATAAAGAAAGAGGGCATTATCATGAGGTTAATAAATACAGCAATCAAGTATTATGCATAGTGTCATTCAGGATGGTGGGGGCCAGCTGCATTCCACGTGAACAACGAAGGCTCCCCAGTGGAGGTTTGGGGCGTCAACCTCACCTCTCAGAATATTGGTTCGCCGGAATGGCCATATACACGAATTTCTGGGATAAATTCGCTGAATAAGAATATATATTTTAGTATTATTTTTTAAGAATAGAATTCGCCACTGCGACCATGGTGCGATTTACAAAACACGCGTGCAGGCCTACACTTTTTTTTCCTCTAAGATATATATGCCTAGAACCACTAAAGCGAAGGTCATTGTCAAAATTTTAAATGAATATTATATAAAAGATTAAAAATTTGATGAAAAAATATGAAACACTTCAAATATAAATATTGCAATAAATAAAAATGAACAAGCGTGAAAGAAGGCAGAGTAAAAATAACAAACAAAAGCTGAAATGGTTAACATAAGGCTAAATATTGACCTCGAAACCCCTTAACGATGGAATACCATCATAATATGTATTTAGAAAACGGTCAAGATTTACCAATTATCTGAGGGACAGGTCATAGGTCATAGTTCACCTATTTTCAACAAGGTTAATAAATAAATATTTTCACACACTAAATGACTAAAACAATCAGTAGCAGCATGAAATGTAGAAGCCTTTTAAGTTATTTCTAAAAAATATAAACCTGTGTTTAAACCTGAATCCGACTAAAGAAATGACTGCAATTAAAATATGATATCAATAAAATAATGAAGGATCTACGTTAAATTATTTCATTTTGGCCACTAAAATAAATATTTAATATCAATTTTGCTGTGAATTTAATGAAAACTTAAAAAAAAACTCAGTTTTTGATAAATTTGATCCATTACATCACGAGTTTCAACAACAAAATTTCACAATGCACATTATTACATTTGGTCAACATTTGGTGTAATGATAATCAATATTATCAGTTCAATATGTATTGGGAGAGACATTTCATATTTTAACCAAGGGAGACCACTATGTTTAAGGTTAAAGATATAGTTCGATATAAGATTTACATATCTTGTGAACATCACATGCTTAGTACCAAAAAAAAAATACAGTTGGCAATATCCTCAGATGTGCTAAACCCTGGTCACCCATTAATACTGATTTAAGATAACACAAACAAAAATTGTTCTTACTGCAGTAGGCCTATCAGATAGGAAAAAATCGGTGCAACTCAGGTAGACCTGATAATATCACTTGAGCTAATTTCATTTATATTAAATAAATTAATTAATTCAAATTAATTAAAAATCAAAGACCTATTTCACAAAACTGAATTAAATTAAAATTCCAAACTGAATGAAATATGTAAATAATCAATAGACCTATCAGATGAGTGAATTGCTAAAACTCTCTTTTAATAATGTGAAATATGTCATATTATAAATATCAGTAGATTTCTTGAAATATTATGACTTGTAACAGTTAGATCTCCACATATCAAATAAATAACCTAATCAAATGATTTCTTTCTAATGAAATTACACAAATGAAAATTGTCTAAAAGTTTTTTAAAAATTATTGAGTTTTCTTCGATAGTACATGTCCATTTAATTCCGACACACTTCCATTTTTAACTTTCTTCTCAGTCTTCTTCTTCTTTTGAGCTTTAACATATGAATGGTAGTAGAAATTAAGGAACAAAGCCAAAATGGTGAAACCGTAGAAGATAAGAGCCCAGTGCATCCATGCTGGGAATTCACAATCGAAAATTAACGACTGTACAGCGTGAGTGATTCCTATACAAAACTGAGTAAGTTGAATTTTTGTCAGGTATCTCTTCCACCATAGATATTTCTGAAATTGTGGTCCCAAGGCAGAAACACCATAGTAAGTGTACATCAGTACATGTATAAATGAGTTCATCATGGCCCCAAAGAAAGCCTGACCCCCTGCCACCCATTTGATTCCAATCCACCAAATAGGAAACATGGTGGCATGATGGTAAACGTGAAGAAAACTGACTTGGTTATTTTTCTTGCGTAGAATAAAAAACACTGTGTCTAACATCTCTAACACTTTAGAAAAATAAAACCACCATAACGCCTTGGCTATTCTCATTTCATTATAATCGTATGTATAACTCACTGGTTGACACATATAACTATACCCTAGTTTATACGACGCTGTAAAAAGTTCTGTACATATATGTAAATTCAAAAGAATTAAACCAAAGTTATAGATCATTAAAGCAGTTTTACATTCGATGGCCTCGCGTTTTGCCATTATCTTTGGGACCACATACACAAAGAGTAAGTAAAAGGCAGTAATAGCAAGTGTTGGAGTGTAGCTGTCCATTAAAAACCAGTTCTCCACCCGTTTATCTGCCAAGTCCAAAGCCATTTGATAAAGCTGTTGAGCCTCTTTGATTTTATCAGTGACTAACTCCATCTTGATGGATTCTTCCAGACACCAGTGATTAACTTTCTGACTTAGCAAATTCCTAACATGGGCTGATCTGAAATATATTCAAAATTATTCCATTAATACATGTTACTAATTAAACTATATTAGCTCTATAACCATGTGGACTCACCAAATGGGATGTTAAATTAATATATACAGTAATAAAAGTTAAAAACATATATGTAATAATTTAGTATACTACTAAAAAAAAACAATTATGAGCTATGAATTATTGTGGATTTTTAAAACGATATTAAAGCCAAACCATCCTGTAGAATAACAGAATGGCATCAGGTGTTCTTAGAAGTATGTTCATAACCTGTTTTCAAGCATACAAATATGGAGTCACTGTTTTATGACCATTCCTACACGACATCGTACAGGACTTTGGACCCTAAAAACACAAGATATATGAATAAGCTTACTTCTAGGTTTATATATATATACTACGTTTCATAACACAAGATATATAGATATACTACTTCTAGGGTTTATATATATATACTACGTTTCATAACACAAGATATATTGATATACTACTTCTAGGTTTATTATATACTACGTTTTAGAACAAGATATATAGATATACTACTTCTGGGTTTATTATATACAGTATTTTATTTTATATACTACGTTTTGAAACATATAGATATACTACTTCTAGGTTTATTACATACTACGTTTTAGAACAAGATATATAGATATACTACTTCTAGGTTTATTATATACTACGTTTCATAACACAAGATATATTGATATACTACTTCTAGGTTTATTACATACTATGTTTTAGAACAAGATATATAGATATACTACTTCTAGGTTTATTATATACTACGTTTCATAACACAAGATATATAGATATACTACTTCTAGGTTTATTATATACTACGTTTCATAACACAAGATATATGGATAACCTTTATAACATACTACTCTTATACTCATTTCTAGTTTTTCTGCAAGCTCCAACATTTAAAGCACACCCTACCTTGATGGCACCACATCCCAACACAGACTGATTCAGAGTGCAGAAAATCCCCGAATGATTCTCACTGCAGCTCTTGGTCTGGTCTGATACCTTATTAAACCTACACAAGCAATTGTAACAATGTTTCAATCAGAGTTGAATAGTATATAATAGACAGCTAATTGGCCATATGTGGGAACTCAACAATAGTTATAAACTGTTCAGTAAACAACTTGAAAGGGACTTCATTAATTAAACAAAGGGGAAAATTAACAATTAATGATTCTAATGAAATTAAGAAGGTCATTCATACACATGCAACTGTTGTATAAATTAGTAATAATGGCCCAATTTAAAGAATGATACTGCAATATCAAGCCAACTAACAGCAGATGGCTATATTAGTGCAACTGTATTGAACCAATTGTGAACTGTATTTTGAACCATTTGAATCCAGACTGGATCTGAAGGGTTAGTTTTGCTTAAACAAAACAAAACTTGGAGAGAACCGTGTTATGTCAAAGCCTCTCCCAAACTTAACTAAAAAACGCTAAAGATACAACACTGTTATAGTCCTGATGGGGAACACAGGCTGACCCCCCCCCCCATCCCTTTATTCCACAAACTCCTACCGTTGCGTCTACACTGCACATGTTTGAAAATAAAGCCTACATTTATGTGCATTACTCCTATTTGGTAATTTGAGTACAAAGACACCCACGTATACTCCAGACCCCACCCCATAGGCTACTCTTTCCATGCAAAAAAGGAACTGCTTCATGTGCAAAAGCTTCCAAATTGGTAACGACACGTTTCTGCTTCAGTTCTATAAGGGTGGAAGTAATCAATCAAAGAAATAAAATATATTGTGTGCTAATTAATTCCTGGTTATGATGAGGAATTGACCCTTCTTGGTATTCTACCTACTAAGTATATAGAGTATTTGACCAATGCAATACGAACCCTGTTTGTCCTAATTAATGGCGTTGTTTATATTTGTTTTATCACCCTAACAACTTAATATTTATCAACTAGTTGTGTAGCTTCACCGGTATACAAGAAATTTGACAAGACTGGACCCGCCATTAATTTCCCTAATCTAGATTATCCAGTCGCGAATGTTCACTAATATTCATAGAAGTAGTTTACGATTATCCAGCCATATTTTTAGTCACATTCGACCAGACTGAATGTCTGAAAACAAGTTACATATTTATTGATTGAAAAGTGCATGGTATTGGAGGCTACTGTTCACAGAAGGGCATGGTAATCTGGATTAACACGCGTGGTCCAAAGTACCGGTAGATTTGTATGGCAGCAGATTGATAACATTAGTCTACTTATTACTTTGGACGGCGTTCAGAAAGATAGGGAACTCTCTCATCTCTTTCTTAGCTAGCGTGTATTATCTACCGAAACGTTATTTATGCTTATCCGCGGTGTTCAAACAGAGTAAATGCGTAGACTATCCCGTGAATTAGTATTGCCTACTTCATATGAAAATGATATTGCTGTTATTTGAAATTCCTTTGAGAATTCTTGACAGTCCAGTCTCGCTGTCAGTTAACTCACTGCCCACTGCATGGCGTGTTCGGCTTCATCAAATCTAGCACAGAAATTAAGGATGTAAAATTCAATTTCAAATTATTTTGCATGGATATCGCAGTACTCAGTTTAATTCTGTGGAATATATCCGACGGTAATTGAAAGTTTACATCTGCGAAGACAAAATTTCAGAAAGAACTTTGTACTCTGAATAAAGGCATAGAATACACTGTATATAGGGGCAATATCGCACGTGCGATATTTATAACATCAATATAAATACAACTGTACACGAGGTATACCATAATTACAACCCGTATGTGTTAGCCTATAACTAGTAAAATAACAGTTACTTACCAGCTGTATGCGACAGAACATGCGTCAAGTCGTATCTCTCTCCGAATTCAGTTATAATTTTACTTCATCAAATAAAGATTTTTATAATAGAGTCCACACAATAATTGTATATACATGTTTTTCGTTACCTAGGTCACAAAGCAATAATCCATAGTCGCGATCAACCCAGTAACTAATTGGCAATTCATGTCTTAATCAAGTTAGTGTGCACTCTGTCTATATAGGGTTTGGATCGTTTCTAGGCCGATTAATTCAACTTTATTGAGATAATAACTCTTGAAAAGGCTAATCCCATCAAGTCGTATCTTGTTGTATTATTTGTTATAGTAGAAAAAAATGTCTTGGCGTAAAATGCTTGTAAAGAATCATGATGCAAAGATCAAGAAGCAAGGAGATGTTTTGATTTTATCGATAACTTCATTATTAAACTAATATTTGTAAGACCTACAGAACTAGGAATGTTAAGGAATCTTCTAATTTGATAATCTGTCATCAATGATGATTAAATAAAAGCATTCTACGGTTTTTTATCGATGGTTGTACCTCTGTTAGTCTTAAAATTCAAATCACTTACCGTCAATGCATGAAAGCCGCCATTTTCTTATGACGTGACGTGACGTCGTCGATAAACGATTATAAAACAGCGGCTTCAAGCGTTGACTTCGTACTTATCGGAAGAAATCATAAAAATATATACATTGTCCTATCGTCTAACGTTTTGGATAAATGCCTTTCTCAGAAACACTTCAGTAGTTTATTTGTTCGTCCTTCTATTATTTTCCAAATTTAGAATTGTGAGGATGTTTATCTGTTGTCACAACGTCAAATAGATCATTGCGACGTCATGTCATCTAGCTTGGTTCTTCTCTCGTCCATCTAACGTCCTTCACAATATATAAACCTAGCAAAAGATCGTTTATCTTTGCATATATAACACTCTTTTAAATCGAACATGTTTTTATATATTTTCTCTCACAAAAATACACAAAGGTTTCCTGTAGGGACATTGACCCAGGATAAAGAAAGCCAAGACTAGGCCTATTTTGTGAAAGTAAAAGCCAATACAATTGCTGATAAATCTTAAAATTTCTGTGTTTTGTTTTAGGTTTTTTTAAGAAGAAAATGACAATTAGCTTTACACACAGCAAAAATGCTAAACATATTTACAACATTATTAAAGAAACAATCTATATAACCAAACAAATGATTTTCCATTTCTTTTGATGAAACATTTTGATTCAAGACTTGGGGCTATGTTGGAGCATCTTCGACATATAAATCTCAGCTGTAACTTCAAATGGCATTAATTGCTGTAGGTAGGCATACTGGTCAAGTCACCCACCTCCTTTTGATATTAGTCCATGCGCTCACACGCTTGCGTCCACGCGTTCGTTGACTCTTTATATTCATTCGCACAACACCTACGTTGGTACCGGTAATTCGTCAAATCGTCCACCATTTGAAAAACAGAAGTCAGTTTGCCCATCACCTGTAGGTATTAATTCGAGTTCGCTCCCTTTAACTATCGGTTGCATTGAGAAAAAAGTTTCGATTTGGTACTTCTCTTTTGTTCTCGGCTTGAAATTGATTTGGATCTATATTCAATTTAATAAAATAAAAAATATTCACGCTAGTGATAGATTGAATTTTTTTTCCAGAAGCTAAGTATTGGCCAGGCTTTCATGTGACATATTGGAAAGTCTTCAACGACATTTCTGGGTAAAGATATAGAAAAATGAATTTCGTGATTTAAATATTAAGAAAGAGATCTTATTGAAATTAGTAAAGAGAAATCAAGTACTTGAAATATAAATTTCAAACAGGAGCTTAGTTCAAGCAGGCCAGTTTGAAAGATAAAACTAACGGGCACAAACTCACTTCAGCATTTTAAGCAACGTTACAGCATTGTGTGAAGCTCACATGATATTTATTATTGCAGGATTGATTCGTGACATGGTTTTTAATAAGGAACTTTACTATACTCCTAGCCTTTTTAAATTCTGTAACACCATTTAGGATATAATTTGCCCCAATTTCTACATTTTGGCTCTATGATAAAACCATGTGCACTTAATAGATACAGGAAAAGTGGGTATAGCATACAAGGTATAGAACGACGATGGAAATCAGTTTTACTCCAGTTTCCTGTAATAGTGTTCACAGCTCAAATCCATGGGAGTCAAAAGTCCAAAAAAAAAAAAAATAAATCAATAATAAACGAGAATCACACACAAAAAAAAAAAAAAAAAATAATCCGAACGATTACAAAACGTTTTCGACTGAATCGTCGAAATACGTAATAGATAAAATAAGCAAGTCGTTCTTTCTGAAACTTTCATATACAACAGAGACATTAAGATTTAGAGATCTGTATTCACTTAAGACCATATACACTTCAGTAGTCTGCGATCACATTAAGTCCTTCTATAACTTATTCAAAGTTTCGAAGTTTTTGATGAAGGCATTTAGCTGAAACGCTAATCAACAGGACTATTGTAGTATAGAATTTTACTATTCTTCCCCTGTTATGGGTATTTGTGATATAATTTAATATGGATTGTCTGACTTAAAAAACATGTTGATCAAGGAGCATCAGATTATGTATTGAAAATTGACGTTAATTATATTGAATGTTGTTAATTAATGTTAGAATTAAATAAAATTATTTTGTTTTAAAAGTATGTGTTAATCTTTTTGTACCCAGACTTAGTGGACATCCTGTATTTATCAAGCTTAAAAGATTATAAAAAAAAAGAAAAAAAAAAGAAGACTATTTCCATATTTCAAGACTCAAAACAACCACCAAAATAATTTTTTTAAACAAGATGTTAATGTATTAAAGTGATACTGTGTCTTAGAATAGAATTTAAATTCTCAAGGATGGTTAATATGAGTATACTAGTAATATATTCATCAGCGGTGTCTTTTTTTTACACACCGACACACTCTACACACTACACACTTTGAAACCATTCTTACATTTTCTTAGCGCCAATAAAATTTCGTTCAGTTTTGAGAATCACGTCTTTTTAAAATAAAAAACGAAATTATACTGAACTGATTTTTCTTATTTGATTCAAACCCTTTCTAAACATAAGTCGTACATATTTAATTCTATATGAGTGAATGAGTCTAATAGTGTAGTATGATGTTATATTCTTTTGAGAAAACAGATGGAACTATTATTAAATATAAAACAATATAAAACAATAGCTGCCGTCCCAAAACTCGTTTATACCAAGTTAATGAAGAGTTTAATATGCACATAATCTAATTAATTGTCACCTTGATATCTTTAGAAGCCGTTATTTTACCTTTGTTCTTGGTCATTAATTGTCCGGTAGTTAAGATTAACCATTAATATAGTTCCATACTGGTTTTAATAAACACATTAATTACTTTCTCAGATGAATATAAATATGAGTGGAAACCAGGAGTGGTCAGTCGAGTGCAGACCAGTTACTCCGTTTCCGGGTAGATGTTTTTACCAAAATATTGACTCACTAGTCAAATGCAGTAAACGAAATAAAATCTTATATTATGTAATAAGTGTTTAACTACCAACGGAAGCAGGGACGCTAGAGTGGTACCTAAGACCAGTTTTTTTTTCTTGTTACCCAACAAGAACTAGTTCCGCAGAGGTCGTCTCCAACAACGTAAAGTCCAGGAATCTAGAAATCTAGAAATCTAGAAATCAGAAATCAGAAATCCAGAAATCCAGAAATCCAGAAACTTACAAATCCAGAAGTCCAGAAATCCAGAAATCCAGAAGTCCAGAAATCCAGAAATCCAGAAATCCAGAAATCCAGAAATTCAGAATTCAGAAATCCAGAAATCCAGAAATCCAGAAATCCAGAAATCCAGAAATCCAGAAATCCAGAAATCCAGAAATCCAGAAATCCAAAAATCTAGAAATCCAAAATCCACAAATCCAGAAGTCCAGAACAACACAGCCTCAACTCCATCGCCGATCCTGTAAGTACATTCTTAGTAGCCTTTATTTCCTCAACACGTTTGAACAATTATTGCAATTAAGATCATCAGATTAAGATAATTAATTGATACATATTGTCTAAGGTAATTGTGTAATACATATTGTTAAGATTTTCTTGTCTGAAACCAAAATGCCTATAGCACCGAAGTAGTTCCTGTTGAAATGTTGGCGGCAAACTTTTACCGACTCCAGTTAGAGAAAAATATAATGGCGACAATTATGTCCCAACCATGCTCCAATGCTTCATGAAGCATCATTCTGTGGGTAAACAAAATAAATAAGTATATTTGTAACTAGTGTTTAACTACAAATGGGAGCTGGGACGCTAGAATAGCAAATTTTAACTTTTTGTTATTTCAATGATTCCAAATTTCACATTTCCATTTAGATGCAATTGTCTTAGCCCGAGACTAAGGAAGAGTAGTTGCCCTTTTGCCTCGTGACTCGATCACGTCCATCTTGCCTTCTGTAGGATAGACCAACTTCTAATTCTACTGTCTTCTGCGACGATTGATTTGTTGAAAAAACCTTGCTTGACAAGCCAAGAATGGTTTAAATTATTAATAGCAGATGTACCATACGAACTTGCGACTTCGTCTCCACCAATAAACCCAACAGAGTCAGGTAAATACGTCCTTGATAAGGGGGGACATCAACAAGATTGGTCACATTCGACAAGCACGTGGCACAATAGGAATTGTAAGCTCAGACTATTTACAATTTAAGAAAGATGAGACATTAAAGAAAGCAGCATCACCACAAAAGAAATAAATAGTTTAAAAGTCAACGTTGAAAATCAAACCTATATACTGAAGACAACATATATCCACCATGGAAATTTCAAATACAAGGGCGAACGATTTCAGAGGTGAAGAAAGTTGGCGTTTCCCAAACGATGAACGGAGAAAATACAGTTACATTAGGTGAGTGTAAAAATTCATAAGCATATTTTTTTTATCCAAGTTGCGTAGCCAGAAGGGAAAGGTCAAAGATATGGATGAGGCTAATATTTTTACCCCCTCTTTACTTAGGCATGGACTGATAAATGAAAGAATGTGTGACAAGCTTCCTTTAGGCTACAAAAGAGATTCAAATTCAATATTCATTCGTGTTATGGAAAGTTTATATGTTTGTAAAGACAGTAAACATTTTTTTAAATATTGATTTAGGAAATGACAGATCTTTTTTCATGACTTACACAACATGTATCTGATGGAATAATGTATTCGATCAAGCTATAATTTAATGAAACTGTAATTGAAAAAAAAAAATAAATAAAAAAATAAACATAAATAAATGGATAATGAAAGAAAAAAAAAATTGAAAATTGGGCGAATTGTTTCAAAGTGTGTAGTGTGTCGAGTGTGTAAAAAAAAGACACCGCTTTATTCTCTAATCTTTCTCTTAAAACTTTGTGTTGTCTTTACCTATATATACTTGTTAACCTTTATAATATTATTCATTGCTTGATAAAGACCAGAGAACGCTGGTTGAAACGTCGCTCAAAATAAAGTTAGTAATTGTAATCTATATGGCTTGATAAAGACCAGAGAACGCTGGTTGAAACGTCGCTCAAATAAAGTTAGTAATTGTAATCCATATTGCTTGAATAAGACCAGAGAACGCTGGTTGAAACGTCGCTCAAATAAAGTTAGTAATTGTAATCTATATGGCTTGATAAAGATCAAAGAACGCTGGTTGAAACGTCGCTCAAATAAAGTTAGTAATTGTAATCCATATGGCTTGATAAAGATCAGAGAACGCTGGTTGAAACGTCGCTCAAATAAAGTTAGTAATTGTAATCCATATGGCTTGATAAAGATCAGAGAACGCTGGTTGAAACTTCGCTCAAATAAAGTTAGTAATTGTAATCCATATGGCTTGATAAAGACCAGAGAACGCTGGTTGAAACGTCGCTCAAATAAAGTTAGTAATTGTAATCTATATGGCTTGATAAAGATCAGAGAACGCTGGTTGAAACGTCGCTCAAATAAAGTTAGTAATTGTAATCCATATGGCTTGATAAAGATCAGAGAACGCTGGTTGAAACGTCGCTCAAATAAAGTTAGTAATTGTAATCCATATGGCTTGATAAAGATCAGAGAACGCTGGTTGAAACGTCGCTCAAATAAAGTTAGTAATTGTAATCCATATGGCTTGATAAAGATCAGAGAACGCTGGTTGAAACGTCGCTCAAATAAAGTTAGTAATTGTAACCCTATATGGCTTGATAAAGACCAGAGAACGCTGGTTGAAACGTCGCTCAAATAAAGTTAGTAATTGTAATCTATATGGCTTGATAAAGACCAGAGAACGCTGGTTGAAACGTCGCTCAAATAAAGTTAGTAATTGTAATCTATATGGCTTGATAAAGACCAGAGAACGCTGGTTGAAACGTCGCTCAAATAAAGTTAGTAATTGTAATCCTATATTGCTTGATAAAGATCAGAGAACGCTGGTTGAAACGTCGCTCAAATAAAGTTAATACATGTAATTGTAATCCATATTGTTTGATAAAGACCAGAGAACGCTGGTTGAAACGTTGCTCAAATAAAGTTAGTAATTGTAATCCATATTGTTTGATAAAGACCAGAGAACGCTGGTTGAAACGTTGCTCAAATAAAGTTAGTAATTGTATTCCATATTGCTTGATAGAGACCAGAGAACGCTGGTTGAAACGTTGCTCAAATAAAGTTAATAATTGTTATCCATAAGAATTACTTGATTTTATTTTACAAGAATACCCCTTTAAAATTCAACTCTGTCTATAGATATTATGTGTACATCTATACAAAATTTAGAAAATCTTCATACAGTCCCTTTAAATAAAATCAACATTTTTTAATTAGTGAAGCAGGAATAGTTTTAATTGTTACTGGCTTGCTTGGAGATAAACTGTTTCCTACATCCGTCATCGAAGGTTTGGAGAGTTTGTTTCAATAAGGACAGTCAACAGACGGCAACAATCTCATACACTCTTATTGGCTTCTATTTCTGTCACTTGTTTTTCTGAGCCACCGAGAAACAGTAACACGGTATATTTTATCACCTGTGTTGCTGCAGTTATTGTAGATCATCATTATAGTAATGTTGATTGTTATTGTCAATAAGGTGTCTTTAATTCTATCGGAAGACGATCGTGTGATTTTTGTTTGTAGACTGTAGAAAATACCATAATTGTTTTGTGTATATCATAGATGTCAAGAGTGCCCGTCGATATGTAATTCATTTCCATTTAGTTCTCAGAATTATGGACCAACTTAAACGATATCGGATACTGTGCTCTCTATCCGACATTCACAATTTGATTTCGCTAGTCTTTGTTTAACACAAGACGGTTTCACGGTTTAAAACAATATCGACAAACAACCGTTAAACAACACTGAGAATCAAAATTATCTCAGCGATCATCTTCATAAAGGCTCAAGAAGTTTTAAGGATATTAAAGAATTGGATGGACCACTAAGAATAACTGTGATTGACCAGTCAGAACGACACAAGGTTTGTAACTTTTATTTCGTTTGTAATTAAACGTATCAATATTTTATCGAACTTGTATCTTTAAAGTTTAATGTAAAACGCACAAATACTCAGTGACGTGATGTGGCTAATGGTCTGTTTGAATCGTAGGGAGGGGAGGGAGAGGTGAGGGTAGGGACAGTGTTTGACTTTGAAACCTGGGTGAGGAGTTGAAGATCTCATTTGCACGAAGTTTAATAATAGCGACCGACTTTGTGCAATTGATGGAAAACAACTATTTTGTTTTTGAAGTCATTTGAAATGTAATGCGGAACCTTAAACATGTTATTTCGAGTTCCGCTATGCGATCTTTAGACAACTATATGTAAAACTACACAAGTTCACTACCATATTATAATAATATTATATCGGTTTGATCCCCAATGTGTTTATGCTAAAGTGTTATTCTATTATTTTCAATGAATGTGTCATTGTATAACGGTGGAGTACGACTCTGAGCCCCACCCCACCACATCGTCTCTTTCCTACACGACGTCAGAACTATCTTGTGAAATGAAACGCGTGTTTCCTGAAATAAGAGTCTAAAATAATTATCCATAAGTGGTAACATTATCGTGTGATGATATCTTGAAATTTACAACTAAAGTTATTTATACTTATGATTGAGGTTCTAACGATTAAAACATTCTAATCATGAATTAAAAATTAATGAAGTACACAGGCTGTATATGGCACATGCAGTAATCTGTGTGGTTTTGAATCCCCTGGTCCCCTGGTCTAGTTTACTAGAAAGCAGCTTTACTGCGATAGTCGGTAGTGCGCTTGACGATTGATTGTATTATCATCAAAAAACCCTAAAAAGGCTGCAAGTGTGACGCTGCTCTAAGGCTCAGTGCTGGGGTTAGATCTTGACATCGATGACATGCTCTTAAATGGTCCTACAATTTAGTTAGTTAAATATTCGTGAAAAGAGATGACAAAGTTTTATTGATTTCTTCACCATACATATATACAATTTACTATTTCCTTAAAACAAGGTTCGATTTGAATATTTCTAACCTCAAAAAGATACGTATTCGAGGTAGAGTATCCATATCAAATTTACTACTAGCATGCTATTTAATCTTATGCAATATTGAGTTTTACGTCCTACTCTTCTGCACCTAATGGGCTAATGAAGACGGACAACGCCATGCAGTGTGTAATGAGAGTAATTTTACTAAGATAGCGGCATACTACTCTTTTCCTTTTTCCAACTGTCGAGTGATCTTAACGTGCTATGCAATATTCAATATTCGTTCAATATTATGATATATTTGTATTAGCACCCCCCCACCCATTCCCTTGGAAGGCCCAATTAAAACACGATACGATCAGTGTTAAATGAAAGAAATGATTATACAGCAGGAATATCTCACACGGCCCCCTGAACAACAGGTCTCTGTATACATCAATGTACTCGGCAATGTTTGTTCTAGCTTTCTGTTCTGTTTGTCGTGCGAATCGTTAAGAAATATTTGTCAGTTTTGTGCTCCATTGTTATCATTTAAGACATGGCATAAATGGCAAGACGTACCTCGTAATAGCTTGACATTGTGACAATGACATGACATGCCATGACATGACATGTAAGATGACGGAATGCTGAGTTATTGTTGATGGTTAGGAGTAACGGTGAGGTATTTTTCCAAACAATACAGATCGTGTCCTGTTTATATTTGTCCTCTAGCAGGGCGGGAAGGGTGGAGGGCATTATAAAAATATTGAAAGAATTACATATAATGCTAGTAAGTTTAAAAGTATTCCAAAGAAATAACAGGGTATACGGTCAATATGAATTTCAATTTCTCTGAAGGAAAGCCAAAGAAAACAAAATAGCGTTTAAAGAGTTGATTCACTCATTCTACATTTTTAAGAAAGTGAAATAAAGCAACAAGTGGAATGGAGATAGATCCAAGTTCTACGTTTCCTTTCTTATTATTTTTTTTCATAACATGGAATTGGGTTTCACGTTTCATAACGTTGATATTTAAATGACAGAAATGAAATAAAACGGTTTAAACTTTCTTAAACAATTCAGAATTAGGAATGAAAAGAAATTAAATGCGTTTTGGGTTCTATAATCGGTATCTAAATGAATGAAATGGGTTTTAAAATCGGTATCTAAATGAAATGAAATGAAATGGGTTTTACTAATCGGTATCTAAATGAAATGAAATGGGTTTTAAATCGGTATCTAAATGAAATGAAATGGGTTTTATAATCGGTATCTAAATGAAATGAAATGGGTTTTAGTATTAAGAAATGAAATGGGTTCTATAATCGGTATCTATGTGAAATGAAATGAAATGGGTTTTTAAGGATTTGAATAAATAATTAGAAATTTTGGTATATAAGAAATGAAATAGGGTTTTCAACGTTATCTAAATGAAATGAAATGGATTTTAGATCGGATTAAATGATGAAATGGGGTTTTGAGTTGAATTGGTATTAGATGAAATGAAATGAAATGAGTTTTAAGTCTAACATTGTTTTTACATCTAAATGAAATGAAATGGAATTTTGATATCGAACTATGTTAAATCCTGAAATGGGGTTTATACGTATCTTGTGAACAATTGGTATTTAGATGGACATGTAAATGAAATAATGAGTTTTAACTCGGTACATGAAATTTACATGAATTTTATAATGGAATAGTCTTGTGAAAGTATCGACGCATCGTTTAAACGTTGTCATCAGTATATTAAATCAATGGGTTATACTATCTTGTAAACAAAGATGGTTTACGTATATGATGAAATAAGAAATGCGGAACATCGGAGTCATGAAACCTTGAATGAATTTTAAACTCCGTATTCTTGTGAAATAAGGATATCGCGGTCTTATACATTGATCATAAGTCAATTAAATGTATGAGGTTTATATATTTTGAAACAGTGAAATAATATGGCAGTGGTATACAATAACTCATGTGAAATGTAAAAATGACAATGGTTTATAATTTGTATCTATTAAATGCCAAATATACGGATTTATACGTCATTGATAAATGTAAAACAATTTATATTACTAATTGTTGAAACGTTGTGTAATAATAAAGGCCAGGAGTGTATACTCTATAAACTCATGGTGAAAATGTAAACAATGTACAATGTGTAATAATAAAGGCCAGGAGTAGTATACCATATAAACTCATGGTGAAAATGTAAACAATGTAAATTGTTGAAACGTTGTGTAATAATAAAGGCCAGGAGTGGTATACTTTATAAACTCATGGTGAAAATGTAAACAATGTAAATTGTTGAAACGTTGTGTAATAATAAAGGCCAGGAGTGGTATACCATATAAACTCATGGTGAAAATGTAAACAATGTAAATTGTTGAAACGGTGTGTAATAATAAAGGCCAGGAGTGGTATACTTTATAAACTCATGGTGAAAATGTAAACAATGTAAATTGTTGAAACGGTGTGTAATAATAAAGGCCAGGAGTAGTATACCATATAAACTCATGGTGAAAATGTAAACAATGTAAATTGTTGAAACGGTGTGTAATAATAAAGGCCAGGAGTGGTATACTTTATAAACTCATGGTGAAAATGTAAACAATGTAAATTGTTGAAACGTTGTGTATAATAAAGGCCAGGAGTGGTATACTATATAAACTCATGGTGAAAATGTAAACAATGTAAATTGTTGAAACGGTGTGTAATAATAAAGGCCAGGAGTAGTATACCATATAAACTCATGGTGAAAATGTAAACAATGTAAATTGTTGAAACGTTGTGTAATAATAAAGGCCAGGAGTAGTATACTATATAAACTCATGGTGAAAATGTAAACAATGTAAATTGTTGAAACGTTGTGTAATAATAAAGGCCAGGAGTGGTATACTTTATAAACTCATGGTGAAAATGTAAACAATGTAAATTGTTGAAACGTTGTGTAATAATAAAGGCCAGGAGTAGTATACCATATAAACTCATGGTGAAAATGTAAACAATGTAAACTGTTGAAACGATGTGTACAACAAAACTCAGGAGTAGTATACCATAAAATTGTGTTCCTTTATTTAATGTAAAAAATAACATTGTATGTTCTCTTCAGAGAAATGTTAAAAAACATACCAGCAGTCGGGACAACTTTCCTGCCAAGGTTTTAAAGTGAAAACACCACACTAATTTTTACAGTGTATAGCGTTTATTTCAAACTCTTATAACATGTCAATGATTCTAATAATACATTTCTTCCTTATTTATGATATCCGTATGAAAATTTCTCATTTGCTTCCACCAATGTATTATGAAATAGTTATTTTGGATTTCAAGTTTCCTTGTGCGATTCGGATTATGAGGAGTTAGTTTTGTCTATTTATTTATCTGGATTAAGTCCAGTATTTGCTCTAGACCTGTCTCTAATTTCACTTCGTTTTAAGAATATTATTTTTCAATACGTCAAGTACGGATATATAATATAAGGTTTCTTAGTGAACTGGCCGCATATTGTTTATATCAAAATACAGGAAATAGTGGTATATATTTACATCTTGAGTAATAACTACAAAAACACTGCAGGGTCAGTCGTAGATTTTATTTAAGTATGTGAAAACGACATATTCACTTTAATATACATATAATATAGTTTATGTGGAATATTTGTAGAAGAGGAGGGTCATGAAGCACACGATCGATTTGATCTTAATATATATAACTTGTTTGGATATGACCTGTTCACACAATCTTTGGATTTTATTCTTTGCTAAGGTAACCCAGTTTATTGTCACATACAGAAATTTTTAAAAGTTTACGCGCATTTAGTGTTCTTTTCTTAAATCTAAATTTGATCATTCCAAATTTTAGAACGAAGAGGTTTTTGAAAACTTGTGGACATTGTTACCATCAATCTACATCGTTCAAATTTTGAATCAGATATCGATGGTTCCTGTAAGTCCTCGATGCTAAGCGTATGGTGAAATCACTATCGTAATAGCTGCTATATATTTAATAAAAACTGTTATAGAATATCCGATTGAAAATTGGAATGTTGCAAATTCATGTTTTTATTTAAATATTTGAAGAAATAAAAGTTTCATTATAATAAGCAATTAAAACAAAACATAATATTGAAGACAGTTGAGGTTTTATTTATTTTTTTATTATTCATCACAAACTCAGCGATTGTGATTGTCTAATTTGAATCTCTGAAATTATCTGTTTAAAAAAGTCTTAAAAAATGAAAATGAAATGAAAGGCCAGGGTTAGGCAGCTAATTGGGTCTTAGACTCATATATTTAAAACAAAGATGTTCCATACCTTCAGAAGAGGACAATGCACAAAGTAGGAGACATCATGTAATCAAAATTTGAAAGTAATTTGTCAAAGCACACGAAAATCAACAAAACTTCCTATTTTCAAAGTTTTCCAAGTACTAGGAATGATAACATTTATTATATATGTGCATTACGATAATTACTTTTTAGTTCTTATTGATCAATATATTGAATAAAGTTGTTTTATAAAGCCGAACGTTTTTAAAGGGGGGGGGGTGGCTTGAGTCGTGATGAGGCGGTGCTGAAAAATGTTATTTTTTGTGTTTTCCGAAATTTGTCACATTTCATTGCTTTTTAAGTCTGGAAAAATTTTGCTGCATAATATTTATTTGCTATGGCTTTATCCGACGGTATTATCAGTTGGTTTTCAAGTTTGAATCGTGTTGTCTTACGTTGTGCAAGTTGCTCACCCTGTGTCTTATTAGTGAGTCAGTAAAACGAGGAAATGGATGTGCGGCATTAGTCTAGTCTTCTTTTGCGATTTCCAACTTCCAGGGATCTTTAACGTACACAGCCTGTAGCACACAGGACTTCGTTCTATTGTCCCATCCGAACAAGATGTTTTTTTCATGTGCACGTAATTGAAAACAATAACTTACTTATGATCCAATGATTGATAAACGTTATGTAATGTTCACAAGTAACCATCCTTTGTCAGGATATGAATATTCAAAAGTATGTCCGTAAGAAGGTATGTGTATGCTATCCCTAGTACAGGAAGCACACTGGGCGACACCACGTCCAGTCGCGGCTTAAGATAGATGAGCTGGACATGATATTTTAAGCCTGTGAATCCCGGCGTTTTAATGAAAAAACAAACAAATAAAAAATGCGAATTGATGATGTTTCTCTACCCACTTAAACTTAATTAAAATATAATTAAAATTTGTTTTTTATTAGTCTTTGTTGTATTCTTATAAGTGTTTTTTCCGTTCTAATACTCCGTTATTGTCTGAATTTCAGGGGCTATAAGTGGAATAATTGAACATGGGAACGGCCTGGTTGTCTTGGTTATATACTTCGTCAAGGTGACTCACACACTTTTTAAGTGTCTATTTTTTTAAAATTTACAAAGTTTATATTAAAAAAACTCGAATGATCAACTGATTGTGAATTTGAAATAAATTCTAAAACTTTGTTCGCAATAAAAATCAGTTTTATATGGGCAGTGTGCTGGATTGCTCAGAATTTGTTACAAAAGGGTTAATTTAAAAACGGAGCGAACTAATCGCTGACTCAGCAGTTCGGTGTATAGTTAAAGCGTTTGCCCTTAGAATATTTGGATTTTTTAGTTAAAAGCCTCCGAAATATGATTATAATTTTCCTATTGGTGTATTTCAGAAAATACTGGTTCAAGACACTAGGATTACTGGGTTTATTCTCAATGGTCATTTTCACTAGTAGTAACTTTAACTACACCATGAACTATACCATGATTTACAAGGCTGTAAATACTTCCCAACAAGGATGCACCGAGTGCAGCACCTCCGTCGCCCACAAGGAGACCACTACCAGGAGACCCCAACCATTGTGTAAGACGGAGTGTCAACACATTGTTTTTATCAAAGTGCACAAAGCAGCCAGCACGACCACCATGAATGTCATGTTAAGATTTGCTTTGAAGCGGAATCTCACCATCATGCTTCCAAAGGATAGTAACTGTATCAGCGAAGATGAATCCATAACGAGCAAAAATATTCTTCCTTCAAAAAATGGCACATATGATATATTGTGTAATCACGTGATCTATGATCGACAGGTCATTTCGAAGTATTTCCCTTCTGATACTAAATATGTGGCAATTTTACGCGAACCATTCGATCAATTTACGTCTACTATTATGTACTATAGAGATATTTATCAAGTGAAATACTTGCATCAGATAAACGGTACTTCCCCTATCTCCACTTATCTCAAAAATCCACGGAAATATGACCCTAAGAGATTTACTGATTCATACACACACAGTAGAATGAGTATCGATTTGGGTATTAAAAGGGAGGCTTTGTCAAACACAACCCTAATCAATGAATTTGTGAAAAATATTTCCAATGATTTTAATTTGGTTTTAATTGCCGAGTATTACGACGAATCTATGGTTTTGTTGAAGAGAACTCTAAACTGGAAGTTGGAGGATGTGTTGTATATGTCCAGTAACATTTATTCAAAATATATGAATAAGTTTAATGTAAGTACGGTAGATCGTGAAAGGTTTCGTCAGTGGAGCCAAGCCGACTATGCTCTTTATCACCATTTTCATAACGTTTTCTGGCAAAAAATTATTGACCAAGGAAGTGATTTTTTTCGTGAAGTGAGAACGTTTCGTAATCTACGAAAAGCCATGAGCGATTTTTGTACGCAAATAAAAGACAAGAAAAAGAAGACAATATTAAAAGCAACCGAATGGAGTGGAGATATAACTATAGATGGTGTAATGTGTCAACTTATGATGAAAAAGGAAATACCACTTATGACTGATATTAAAAAATACTACCTCAAACATAATAAACTGAAATTCAATGTAACTTAAAGATTAAAGTTCTGTTGAAACGCGTCAATTAATCTAATAGCCTTCTCCTGAGCCCACAGATTTCCTCCAAGGGATGTCGGGTTAATGTGTCAGAGGTGTGATCAATTTTTATTGAGAGAATTCATGTTTCGAAATCTTGATGGTTTCAGAAAGTTGAGTGCAATTTATCTAGGAAATCTTGTGGGGGGGGGGGAGAGTGGTGGTGGGCGATAATGAATTTACGATGGGTATGATTACGCAGGGAAAATAGAAGTTGTGATATTGCATTTAACAAATTTGATTCAAAGTAAACGTAAATTAGAATTACTACAAACAGAAATATGTGTTGAAACGTTGTGTGCTTTGTGATTTATACTACAGTCTTGTTTTTATGTGTTATTCAACGAAATGAAATAAATAAATGTAAAAATATAAATTTTGTTCTATTGATATTCAAACGCCCAAACTTTTATCTGCTGTTCACTTTACGTTTGATGGATTCTGATAAAGCACAACCTTTATTTTACAAGACCAATTTTTGTATCCGTAGTCACGTTTGATTGTTCGAAGGGGCATGTAATAACATTTGGAGAGGCAATGAGGTAGCTATGCTAAGGTCTTAGGCAAAGTTGGGTTGGTTGTTAACAAATAACAGTTCAACTACTATGGAATGACTAAAACAAGTCAATAGATCCACATAAATCCAAATTCAATATAAAACAATATATTACTGAGTGACAGAATTACCTACAGATTGACAATCTTAAAATCTTCAACTAACAGGAAATAAAGTGACAGATTCTCAGAATGCCGGAGTGCCTATGTTAAAAATAAACCCAGGGGAGGGTAGTTGTGTTCACGGGGCACCTCCTCATCATATTTTTGTCAATGGTTGTAAAATAAGTACACTATGTTGATTGAAAATCTTCACCCACATTTACACACTTGAATCGTGTCCATCGAACTTGTTCACTATTTGTTCATCATCCATGTCGTCCCGAATGTTTGTTTTATTTCGAGGTAGAAAGGGAAGTTTATCTAAACATGGCCATAATTTGTATAACGTTTGAACGTAAGGTACATCGTACACCTCTTCTACACCCAATTGGCTATTTTGTTGTTTGTTTTCGTTAGAAGACCCACTATGACTATCTCTCCAAGCTAGCATGCCTCTCTCTTCTAGAGTACCTGAACAAACACAAACAATGCCATTTCAACTTTCAGTTTGACCACGTTATCACGTTGACAGTAACCGAAGCTTGCATGAATTTCAGTCAGAGGTATGTGATTCTTGCAATTGCAATTCTACTAATACTAAGTAGCTATCGTTAAGCATTTAGATATATTCACCTTCTTTTGCTATGGTAACGTCATAAAAATGGTTAAACATCTCTATAATAACACCTTGCGAACATTGGAATGATGCAAATGTAATTTAGAAACTTGAAAACGTCGAAATATCCACCCTTATCACTGCCATCTCTTACCAGTCAGCGCTAACTAAATCGCTTCAACGCGAAATTACAGTCAAAATAACGTCACAAAATGCATAGAATACCGACCATTTTCGGCATCGTTAAACACTCGTGTAATCTTACAGAGCATCTGTGGAATTATCATGCTAATCCATATGGGGTTCCGGGTCCGTATTCTATTAATATTTGGAATTAGCCTACCTCTCACAGTGTTGTCTAATATTAAAGCTACTACACCTCCTAGAAACATGGGCGTACCCAGAGCCACTTTTAATACTTGATCTGCGTCCAAGCTGCCTGAAATGTTAATATGTTAATGTGAAAGTATTCAGGCCCGTGGGTTAAGGGGGTCGAAGGGGGGCGGGTGGCACATCATGCAATTGACACTTGTGATTGAACTGACAAGTGAATCCCCCCAACCCCTCCTCTTTTGAGAGAGCATCCACACCACCGTCCTGTGTCGTTTCGGTTTTTCTCTGCAGTTTACACTTACCCCTACCCGTTTTTATGGTACCTTGTTGACCAAATATCATCAAAAGTGGGCAATAGTAAAGCTTAACGATCAAAATCAATCTTGTACTTTCTATATATTATTTTGAAACCAGATATTGAAGACCTCTTCCAACCCTTATTCAATTCAAACTTCCGCCAAAGTAACGTTCATGAATAATGTTTTTGTTTTAAAGCAGGACAGCTTCTTCAGCTTCTTCCAATTTTCTGACCTACCTATAGTATTTGTTTGAAAGCTTAACAGTATAATATTTGGAATGAATGTTTATTTAACTAAGTGACCATAACAATGTGATACTAAGGACCTTAGTAGTCATATACTAGTAATATACTATTCATACATATACAAATACTATTTTGTCCCAATATTCCATTCTAAACAGTATCTCAATCATGAAGTCATTAATTAACAAACATTTCTCACTTAAGAGGTCCTAACACAATGGGTTGAAGGTTTAATAAGTATAAAAGCAATAAGTACGCAAGGTATCTCGTTGGCTTTAAAAACTATACTCATTTGTTACACGATCGAACCTTGTTCAAATGAATAATGGAAAAAAAGGAAATGCACTCATCCTCCCTAATGACAATAATATTGGCCTGCGTTATCGAGCTGGTAGATTTATATCGTCTAACAGTTGCTTACACGTTGGTGAATCAAAATCATCAGCTTGAAGATAGTCAAGAAGACTTACCAGTGGAAATAAAGTCTGGGTACGAGTCGATCCATTCTGGAATCATTAAGCCCACGACTACGGAGGTACCAATAATAATAAGGTTCCTGTTGGAATTCAGATCTACATATCTTAAATTAGACATGCCTAATGATACAAGCAGGCCTAATAATATGACTAACACACCGCCTAATGCTGGATCCGGTATCAGAGCTAGACAGGCACCAACTTTACCAATAACTGCGATTCCGACTAACAATAATCCAGTCGCTATCATAACAGAACGACTGGCGGTCTGTAAACAGCAAAGTTAAAACAGAATTTATTAAAACAGTCAAGGAAATAATGTCTTAACGATGTATTTAAAAGCTAAATATTTTCTCTCCAGTCCTAGCTAAACATATCGAATTTCATAGAAACGTAAAACCTCAAACCTCAAGAATGTTAGTAACGAAACTTTCGAGATCTTTCAGTGGTTAACTTACTTTTGATAAAGTTATAGCTGCAATGTTGCCACTATAAGACGTTGTGGCGTGACCAACACCAACTGCTCCTGATAATATACTACCAATACCTGTAACGATACGTATCATCTAACATAACTAGGGCTGCTTGAGATGATAGAAGGAAGGAGCAATTTGACAAGATGAAATTTGGAATGTCCAAGTGACAAAAACAGAAAAGAAAATTGAAACTATGAATCTTCCGTGATACTGTAGCTATGAGTCTCCTAACCCAAAGTAAAATAAAATACACGTGCATGTTAAAAAAGTGATCTAGTTTGGAAATACAAGAATGTAGATTTACAACCTTCAATAAGAATTCCCCTAGTAATAGCATGGTCAGGTGGGGCTGGTACTTGACAAGATTTAGCTGCAGCAAAATAATCACCAACAGATTCGATTAAAGATGATATGGTGGCAGCAGAAAATCCAACGATGACCGCTGTACTTATTTTTGGGATACCAAACTGACCTGTAAAGAGATCGATATAAAGGGGTGGGGGTAAGGAAACAAACATTAGGTTCCGGGTATCATGTATAACTCTTGGATCTTAAATCTTAGAACGACAGATTGATCTGATTTTCTAATATCCTAGCTATTGCGAATATTCATAATATTTCAATCAAAAGTGGTATGTTCTAAACTATATTTTTGTATTTTCTACCAATTTCTTCTATATATAATGTATGGGAAATATTATTTATTTTTGATGTAAAGATACAATCAACTATAATTCAAATCATTAGTAAGTTCATTAATCTGTCGTGTGACAATTGAGACTATCATTAATCTGTCGCGTGACACTCGAGACTATCATTAATTGGCTGTTGAAATAAAACAAACGGATCAAGTTACTGTAAAACCTTAATCAACAAGTTTATTAAAATATATCATATTTTGATATTCCATAATCCCGACCATATAGATAGAATAACTGTAGTTTAAAGCGATAATACGTCTTAGAATGAGCATAAAAAATGAGCATGAAAATTTTAAATTTGGTTAGTAAGAGTTCTGTTCATTAGTAAATATACCTGCTGCCATAAATAAATAAATGTCCAAAAAACTAAGTAATTATCCATAAAGGTGCATTTGCTTATTGAAAACTGCTTAATAAATTGATTAAGCGTTGACACTGACATAGTTTTGTGAGTTTTGCACATTTGAAGGAATCCTGTTACTTTATGACACCAGGTATGAATATATACTCATATTGACCATTCCTGAGAACTAAAATTGTATGTTCGTGCTAAGACACAGTATCCCTTTAATACGAGACGATATAACATCCTATACAGTATCATATGGTTATTATAATCTCATTGGATCAAAATAACAGCAGAATATTTGCAAATGTTTTATCTGATCTCGAATAATCAATAGCAGTAGATTGCCACCCTGATATTTTGTCTCTGAGATCATACGTTTTAAACCAATCCTACATCCTATACACTCTCTAGGTAACTCGATAACTTATAATTTAGTAATAAATATAGTATTAGACTTAAAGGGATACTACTTCTTAGGATGGCCAAAAAAAAATTCAACAACTTGGCTTAAATGATTATTTATTATTATTTTTTTTAATTTATTATTAGTGGAACTATCTGGTGTCAAAAGTAAAAGTAATTATCCATTAAAATAAGTAATTTTGAAAAACGCTTAGCCTCTTCCTTGACCAAACCTCTTGGCATCTATCTACTCTTGATTATCCATACCCATTTACGGATCGACTGGAAGAATTGGGAAAGGATGTAACCATGGAAGCAAAACCTCAACTACTCGACTAAAATTACATCCCAGAACACAATTATGTTCGACGTAGAAATACATGTAACGTCATATAAAGTTACCAACGGTCTACACGACTGTGCTTCAGACCGTCCTCCCACCCCATACTCCCTACACCCTTAATAAAAAAAATATTCTTACCAGGGTAAGGTATAGAAAACCAAGGTGTCATGCTAACGATATTGAGTTTAGAATCAGTTCTAGCTTTAAATTCTAAAGATTTAGGATCTGTAGACAGTACATCTGTTAGAGTCAAAATGGCCGCCACTGTCCATAAGATGATTATACTTAGTAGGATCTAAAATGGGAACAAAAATGACGATGAGTGAAGCATAAAATTGGGAGAGAGTAACTGTTGCAAAAATGATAGAATTAGGCCATCGAGTTATCTTTTATCATGAGCATAGTGGCGAATTTATGAAATAAAAAACTACCAAAATTTAATGATTCGAGGTGCATATAACTTTAATAGAAAAAACTATTCACTGCTGGAGCGGCTGTACTTAATTAACTTCCCGGGCCACCTGATCTCCATCTGCGACTGGGTGTGTCAACTTTGCATCCAGTTCGAACAGATGGCTAATGATTAATTTGGATGTTGGTTTGTCAACTAAGAATCCGTATTGTAGAGTCTACATAGGTAACAATTTAGAATAATTTATCTACGATGGCCTAAAGAAGAATAATTAGGTAAGTCACAAGATGAATTCTAGAAAGCTACATACCGGTAATATCTGAAACAGAGCGAAACGGAATCGTGGCTTAAGTTTCTCGTCATTGTTCGCCGTTCGGCAGTTGAGCCTGGGCATTGGTATTTTAACTCTGTATAGGTACAGGGAGAATATTAAAACAAGTAAGGCACCACTGTAATAAAAATAGTGAATTAGATAATTTGAAATTGGCGTAAATCAGATAAGAACAAGGCACTTTTTTTTTCATCTGTATGTTTGTCAGTTAATTTGGATACTTTGAAATTACAGCGAAATACTCGTGATTAAAAGTAAATCTCTATTTTCCAACAAAAAAAAAAAAAAAACGATGACCGCACGATATTTTGCTTAAATGTCCTTACCAACAAGTAAGACTTCTATGCACTATAACAATCTGGTGTGAAAGGGGAGGTAATCACATAATCCTTACAAAAATGCCATAAACCACTGTTCTGGAGTATTAATGGTATTTTCTAATGACAATCCTTAAAGTAATGTGGGGGAACTGTTATTGGACCATATATTTCAATAATGGCCCGAAATCCTGTAACCTATTATTACTTCTATCAACGAGGCGATCATAGACTTCCTGATGTCTGGAAAATAATAATGAGTTTTATTTTTATATTAGCTTTTAATATCTAATGATATACTGGTTTGTGTGTAAGCATGGGGTTTTTGGACCCTTTATGTTTACTAAGTCACGACATTTTCTTTTTGGCCACTCCTTTTTATTCTGAAACCCTAAAACTGGCACATCAATTACGCCTAAGACAACCAAATAATTTTTCAGCTTATTATTGTGATAATAATAATACTTTTAATATCTAATGATATTACTGATCATTGTGTGTTTTGTATGTTGTGCGATACGAGTTTATAATGAGTGAAGATGCGTAGTCCTAATGAAGCTTAAATACCTGCTGAAGTCGCTCATCAACTGGGAATAGATATGAGTTAAACTCTCCGTGGTGTTGGACATCATCTGTGGTGTGGATGGACTGGTAAAATTTCCTAGCATATCTGAAATATGAATGATTGAAAATCGCGTTGACGACTTGGTAATCTGTTAATGGCATTGTACTGTACAGTACAGTTGTGTATAGTAAACAATACTACAACCCTCGTGAATATTTATATCTCGAGGTCGGTGATACCTATATACTTATTTCTGCAGATAACAATAGTACAACAGCTGACCATTTTCTAGAACATGACAAAAAGTCGACGATACCTGGTGTAGGTATAAACTGACAATCGTACAACAGTGGTTCACTCACCTGAATAAACCTCAGATTTGAGTGAGCTAATTGGACATTAACCTATAGCTAGGTGGCGTAAAGTATTCCAGAGAGACTTGGTGCTCCAGGGCTTAGAAGTTTCAGAGCAATGTGCTGTATTCCGATCAGAGAATCTCTATCGAACTGTTAAAGATACATCGACTCTATATAGAATCGTTCAATTATTATCCACTATACATACATGTTAACGGCAAGACAAAAGTTACCTTGAGACTTTATTGTATCAGGACAAGACCATCTAACGTCTCGTTTTAAAGCTAACAATGGAACTATGAATGATGAAGATGGGCCTTGATACACGGGTAGCCTGAAATATAAATACATGTATCAGATATATAAATAGATAGAGACGCTCCTTATGCTGTTTATAAGTGGTAGTCCTATAGCGCTACCTGTACATACAATTCAAAGTTGCACAGTTTAATTGGTATTTATAAACCTTAGTGAATTATACAGAGGACCATTGCTTGTGTTTATGGTGTTTGATCGCCCTTGGTTTGCAAAGATATAGTTACTTTGATTTCTATGCTGTGTAATGCTTACGAAAAATTATAGTAAATGTTTCTCACCGTACACCAAATGTCGTTTGCAACATACTACAAATACCACACATAAAGAGCGTGGAACAGAACATCTTCGTCCTGAGAGGATCGTCGAACGCTACGCATAGTGTGTCGGATATGATGAATGCAGTTGATAACGCTGATGCCAGACTCATTAAAATATGCTAAAATAGAAAAAATGATGAAGACGATGTTGGTGATGATGAGGATGATCTTGATATAATGATAATGATAATGAGGGTTGGTGATAATGATGATGATCCATCTCTTCACCATCAACATTATCCTCATCAGCAGCAGCATCATTATCGATATCCCCCTTTCCTCATCATCCTGCCTGTGACTTAATCTCTAATCGCTGACAATGCGATAGGTAATGATAAAGATGCTAGGATATAAAACAGGTAAGATCTGGCGATGCTACAGTAACATGTTTAGAAGTCTTAAACTCTGATTTCAACCTACCACAGCGTGCGCTACAAGACTTATCATATATCACTACAAATAAAAGATCATGCACTCACCTGCATAGCAACAAATATATTGACACAAATCGGCGGTGATTCATAAATCTGATACTCCAATCCCGAAAACTTTATAGTTTCTGTTTCAATCTTGACCATGTCCCCACTAGGTGTTTCCAGCAGGGTCTCTGTTGTCTCTTTCAGGTGGTCTTCTGATGGCGTCATGTTCATACTATATCATAGAAACAAATCTCATGTTTAACCTTTGAGACCCACGCATAGACAAAGTTGGGTGCCAAAAATACCGGGGTTTTGTTTATATTAATGCATGTTGGAAAACATAAAACACTTTTCAACTTTTTTATCACCCATTTCAGGATTTTTTATCGATTACCTCCCTTTCCACTAAAAATTCTTACCATTTTGGAGGTAGAAAACCAGACCTTATACCAACAACTAAACAACAATGAACTAAAGGGAGCTGGTATTAAGATAATACTTAAATAAAATATGCCGTATGTGAGTCACCATATATATATAAGATCCGTTCTGCTAATTAGGCCAGTTTCTAACATTCTGCAGCAGCTTGTTGGTTAATTTATTGTATTGTAAGGTAGTTATTACAATACAGCCCACAAATAATTCATCTTGTTATAATTTCTGGGATTATGTTATGAGAATTAGTTCAGATGTGTTTGGAGTTAGAAATATTAAAACAGACTTTTAAACTTGTTTCACACCGTGTGATATTGTTCCACATTAAATCATTAATCAATGATGATAATTAACCTATTATTAGCTATGTGGACTAACTGAAAGGATTGCCAATTAGTATCAAATAAACATTGCTGGTCGGGTAATGTGGACTCTCTTAAACAGAAGCTAGGTTGATAAACCAAAATAAATGAATAGTTAAAGGGGAAATCTTTATTTTTACTTTGGGTTTTTTTAATTAAAAAAGTCCCAAAAAATATCAAGAAAATGAATACCTTAAATTATACCTAAAAACATTCACTTTTTATTTTTTTCCGTTGCCCCGACGCGGGGTGGTCCCTTTAGCTCTGAAAGGTTGCCGTGTCCTAACTCATAAAACAAAAATTTTATTTTCTGTTTTCTAAATGCAAATTACCAGTTTTGGGCCAGTTGATAAACTAAAAGTCTTAATTTTCCCAAAATGGTGGGACGTTCATAATATCTTAAGACATTATGATTTTCAAACACGGATAAATATGTATACCCATGGATTTGAAGGCTCAAATTTCAAAGGTAAGCTCTGTAGACTATGTCTGATTAGCTAAACAAAAGATTTCATGTGTTTGAGGCTGTCGGATGATTGTCCGAAACAAATCAAGCCTGTGCCCCTTTGATAAACTCTTTATTTTACATGGGTCGGAATAAGGTCCAATATACAAGGACATGGTCCCGTCTAACATTCATTCCATAGGGACAAACATAGACTCTTTATTTTACATGGGTCATTCAGCCCAGAGTGACAAACATATACTCTTTAGTTTACATGGACAGAATTAGACCCAACACACAAGGGCATGGTCCTTCAGCTCATGAAAGGGTTGCCGTGTACACTAACTCATAAAACAAAAATCTTTATTTGCTGTTTGTACTAAATGCCAAATAAGCATTGTTGGCCAGATTGATAAACTAAAAGATCTTAAATATTATCATCTATGTGGACTCACTTTAAAGTGATGTCATGTTGACAAACTCGCAATGAGGAATGGTGTCTCATAGACAAGAAATAGAAACAATGAGTCCAAAAAGGGTATCTTAGAATTCAACAATCTTAAGGAAAATTATAATTAACACTTACATCATCTTGAAGGATTTAGTAATTCCACTTAACAACTGATGGCTTCAACTTCGACAAAAACAATAACTTCAGAACTAAAATTCTTGACCCAATTTGAGTGAAATTTGTGTCATCGGTCGAAACTCGAACGTGATGATCGTTTAGAAAATAATCTTATTTCGGTCTGTTGACAAATTTGGAAACAAGTGGTATATTTAATCTACATGGGGGGTCCGCATGTATATATATATATCAACGAACTTAAGATACAACTATACATGTATTTATAAGGATTAAAACTTAGGTTCACGAGAATCCTTCCTACTAACTAGTCCTTTGCCAAACATCTGGACGTTTTACTTTCCGGGATTATCCGTACCCATTTTCAGCTGGGTCGATTGGAATAATAAGTGGAGATGGCTTATTGAGGATCATCGGACTGTGACGCTCCGGCCAAATTCAACCAAAACTTGGGTGTTTCAGATCGTGATTTAGTCCTCGTTTGAGAGATCCAATGGTTATAATAAATATTACGAAGTTAACCTGCGAAAGATGATGTACGGTGTCATGTACGGTATCCGAAATCCGAGGGCGTTTTCTTTCTAATATTTACTCTACACTGCCTTACTCATAGACATCACTAGAAACTGCATTGACAATGTACCACAATAGGTGATTTAATTAATAAAGTTGGCTCAGTTATTGCTATCGGTTCACAGTAAAAAATCAATTGAGAAATTTGGTTTTAATCGGGAAAACCATCTTGAATATAATGAAATCAACAATCGTTCACTCCCATGCACTCAACATATTTAAATGCACAGTAGAGTTTTATATATATATATAAAGGTTACTCACTTTCTTTCAGCCTCAGGCCTCATTCATAAAATGAAACAATTCATATCTTTATCATTAATATTCTCAAATAGGCCTATTATTTATGTATGGTCAGACATTGTTTATTTGGATTATGCGTGTAGTTTTAATTTTAAATTTTTAAAAGATGACCCAGATTCTCGGTACCTTAGACATAAATTGGAACTTGATTTTTAAAAGGATTCAATAGAGTGTTTTGGGAACACTTTTGCATCAACCACTTTCATTTAAATTTGGGAAAATAGTGTTGCACTTGCGTTTGTTCAAAAGATGAATAAATACAAGATATATATATATATATATATTCAGGAAACGACAACCCAATGAAGACACTGTTTATCAATTTCTGCTGAAGATTTTAGGAGATGGCGGGGCATAGTTCCCACTAGCCGGAGACCAGACCCCTTGATCCAAACCACATGACGGGTCGATGCCAAAACTTTCAGCTTTTATTTTTACAAAATGGCTCGAATGATATTTACTAATAGTGATTTCAGGATCTTAAAAATTGAGTTCGTAAAGATGCAAATAAAAGTTTAATGTGGACAAGAATCGCGTCTATTAATTTCAACTGTATTCATAATCCCCGAGATTAAACTATACGACTTCTCATACCTTTACCTCGGACGCTCACAATAATTCAATTTTCTCGACCATCAAAGTATATTTTTCTATCCATATACAATTTGACCCCGAATATATAACTGTATAATTAGTGACGGATTGCAAACACAACCTTCTATCCCCTACCGAATTATTCGACAAATTTTAGTCTATCTTATTATGTATCAACACGATTAAGGACCACTCGTTGACTACTAAAACAAATGAATGAACAATTTTAATAGTTCGCTGACAAGAGCCTTTCTAGTTATATGTTTTAGTACTAAAGTAGTAAATCATTTTTAAATTACAGCGATACAAATTGAGATTGTGTTGGCGGAAATTACATTTAAGCAAAATAACCACAGCTTCTGTTGGTGATCGTCACCGTCACTCTGGAATATCGAACAATAGATTTGAAAATTACAAACGGGAACCGGAACCTTCCGATAACCCACTAACAAATACAACCCAGCTACGCCCTACTCCTCAAACTTTCGGGTATCACCCTCACTGATTATTTGCCATTCATAAAATAAGGTCTGTTATGTAATATATGTCAAACAGAAATATTCATTATTCGATTGAACATCGGCAATATCCAACATTATTATATAATTCAATGAAGATACCTGACTATACATCAAAAGGGAATCGACTAAAAAAACTTAAGGCACATTTCCACAAACAAAGATATCGGAATTTCAAAAGGAACCACTGAAGTTAGTTTCAGCAAATACGCACGTGACATTTGTCTGCAAAACTAAGACAAGCCCAAGAGCAAGAACACACCACAAAACACAGAGAACCGATAAGCCGTAAAGGCTGATCAAGTGGATAGTAAGATCATACAGAAGTTATAGGCAATAAATATTTTATTCTATTATATAATCACAGTATTTACAAAATACAATATAATTTAAATACATCTCTAGATACTCCATGTATAGTTCTTTTCTTACCTTCATTCGAAGAAGATCTGATGAAGTTTAAGGTCCATTTACACGATCATATGTCCACATGTTTAACTATATACTTAACAAATATAGGATCATGTAGACGGGGAGTTATTATTTAATAACATCAATTGATTCATTAAGAATGGATAAAAATTAGGCTGGACATTACCGATAAGCTTCAAGATCAGATCCTGGATACATATCCATAGTCTTCCAGTCTTCATTACAGACTTAATATGTAACAGCACTTCGATCTTATTCTCCATAGTTCATACTTATACATATCAGCAACAGATTCAATACAAGCATGGTATTCAATAATTGAGAAACGAAACGAAATTCTACCGAATTTACTTTATATAGACTTGTATAAAAAATTACTATTTACTGGAATAAAGATCATACAACTCGTATTTATTCATAAATTATTAGAATAGGAGGCTAGACACATGGTTAAAATAATAATTTGAATGCACTCATAAACTGATTTCTGCTGCGCGTTTAAACATTTCATTTTATGAAGTTGTTTTGTCAATATCAATTGACAGTCTTGGCAGTTTAATACCTTACAAACCAACAAGCTGGATATTCTATATTATTAGATATATTTGGACGAATTATATAACAAGAAAGTTGGTATTAATGACAAACCATCCACTAACACAAACTTACCAACCGGAAGTAAGAAATAACATGGAAACAGGGCATGCGAATCATTTCCCCTTCTTCGGTATGCCAATAACAGTAACTCTTGAAGTAGGCATGTGAAGTGTCACCACTGACAAAAGTCAATGACATCAACACAAGAGAGTCAAAGTTCAACAAAATCAATAAATTTCCGTTTCAGATTTTTCAATGGTATCGGCGCCATCACCCCCCTCCTTCGTTTACTTAAGATATTAGATCCATGAAAGATCAGTTTGTTTTTGGTTTACTTCCGGTTGGGTTAGTTTGTGTGGTTGTTTGGTTTGATACTGATACCAACCCCAAACAAAAACCACAACCACGTTAAATCATCAACACCAAAATCAATTTGAGCAGCACTGTTATAGATATTTACATTGGTAATCTTGTACCTACATCGACACGATAATTCGTCCTTAAGATCACCAGCCTGGTCATTTCGACCATATTGAGACAAATCGGTCTCATCCATTTATTTTCTAATCCACAAACTATATTTTATATTCTATAATCTTTTATCTACATTGTCTTCTTTGTACAAGTTAATGATTCGCAATAATATTCTAAATAATTTACTATCATAGAATTAAAAACTCTCAAAAACGTTCATCCAAGGGGGGCAACTCAAATATATGTTTTTCCTAAAAGGAGGCTATTCTAAACATTCCTTATCTATATTCATATACTATTATATTTCAAAAGTACTTTGGAATCCATTACTCTCGTTTTCATAAAATAAATAATATGGCATTTTAACAAGGGGAACAACTCTTATTTTAGTCTCTTTCAAAGGGAGGATATTCTAAATAATCCAGATTACTCTAATTACACAATATATATGGTGTCCATTGCAATTTCGAATATCACATGTTGTCAATATGCCTAGATAAAACAAGGGAAATAACTGTAATATAAGTCTCTTCCAAGGGAAACTAATCTAAATAATCTGTTTCTTCATCAGAGTTCATATTACTATGTGTTGTCTGATTGTACGTCACATACTGAACTGGGCACTGGTCATTCATTATCAACGACTGAAAAATAAAATATAACAATAAAAATACATCTGTTAGGAATATCATGATTACATTCTTCCAAAATCTGAAAAACTGAATTGATTTAGGTACAATTTGAAGTGGGGGTGGAGTGAATGTGCAACCCATAATTTTCCTCTTCGTTCCCCTTACCCATCATCAGTCGTACGACCCTATATGTGCCAAAATATAGCATGACTTACCATTTTTTCTTCTTTTGCAGGAGGATTTCTTAAGAAAAATAATAATGGTGCGTAGGCTATATTAACTATTGCTATTATCCATAACATCCTGAAAAGACATGGTAGTTTGTTATAGACAATATGTCATTAACAGTGTAAGGGTTGTTGTTTATACACAGTTTGCGTTTCTAAGAAACCTTTGCCGAGAATTAACAGAATTGCCCAGGGAATGTTGTTTTCCTATGCCAAATGATACGAGATTTGAAAATGGTACGATCGACACCTAGACCTGCCGTAGCTCAAACAATAATACATGAAACTACGAATAAGCTTAGATAGCTGTATCAGCAGTAGGGTAACCAACTATAAGGTGTATCGAAATTAAAAAATATACGCCAGTTTCCGTGACTGCTAAGGGGTGATAGTAAATGTGTAATATTTGTAAACATCAATCACCTACCATTGAAAACCTACATCTCTGACTATAGTACCACTAATGGCCGGACCTGAAATAAGAGCAACAGTACATGATGATGGGTTTTGGGTACCAAGCCATATTCAGTCCAGTTGATTTTGTCTTGGGTTTCGACAAGAACAAGCCACTGTAATGCCCTTTTATGTCGTTGTAATGTACATTTAACTTTGTTTGAAAATCATCTGGAATTAACGTTACACACACCTGTTCTTTAAAATAGTCTTGTGAAGAACAGGATGGCAATGGTAAGTAAAATGACCCCAATCGATATTGCTCCAAATGATTAGCTGGGGTTAACAATAATCATGATTTTCGGTAGTGAAAAGACAAACGTTCATCGCCGCATTACACAGGTTATTGGCCTTTGTCCAATTGTGTTCAATCTCATATTTATTGTGTTCATACTCACCAACAGCAAATCCCATACAAAACGCAACATCAGCAATAGCGTATACACTACCATACACAGACACGTGACGTAGGTCTACCAGATAACCCATATGTGGTAACATAGCGGAATCCACCATACCTAAAATAGTACAATGGGATTTTACGTCCTTCTCTGAATTCTAATGAGTCACTATATCACTATACAAAAGAAGTACACAGATATCGCGTACAATCTATTCAATTAACATTCTTTGCAGTTGAGATGCTCAAGCGTGGCGTAAACAGGTAAACACTAGCAGGAAAAACTTATCAGGTACAACAAATGGACAAACATTGACTTACATACCTATGGCAAATCCTAATCCAAAATTAGGCGCTACTAGATGACCTATATTTGTTGAAAATGGTATCTGAAAGACGTAAGCAAAATATGTGAGTTAAATTGAAATTGGTAATAACCGGATTTAGGGAGCCCACGGTAATAAGAATATATCCCGTTTACCGAATCATATAGAATTTATATTATTCTAACAACAATATGCAAGACTTCAACTTCCACGGTCGTACTTTATTCAAGGCTCTGTATAATAAAAGAAAACAAATGAGTCATTCGGCAGTTCTCGACAGTTTCCGTAAAGCTGATTCTCTTTCGGCAATCAATGGTAAATTTTGTTATGGGCGAAACTCTTTACTTCCGGTATGTTACAGTGATTTGAAGTCCTGAACGACCAGCCTCTAATGTTAGATCAACAAGAATCACGTGACAATTTTGACTAAGTTCCAGGAAAATATGGCTGCCATGCATTACGGTGATATGCTGTAGAGCGCTAACGGAACTTTCAAGATCGTTTTTTGCCAATGAGTGGACCCCTTTACTGAATGTTAGTTTACACTCCTCACATCAAGTGGTTAAGTGGCATCGATATTCTGGAACGGAGAGTACGTCTTATTATTCTGGTTTCATTGATCTGAAGCTGGAACATTATAATGAGAATTACTAATAAAGAATGTTCAGGGCATAATATTTGTAAATACTCACCACAATTAAACATAAACCAATTAATACCATTCCAATAAAAGCACTTAACCACCTGAAAGAGAGTTAGTTCCCTTTGAATACAGATCAAAGTATATTGAATCAATTGCGGATACCATTGTCCATGTACAGAATATTTAATTTCCCTTGGTAAACCAGCCTTTATTTTTTACAGCTAATATTGTTACTTTGTTATAATGATTGCACAGACAACGGATTTTCAAATTGGTGCTATAATCTTCGACATGAACAAGACAAGGGAAGACCTAATAGATGGAGGGGAGGGGTGGAAACCAATCGATCAAGAATCCTTAAGGAGTCATAAAAAGGAAAAGATTGAAAAACCCTGCATAGACAATATAGCACGGCTAGGTTATAAATCATAATAACTGTAAAGCAGTCTTGCTATTAGTTACCCCTTTAACAATGGCAAGGTAACCCAAGACATTTCCACCGTTTAAACACGCGTTGTTGTTATTAATCAAACACAATGTTGACGATTGTCTCACGATTCTGACATTTATTTCTGCACAAGCGTGAAAACGAGAACGTGATTATTATTCAATATAATTATATTACCTTCCTATCTTGTGAGCTAATGGTCCAAATATATTGGTTCCGATCAGATACGAGATACTAGCAGGAAGAAAGGCGACACCTTAAATATAATAATTGTTTAGCTATTATACATTGATAGAGAGTGGTATAACTTAACTATGCAATGAAGGCATGTAATAAAGCTTTGGCTGTAATAACTTAACAGAGAACAAAACAGTTATGAACCCAGCCTGATGCCAATGTACCCAACGCCGTTACACTCTGACCTTAGAAAGTTTCTCTCTTTCTATTTCGAAATATTTTTCAACTTCCAGCCTAAATTGTAATAAGGGTGTAATTATAATATAATTAAACGTATCCGTAAAACTTAACCACGATCAAGTAAAGGTTAAATCATGGTTAATTTCATTGCTAGCTTGGTGTCATTGTACGATTGTGTTCCTCAACTTTGATCTTTCTGAATAATCATGATATTCATGCTTGATTTGCTATCCTCACTCTTTGAATTAGTGATAAAATCAACTATGCAATAATTTGTAATTTCAAACTTTCCCCATAGTGAATTGAGTAAAAGTTTGACCACAAACCTTGTTCCCATTCTTCAGAATGCATTGTTTCATACATCCAGATTGGTAATGACGGTTCCATCATGGCTATACCCATGTTTGCAAATGTAATAGATCCTAAAATGTATTGAATACAGTATAATTGTATCATTCGTAGTAAAATTTTGGTCCAATTTAATGGTTTTAAGCAGAACGTTTTCAAGTCAGGGCACAAAACAAGACAAACCAGGTATTTTAAGAATATTTTGATTATAATATGTCCTTCCTAAACCTGAGAATAAAGAAGAATCTGGTAAATGAACCTACCAGCAGCTATCAATATATACGGATCAGATAATAACTTCCTAAACGACGTCCCTTCTTGTGATTCTGGTTTAACTGACGGTTGTAGGACAAGCAACTGTAAACCTGGAAATATAGAGGATGGAAATTGTGTCGGATACCGTATAGTAATAACATACATGATAAATTATCATGGACGATCATTTTTAACTTCAGTTGTGATAAATTTATTTTAAACGTTTTTTATTCCTTGATTTATTTTTCATTTATTGGTCTATTTTACTAAAAATATAATTGTAAATATTATTATTATTATTATTATTATTATTATTATTATTATTATTATTATTATTATTATTATTATTATTATTATTATTATTATTATTATATTATTAATTATTATTATTATTATTAATTATTATTATTATTTTATTATTATTATTATATTATTTATTATTATTTTTTATTATTATAAATTATTAATTATTATTTATTAATTTATTATTTAATTATTATTTAACTATTATTTAATTATTATTTAACTATTATTTAATTATTATTAATTATTAATTATTAATTAATTATTATTTATTAATTCTATTCATTTATTATTGAATTATTATTTAATTATTATTTATTAATTTATTTATTCATTTATTATTATTACCTCGCGTCCTTGAAATGGTATCAAAACAACCTTTAGATTATAAGTTCAAATGAGTTTATAAAATTTCAGAATAAAATACATAAGTATTTACATTATCAGAAGTATATTAATGGAAATATTTAGAAAACCATTATGAGTGATTTAAAACGTCTATATTAGACGCGACAGATTCAATAATAATTATAGAACAATTACTTGATATAATGACTACTCTGGTCCTTCCTTTCTTGTGTCGCCAGTTTTCAATGAATGTAAACTATCACTAATAATATGAGCGTTAACTCAAGAAGTTTTGTATAAACGATTGTGGGATGCTTTCCGTCACCAAGAACGCTGCTTGAAATAACCCCAGCTGAACGCCAATTTACCCTATGAATTCTTAATTTCTTTTTAAGGGATAACCGCCCACTATCCTCCTCCAAAGCACGTGCATTTCAGACTGAATCAATAACTCGGTCTTTGAGCCCCCCACCCCCTCCCCTGTCTTACCTTTATAAAAGTCTGACAGCTATTACAATCATCGGTCATATTTAGGGCTATTGCGCAATTCATGTTAGAATGAGGCAAATATGAGGTTTGTGGGGGGGGGGGGGTGAACTGTGAACGAAAATAGACATTTTTTCAATGGCATCCAATACTCTACATTGATCTTTCTTCTGCCGTAATACGTTTATTGATATTTGTAATTAAAATAAACGACACTATTGAGTATCGATCTCTCATTGATTTTGTCTTTGATCATTGATCTGATTGAAGTAATTAGAAAAGTTAATTAAGACTGAATGTCAAACAGTTTACAGTCAAAAGTAACAATTTATATTGGTTATGATAATTGCTCTGCAACATTCCACGATGGGGGCGGTTTGGTGCTAAAAATATTTTTTTTGTTTAACCTTAAACGTTTAAATAGCTAATTGAACTGTACACGAAAGGGTAAATGACGGTGATGGAGTTTTACGTCCTACTTCGCTGCACTTGGTGGGCTAATGAAGACAGGGAATGTGAAATAAAGGGTACATTGTCGCCTCTTTCGATTCCAAATGCTAAGAGATCTTAAACGTATAGAGCCTTGGTACACAGGGACTCGATATTCTACTGTACCATTCGAGATTCTTGACGCTTTATCATTGCTTAACTTTCATGCCGACTCTGTTGTAAGAAATCTCTAATAGTTTGAATAAAGCCGACCTCTCACGAATAATAACTTAGTCGGCATCGTAATCTAATAATATTCTACAGGCTATTCCTAACCATTTTATGGTTATTAGTGTGGAACTCGATAACTAAAAAATGATGACTAAAAAACATAAAAAAAACACTTACATCCATCGACTAAGGCTAGAAAAGCAAGAATTAAAAATGGTGCCTCTTTTCCTGCAAATTCGTACATGACACCGCCCCATGGTGGACCAACTGCAAAGAAAAGATTTAATGTACATTAAAGATTAGATGACATCGTGAAGTTTTAGAATTGTACCTTTCTAATTCAAGGAGTTGATCGCTTAAACCAGATAAATGCTATTAGTGTTTATTTCTGGGCGTACGAGGCAAACGACTTAAACAATTTACACTGATGTATTGGGCGGCCAATCGTCGTGCAAGCACTAAACTTATGGCCACACCAATTATGATCATCCTTTGTTGGGCTATGTTTCTGGGATGGTTCTGTTGTATTGTTATCAGCTTATTATAACTACAGCCACTACAAAATTCTGGCTCATAATTTCAGAAGATGACCTGTCTAGTGTTTTATTGAAACTTTGTAATAAACACTGGATTACACTTATTGCTTTCTCCTAAAAGACAAAATTAATTTTGAAACTGGCAGCTGACTTAGTGGAAATGTACTTTTACAACAGCAAACATCGAGCGTTATACTTGAGCGATGTCACCTTGGTGACTTTTTTTGGCTCTTTTTTTTCTCATCCAAGAAACATGACTTAAGCGATTGTGCTGTAACCGTGACGATATATTTCCAAGGATTTTAAGGTTATTAAATGATTATCCGCTCGATAAGCGTATGTGGCTTCTCCTCTGAGTTTTAACTAGAACATATAAGAGTTATGGCGGTGTACTGTCGCCTTGTTGCAGAGGCTTTATTTAGTAACCTAGTACCATGCTGATCTGATTTGGGACGGTTACTGTTACTAATCGTCACCAAAATTAGTTATGTGTCCACTAATGTTCTACCACCAGCTCCCTGTCGCCACCGGATAAGCACACGTTGTGCCTCCTCCGTGTGGTTTAAATAGATAGAATCTGTGATCGTATTTTGTCGCCGTGTTGCCGAGGCTTTGGTCTAGTAATTTTTAAATGTTGACTGACTGTGAGTATGAAAGAATTGAGAAGAGTGATACGTGATACGGAATGTTTTTAGTTATCAATGAATGAATCTAATTAGAGTATCAATATACGGCTATTCAACGTTTTATATGGTATCAAGGTCGTCATATCACACTGAGATACCAGAGATTAAAAGAGTCCATTGGGAAAGGATAGCATTCTCAGCAAAAAATTTATAGAGTGCAAATATGAAATAGAGAAATGAACTTTATAAAATGATAGTAGGAAATGGACACAGAAGTCGAAATTGTAAGATTCAGTCGATACGATCTTAAATTACATGTACACAATTTTAAATTTGGTACAATTAGAAATGAGGGTACATATTACAAACACAAGATGATATTGTGGAATAAGCACATTTTTTAATACACAACACAAAACGTTTCAACGCAGAGCTACTTGATTAGATGACAATTTTGACCTTTTTAGGGATTAAATGAAAATGTTTAGGGAACATATTTTTGGCATTTTTTGGCACATCTTGGCAAATTGTTTTGGGGTCGTCATGTTCAGGTGTCTGAATTGATTTTAACCATTACTTTATACTTACTTAGGACTCCCATAGCTAAACCACCTAGAGCTATTCCCATCGCATTACCACGTTCTTTATCATCCGGGTACCGTTCAGCCAACATCCCCATTCCTATAATTCATCAACAGACAACAATAATTATACAATTCCTAATTAAGGACGAAAATGCAGCAATATTTTTGGAATACTCTTTGATAATTTTATACCAGAATTGTTTCATATCCACGTCTCCCTTTTAACAGAGATTTTTACATTTCATTTTTATCATTTTTATTTTTAATCTATGATGAGATATATTTTTCCAAAATCAAGTCTCCCTTGGGACACTTGTGTATATCCAACTATTTTATTCAATTTATTTATTTGCATGAACATAATAATACAATACCTGCGACGCTGGAACAAGAAGAACCAATGCCTTGAATGGTTCGAGCCACAAATAATACGGTATAACTTTCTCCAAAGGCAAAAACTGAAAATAAAAAGGTTCATTATTTTTTTAAACCAAAGATCTCGCCAAGAGCATGACAGAAATCAAGGGCAATAATTTTTATAGTAGAGAACTCCTCAAACGCTGAGTACCACCTGCAGTTTCGAAAAGAGTAACGCATGGTCTGGTCCAGGTTTCCAACGGTAGAATCGTCCCTGTATTAGATGACAACAAATTGAACACAGTGGTTCGCTATATCGTCAGTAAAGCTTTAATCAATAAAATATCGATGGTTGTTTTGATCTTGAGATTTCTCTTTTCAAGGATTTGATTGAAAAACTATGTTTTGCTTAATCACTTACATATCGCTGTACAATACAACTTTCATGTTTTTATAAACCTGGGTAATCACAGATTAGCCATCGAGATTATCACGACCGTATTAGTCTTTACAATCTTCTGGGTTTACAATACATGTATTCAAAAGGTGGTCTACTTTGTGTGTTTTAGACTTCATTTTGGGAATGACCAGTGTGATATAAATAGATTTCTATTGTTTTGTGCATTAAATCCGATTACAAATTCAAAAACTGCATTATTTCTGTGTATTGGGCATAACATCCGATTTCGTAGGTATTGTACATTTCATCCGATTCAAAATTTTAAAATTGCAAATATGTCTTTGCATTGGGCATTACATCTGGATTTAAGATTAAAAACTGCAAATATTCGTATGTATTGGGCATTACACCCCAATTATGCGTATTAAAAATTAAAAATAAACTTACTAATTGTAGAAACCATCATGATACAAAACCCAGTGAACATTGGTATACTGTACCCTATTCTGAAAATAAAATATATACAAAACACTGTTAGTATGACACATTTCAGATTAGTCAAATGCCAATTAGTCATAAGGCTAAAGGATCGAGTCAGGAGTTTTAAGAAAAAAGAAAAGAAAGAAACAACTATATTTTACAAGAATAACAACTTAGGTTCACAAGTCCGCCGTGACAGGATCCTTTCTACCAGCTGGTCCTTGGCCAAACCTCTTGGTATTGATCTTTCCCGGATTATCTGTACCCATTTACAGCTGGGTGTACTGGAATTTGAGCGCGTTTCAGGCAGATGATAGGCTAGGCCAGAGTCTAAATATGTACATGATACTATTACTGACATTTTCCGCCTCTATTGCAATCTAACAGATTTTCTTTCGCAGTACCGTTCGAAGGGCGTCAATGCTAAACCAATCAAAGTGTATCACCTCGAACCTTTTATCTGATAACATGGCTTGTCGGTTATGGGACATGGACATTGACGAAGTTAGTTACAAAAGGACATTGTGGAAATTTGTAAGAGCTTGACATTGAGAAGAGATGTACATTGTGGAGATGGGATAGAAGAGAATCGTGGCTATCAGACCATCAGCAGCGTCAGTAGATTTCAGACCAAATATCAAAGTAAAAAAAGCTGAACCCAGTATTTGAATGTAAAAGGAATTAAAATGTTAATCGATCTATAAACGTTATTAAATTAACTTGACATTGATTATATTTCATTCTATCAAACATCTTGATTCTATCAAACTATTTCCGGTTTCAACCTTTCTGTAAAATATTGCTTAGTAACCACAGATTCTAGGCCACCATCAACTAAAGTCTTGGTTTAAGTCGTTAATTTGTTTTATTCATCCTAGGTTGAACTGAAGAGTGTTGCATTTTAACTTGCCATTAACGAAAGCAGTTGAGACGAAACACTATGAAAACGACTATCTAAATCGTTCGTTTTCATCCAAGTCCATTTAGACAGTTGCACCTTTCTTTGATGACATTTGATGTTTCGCAGGATAAGACAGGCAGCTATCGGACGTTTGCTTTCAAGGGAACATATTAAACATTATGATCCATGATTTACAAACGTGAACTTGATAGGCTGTATTCCCCAGCGAACAATCTTATCCGATCTCTGATATAAGAAAGATAGATATCAAGGTATTAGACGCAGTTCGTAACGGTTTGACATTGTGAAATAGACTACAGAGGAGCAGATGTATGTAAGTAGCATTTACTGATTAGATGATTTAACCAACGCACGGATTTCTATTAAACTTGGTTCATTTGAACAATAAATAATAAGCCGTGGCCTAACTGTGCAATAATAAGCTGCGCATTAACGATTTTTAATTCATCGGCTTTTCTAACCTTCTTTATTTGAAATCACTGACGTTTAAAACAGGTATCAATAAATCTTATAATAAGCCAAGGGCGGCAATTGATCTGTTACGGTAGTACTTCCGGTTTTAGCCTTATTTCTCGGTTGTTAAATTTCAAGTGAAATAAGATTGAGATTTTTAACAAAAGACTGTTTAAAAGCTGTTCTACTGTGAATATTGCCATCAAATATAAACTGTAATCCGAGATTCTATTCCTATTTTGTTTGATTTAATTCAAATTCGATTGACTTCGGGATGATTGGCAATTAGTATGAGACTATGCCGTGGATGCTGGCGGTTAGGGCCCTTATTTTCCAAAACTTAATTTAAGATGATTTTAGTGTTTCAGTTTTCAAGAATAAGGGCTCTAGGATGAGAAAAGAAATCTAAGATGGGGGAAGGCGGGAAATAGTTTTTAATCAATTACGTCACAGTGATTCTGGGCAGCGGAGAGAGAGAGAGGGGGGGGGCAAGGGTAGAAGGGCTAGATAAGGATTATGCGTATTATTCATTATTAAGTCATTTAATATCAGGCGAATGATTAAAGAGTTGAGTGCGTTACTTAATGATGAAAAACCAATGATGCATTCTGTGGCAATTAATCTGTGAATAATTTTAAGAGATTGACCGTTTTATTTCGGACATCAATTCATTGATAACTGACCGAGATTCCTGATCGAATAAACACAATTCTAAAACAGAGCGTTGATAATATCTCTTCAACACAATCTAGTTGCTCTTTAAATGATAATCGGTCGTTTCCGTCAACATGCGAGTGGTAACGGAAATATACGAAAATAGTTTGTGAAGTACGTCACTTAATGGAATTGTTTGGATCCGGTCTGATGGAAATGCTTATCGCTATAATGGAGATGAATGAGAAATAAATACTGCATTAAACTAAATGCAATCGACTTTTTTGTTTGCATATGGTTGGTCTTACGTTCACAACAGATCCTCCTATATAGGTATTGACTAGAATAATTTGGTTGTATTGATATGTTATCTTAAAGTTGTATCACCATAAAAATATAGCAGGCGGTTTTAAAATTATCTGCAACCAATTTCACTTCAACTTTTGATCAAACCTTTAACAATAGGAATATTGCTAATGATGTAATGGTATAATATAGTGCACACAGCATTACCTTTGCTGTCTTCACTATATTATACCATTACACCACTTTAAGCAGAAATAGAGTGAGATTGTAACAAAGCATTGCTGCATTTAAAACCTATAGCTATCCAATCCCCCAATTTCTACTTTTTGAAAAAGTATAGATAGAACAATTACAGCAGATCCTAAGTATTGGGAACATTGACAAATCAATCGCATCTGCAATGAATTTAGCTAGAAATAAAGCAGTCTTTTATTTCTTAATAAATAGAAATTCTATAATTTAGCATCGTACGACTTCGATGCCTGTGGTTCCCGCAACTCTTTTGTAAAAGGGTTATGATCTAGAATCACTGAAACCAGTGCCTATAATGATGCGGAAACGCTACACATATAACAAATGTCCTCTTAAATGGTACACATCAGGTCTCCTTGAATCATCACTGATTATTGTGAAATAGAACAATGTATAAGTGTTATTTTACGGTCAATAAAAATATCGCCAGCTCTCCAGAAAACGTTGAACCTCAACTAGAGCTTCAGTCATTATTACCACTACTAGGGTTTTATTATACAAGGTTATGAAGTGTTTCATGGATTGGAAAGTGTGTTCAGCATAACACGTTTGTAATGATATCACAAATTTCCATAACAAGGGGAAAAAGTTAAAATGATATTATTGTTCTGTTGTTTAATGTTCCGGCTAATCGTCTTCTGAAACGCTGGAGTGGTCTTCGATCACATTCTATTGAGTCTACCTTCTCCTAATTCAAAGATTATAATCGTGTAATACGTGTACTTCTCAGATCGCTGTATATTAATTGTATTCCATTGTATAAGTCAACCAAGATGCATGTGAAGTCAATTTTTTTAAGGTAGCTTGCAATAGTGCTCAGAACAGGCTCTGTATATTGGTATAATTGAAGAATTGAACCGAGAAGGGAACGCTTTAGCAACCTGGTCCAGGACGAGAACGGATATCTTTGTAGCGACCTGGTCCAGGACGAGAACGGAACACTTTATAGCGTCCTAGTCCTGATTCAAAACGGAATGCTTTGTAGAGACCTGATCTAGACCGAGAACGGATATCTTTATATCTCTGGTAAAAGGCGTTCAAGAGAGTGTAAAAGGTCTTAAAGATTTTAATAAGTCAGCTGAATTTTACCATCATGTACTAATCATCATCAACAATATTGTTTAATATGTCTTTACGTGTTTTCATCTTAACTTCTAATATTGACTGTTCTATCTCTAACCACTGACAGGTCCTTCGAGGGCTACGCTATTTACCTTCAATTTAATACCGTGGCTACAGGCACAAATAGTATTAGAGTGGACTATGTATAGTCATGTGGGCAATTAATTGATAAATCAGTTGTTTAAGAGAGTCCTCATTGTTCTTATTAACACAGAGGAAGGGTGGAGGAACTAATAGAGCTTATCAAGACGTCTGATATGATACTGCGGCAAAGGCAGCATTAGCGAAACCTTTCGTGTGCTACTTGAAAAAAAATGTTCAGAAATCGAGAAAAGATTTGTACGAGTAGATTATCGAGAAAAGATTTGTACGAGTAGATTATCGAGAAAAGATTTGTACGAGTAGGTTATCAAGAAAAGTTTTGTACGTGTAGATGCACATTTTATGAACATTTGTTTTCAAGTCAACCAGTCCATCTAGCAACAGTGTACTGCTGAATAAAGTTGGAAGATCTCACGGAGCGCCTTATCTTTATCTTCACGATCAAAATGTTCATGCAATGCCAATAAAATCGGGTTAATATTGTATCTTAATATAATTTTCTTTTGGGATTAAGTTTCTTGAGATAGAGGGGTCATATCTACTTCCCACCTCTACTGCCACCTCAAGCCATCTCTATTATGAATTAAAGTTTGCGAAAACTCACCTATTCGTTATAAGTCCAATAAATGGATTAGCTATAAGTTGAATAATGGCTTTAGAAGCAAACATTAATCCAACCTGTACATTTTCATCCGCCAATTCTTGGTGATTATGTTTGTGTCGATTTAAATAGTACACTGTTTCAGTTACGTTATGGCCTCCTGTAGTTCTATTTTCACAATTATTTTCATTAAAGGGAGCTAATTTTGATGACACAGGGAATTTAGGTAAATAGGTCACTCCTTTCCACATGTAGTGGTCATCACGGGGGCTAAAACTGTCGTTAAAACAGACTATTTCATAACTCGGTGCTTTATAGACTGTCACGTTTTTGGACACATTTAAAGTTGGAAATGGATTCAGCTTTCGTAGAAAATTTGGCACAACTGGGACTGAAACGAAAGATATGAAAATTAAAATATCTATTTTGCATTAGAAATCAATTTAATATATCATTGGGAATGGTGTATTGCTATAACTAAAGGGGCAAATGAAGACTGCTTACGCCACACAGTGTACAACAAGTGACATTTTAACAATTTTGACAAACCTGTGGCATTGGCCTACTCATTTTCAGAGGATCTTGTTCGTGCACAACCTTTTAGCATTCGTGTCCTCGGTTTATTGTTCCATCCGAATGCCCGTTTTTCCACATTTCAAGTTGGAAAAAAGATTTTCATCCCCTGTATCTTATTGGTCTAATGAAAAAGGTCAACGCCTTGTAGTGTGCAACAAGATGAAAATTCGCAAGAAGAGTTGAGATCTCCATATCGTTTTCGAGGGATCGTGTACCAACTAATATAATTAGCAAATGAATCTTTTATGTACAGTGCCAGGACAGGGGCATTATTCAACTCCTTTTCGAGGGATCGTGTACTAACTATTGTATTTGGCATTTGAATCTTTTATGTACGGTGCCAGGACAGTGGCATTAGCTTATTCTATTAAACCCTGACTTACCTACAACAGTTAACAACATATTATCTAAAAATAAGGCTATAAAAACAATGATTAATATTAGTTTCCTCGATTCCCGACATTTGTTGATACAACCCGAGCACCCATTGGTGAACAAGTCTTTTATTGGTTTCGGTAACTGAGTCATTCTTCGACGTCTCACCTGAAATAGACAGCAAATACATTTAAATATACCTTAGTATATCATTAAGTACATATAGCGTATATTACTCAAGGCCTTTCGATATAGAAGTATTTTACAATAACTGGACACAATTTTTATGGAAAACAATTACTTTATTAAATAACTTGCGACGTTTCAACGATGATGATCTCGCAAGTTATTTAATAAAGTAATTGTTTTCCACAAAATAGGGTCCAGTTACTGTATCTACCAATTTCTAAATGCCACTAAGTATTTTACAAATAACAAATAAAATAATTAAAAGAATCCTCATATTGTAGATGGGGTGTTTTTTATCGGTTTTTGTCTCACTGACAACACTGTGTCGAAATATACCTCTTCTTTGAAAATATGTATTAATTTAACATATATTATCATTTTAACTTATAAGTTTTTTTCTACTTTTGTATTTCTGTATATTTGTATATTTTAAAATTGTATGTCTTTCTATTTTTTATCAATTTTAAGAAATGACACTTTTTATATTCATCCTTTCTCAATCAAACAAGCACATCATGAGGGGCGATAGTTGCCATAGTATATCTTGGGTTATATTATTTTGTCGAAGGGTTATCAACTTAGGCATACTTTCCACACGTGTTCAGTTCTCAATGGCAGAGTTTTCTAACACTTAACGAGTCCAGCAAATAGAAGACAAAACATTTTGTGATTGCTTTGATATACAAGGTGGGACAGGTGAGGTGTGTCTCTCACATAACCAATGCATGTTTTGTCATAACTGGCTATTCCTCCGCCACGGTTAAACTTAAAGTTGAACAAAAAAGAGAAAGAAACAAGTATATTTTACTAGGATAACAATTATCCGCCGTGACAGGGATCCTTCCTACCATCTGGTTGAGTTAATTGAATGATTAGTTTTAAAAGCTTATCCAGAATTTGGTTCTACCTGACCCAGTTATTGTATCGCATGCTCATTTACGCTTGTTAATATGATAAAGTCGCCAAGGAGTCCAGTTATTTCTAGGATAATCAATACTGATCTCGTGATTAAATCCAATAACCGTATTATTATATTAATATTGAGATATCATCAAGATCTGTAGAGTACACAAGGAGTGGGATGCTCTTTCTACTTCAACACGAAATATACAAAAAAGAAGAACGGATCCGAACAACAAAACGAAACCCGAAATCCTGAATAACATAGTGGCAGTGCATTGGTAGCAGCTAATGACATTTTCATATGAAGCAGTATATCAATTATCCAGCCAAAAGACTCAGAAGGTGGGTGGGGCTGAAATTTTCAAAGGGGTCAATTAGAAACCTAACAGTTCAGTGAAGATATGGGTAAAATAACGACACAGCTGTGTGGTGATCTGAATTGTTGAAGATATGAAGTGAAATAAAAAATTAGAATATTAAAACTGAGCACACTGGTTTTAAAAAATCAACCAAGTCGTATTCTCTAAACGATCGTAGTGCTTGAATGTCAAAAACTAAGATCGTTTCAAGAATGCGTGACCTGATTTCTAAACGGATCAATCGTCATTGAAACCCTGTCTTGTACAAGCGACATCACAAGGGTCTGCATCTAATAAAGAACTTCCCGAATTAAAAGCAATTCCTTGTTTTTAATTAATATTTCTCAATGACATTTATTTTCAAAGTGTATTATTTTTTGTTAAGCTGGTTTTACAAGCTTTGGCATTTTCGCTGCCACGAAACACAAACACTCCAGGCTTCGTGCACATGAACTTTTTATTATTGAAATAGGGAAACAATGGGTGTATCGGGTTATTATGTTTACAAATATTGCCTCTACTAGATCTTACTTCCGTTCTAAAACTTATTCGGTAAACAAAATTATTGAATTTTTGAGATATACAATTTGGTATTGAAGTTGTGAAAACAGCCTGTACGTTTGCAGCTTACAACTATATTTTACAAGGAGAACAACTTAGGTTCACAAGTCCACCGTGACAGGAATCTTTTCTACCAGCTGGTCCTTGGTCAAACCTTTTGGTATTGATCTTTCCCAGATTATCCATACCAATTTACAGCTGGATGAACTGAAATTTTGATTGAAGATAAGACGGGTAGCTACCGGACACTACGAACGTACCTGTTCCGTGGACCCCCTCCCCCAAAGCACATAGTGATAGAAACTAATTATATGTAATACGCGACCACCGCCAAGATATATCAACCCCCTGCCCCTTTGTTGGCCTGGTATATATAACGCAATGTTGAGGCAGATTCAGTGTGCTAATAAAAGCCTTTCCCAGATCGCTCATACATTAAAGCATTATCATAAGAAGTATCATCAACTGAGGTCATGTTGACATGACGACTAGACCTGATATAGGCTATTCTTAACACACATTCCTCTGTAATACACTGCCCGATGTGCAAATGAAGTTAAAGATACAAAAACATATATAATAATGGTAAGGAGGAATTGGACACGATGCCAGTAAAACCATGACTGGTGCTCGGAAAAGGTAAGCATTTTATCGTGTGACATGGCTTCAGTCAAAAGAATGGTGTCTTTCACATTTGTCACGGTGACATTACTAGACATGCGCACTGAATATCATCCCTACCGTACTGTATATAAGAGTGGACCACTATCAACGACCTGTGTGTGTTTTTGGTTTAAAACAAATTGTGTGTTAATGATTGTGAATGAGATCGATTGGGAACTACTTGATACAATGACAGTACTGATAGCACCTTGTTCTTGTCTCTAGTGCCAATCCCTCGAGATGATAATTCCTGGCAGGGAAGTCCGAAATACCGGACAATGTAATCACACTGAGGTCTTACGTTATACTGTCTTGGAATTGAGTATGTCGTTTAATGGGACTAATGATGCTTATATTACCTCCCTTTGTTTATTTATCAGTTCAATAATTCAATAATCACGTTCACAATGTTAAGTTAATACAAACTGCGTTTCATATCTTTACTATGCTAGACTGTTTTCATGAAGTCTGAAAATGTAGCGATGCGATTGGATAGTACCCGCTCATCAGAGTTCTCGACAAAACGTCCGTAAACCATAAACCGTAATATATTTATGTCAAGGGTTCTGATTGGCTGAATTCGATAGAATACAAAAAAAAATGTCAATGAAGTCAAGATATTTTGAGCAATAATCGCTTTTTAATATATACTTACGATCAATGGACAGTTATTATTTATTGTTTAAAAGCATACGACTAACTCATGCTCGCAACATAGACTTCCAGTTTAGCAAACTTAGTTCCGATCTGCTTTACGTTAACATCGTCAGATTCAGATAGGGCAGTTGTCTCAGACTATATACAAATAACAATTTTACTATAAATCAATGACCGAGACTACAATTGTAGTTGAAATCATTTTATTTACCATTTCCAACAATAGATCAATTAGACTCTATTTTTACCTCTTTTTATTTTCACCATAAAAGGCGTCAAATTGCTTTGGTTTTAATCCGATCGTTAACATTCATAATTCTATTCGGTGATACATTCAAGCATATTACCGCAATAATGGGTTTATTTTCAAATATTATTGTTCACAATTGCATGCATTTAATGATTTATTTATGGGGTATTTTGAAACTGTTAAATATCATGCGATAATAATTAACTTTTTATCTAAGGTGCTTTTCAAATATTTACAGAAACTACGTATTAAGTTTAAGTTTGAGTGTAATTTATTGGTACTCTTTGACTGAAAAGTTATAGAAAGAAAAGGTTATCGGTGTCGTCGGTAGCCTCCCGGAGGTACAAATAAGGAACAGACTGGGGGAGCAACTGTCTAGATTGAGATTCAAAATTCGACAGCTCTGTGGGTACGCAAAAGCACATGGGACGTCTGGAAGGGTTCTCCTACAACAAGTTTGGAAAAATAAAAGTGATTAAGGGTATTCTGGCAGGAATGTTGGGTAAAATGCATACAAATCAAATTAATTCTAGTGAAGTCGCGGTACGATGGGGAGTACAGATTATTTGTGTAGGGGGTCAAAACAGTACCCTCTGATTGAAGAGATATCTACATGATTGTTAGCCAGATATTGCCATGTTTGTTTATTGGATTTTCTTCATGGCTGAATGGTTTAATGATTGTCAATATTTTGATATGAAATCCAATTAATTACAGTTAATGTCCTACTTGTTTCAATACACGATTCGGGTAATGATGAGAGCAACATACTGCTGTGTATAATGGTGTGATTTTTTTGCCGGAAAGCGACCTTAGCCAACTCGTTTTCTATTGAGAACTGCCACAGGATCTATAACGTGAAATGGAATAAATTTAGTTTTAGGCCTTACTCTTTTAAACCCGAGTGGCTAAAGAAGATGAGAAACTCCATGAACTGTGCATTGAAGGAAAGTTTGTCAACTCAGCGGCATTTGCCAACTATTTTGGCGATTTCAGACTGTCGAGGGATCTTTAACGCACAACCTGTAGCACATAGGACCTCGGGTAATTGTTCCATCCAAACGACTATACGCCTTTTTCATGTCAGTCTCTACGACATGCATCATTTACAAAGAGAAACGGGTTAAAAATCCGAAAATGCATCTCGAGCTTGTCTAGATATACGGTCTGCAGCACAAAAGTCCTCCTAGTATTGCCCTATTCAAACGATGTAAATATTTTGAACTGAATACCAGGTTGAATCTACATGTTTCATCCATTGATCGCTATAGTGACAAGACGACTACCAGATTGTTCAAGACGATTATATTCTGATTTGTTTTCTCATTAAAACAGAGTCTGTAAATGTACTTTTTATTCTAATTTCACTCTCTATTCATCAGATTCTCCTTTGATCGACGACTGAAAACAAGAGATATTTCTTGATTTGTAGCTAGTTTATGCTTGTAGAATGGCGGTCAAAAGAATTTTGCCAACATCTATGGTCGAATGACTTCGATTCATCTGTAAAGAGGCCCTCACACCAAAGCCAACGCCCGTTACGTATGGTTCCGTTTGGAATTCTTGCCCACTTTCCTCATCCTCATAAAACCAACACAGCTGTATCTTAGTGGATCTTTGTTAACACAAAGTAAGAAGCCTTGATATTGATGGTGTTACTGTCCCGTCGCTGACATCTTCTGGTAACGTCCACTATCGCTAGTTTATGCTTGTTTCTGGTTTTCAGTCTCGGTCATTCTGCTTGATGAACGGTATCTGTAGTGTCACTGTCCATCCTTTGGTAGCGTCCACTAGCGCTAGTTTATGGCCATTGCCAACTTTAAACCTTGGTCATTCTGCTTGATTGACCAAAGAGTAATTCGTTCAAGAAGTGTATAGTAATAGTACATATTTCCTCTTCAAGACGTAAATATGTACAAGTGGAAGCGAAATTAGATTTTAAGAGTACTTAACTAAACAATTTTATTGTTGGCCTTGCTGAAGGGTATTACTCTACAGATGCTGGCGACTAAACTCGGTATAGAAGCCGTGTACTTAAGGAATGTTAAATTATTGCAGCCTAGACACAACGGATATGACATTCTCGTACATCCTCTAATAACTTGCCTTATTAATGAATATTAAATAGAGTAGTTTTGAATTATTTATAAGAGATATAACTCTGTTGTTGTCAATTTAATACAAGAAATGACAAACATTTTAGACGAAAGATTCCTCTATTGTTTTATTAATAAGAATCAAAGATTAGAAGTCTAAACGGAGAACTCGGTGTTGTCTATCAGATAGTCGCCATAATGATTCACAATTTGCAATGTCAGCGATCTAAATATGATGCAGAAAGGGACGATTTGTTTCGTGGTTATGTTTATACAGGTCGCTACACTTGTCATTTGTAATTTGACGAGGCTATACTTTCGATCATATTCTTTGGAACTTCGACTCCAATAACATCAATGTATGCAAACGAAACCATTTAGTTAATTCGTGAATACCAAGTGGAGTCATTCAGAGATCAGAGATAAAAAAACACGATTTGCAATGTCATCAAAACTTCTTTAAAACTGACATTATTCAATTTAAAGAGATTGTAAAGAGTTTTTAGCATCAATTGGAATTTGCACCATATTGATTTTCAATCAGACGACTATGATTCCTGCAATTCCAAGGTGACTTAGGGTTTGATGACGTCACTAATTGCAAATATGCTTGTATCACATAAAACACTTAGTTTAAGTGGAATGGCAGGAATCTGACTGAAAATGGAATGTCGTGAATTGAAGCTATCATTATCAAATATCAATATAAAATTTTAAGAAAAACAGTATACGTGAGTTTGGTGGACGTTTTAATGCCGGTTTTATAGCAGAATAGTTGCTATTTTCGCCAATAAATCTCACTCATACAATATTCCTATAGGTCAATAATTTCCTCCTTAAAAACCAATCAGTTATCGATACAGTGGGCGTATCACTTGACTGCCTCCGGCTCAACTCGGATACATTGAAAATATGCTCAGGATCTGAACATAACTTCTCAATTAGCAGTATTTAATTAAGTTTGCTAATTATTGGTAATCGATGGTAATACAATGATATATATTGGTGTATCCTATCAATATCGGCAGTTATTAGTAATTTTAATTCCTTTTAAAATAAACCAGTATTGGAAACAATTACATACTTCTTTATTCATGCTGATTTTTTCATATGACTGAGACGCATTGACGTCAATAGAAAAACGATATGGCTTTGATGGAAGAAGTATAAAGTCAGTTAAACTTATAAAAGTTTTGAAATGAAAGGGAGTTTTACATTCTTCGACCACAGAATGATAATTGGCTAAAAATTAAAAAACAAAATCTAAAAAATACTAAAATAATAAGTATCTCTACTAGCAAAACATTTCCATTAATCAAAATCTGGAAAACGATTGAAAAGTAGTGGACTTCTCAAACGAGAAGTAACATCAGGTGTTTGTTATATATCAGATGATGACTCTCTTACTATTGTTGACTAATTGGCAACATGTATCACCCGACAAACAACATACGTCTATCAGAAAAGTTCACCATATCGAACTTTTGAGGAAGGGCTATAGCACAGTCTATAGCACAGTCTGATAGGGCATTGGAATATGACGTCTTTTGATTGGTCGAGAGTCTAGTGATCATGACTAAGTCATCTTTCCCTATTATCCAGTCGACCCTATTGTTGGATGTGGATAATACAGGAAAGATCAATGTCCAGGCGATTGACAATGAAACGGCTAGTCGTGTAGACATGATCCTCGTAAACCTAATTCGTTAAAACAAAATGTAAAAAAAAAATGGTTGATTATATCATTCTCCCCGTTTTTTTTTTGTTTTAAAACGGCATCCATGAATACGATAAATCTACATATGTCAGTATTGGAATGGCCAGAAATGACATTTGCTCGGGGAATAAAGAAGAGTTCACAATCTATTTGCAATTATATTAGTTTTGTAATCTGTGTGTTAGTTCACCATGTAATGTGGAGTTCTGTACCGGCCGATAATCATCGTTCCTCGCAATTTGTTTGATTGCATGTCGAAATCACAAGTCCTTCTATCGATCACAACACACAAAATTGACGAACACGCAAATCGTTGGCGGTGAATATACAACGGATATTACAATAATATGACTAGAATTAATGGTCGCTTAATTCTTCAATTTAAAACAATAATATGATTAGAATTAATTAGTCGTTTAATCCAGATATAATTCGTCAATAACAGCTTATCTGGATAATCGCGAGTGTTATTTTATTAGAACTGTGATTGGTCAAATAACACTAGGTGAGCAATATAAAATAATTGTTATGACCAAGTTTTATCTCAAATCGGAGTCTTCAGTGACTCAGAACAAGTTATTGGTCGAAACAAGACGTGGTGGTGTTAAAACGGATAATTCGTTACTATGACGGGAAGGGTTTACCGAAATATAGGAAAGCCCTTTATCATGCTCACCTGTATCATATAAGCGCATCTCTCTTATGGTAAACATGTATACATGGTACATGAATATGATAGAAAAATATTTTCACATGCTAGACGCCTTTATCAATAATGACATTATTTTGCGACATTGTCATAATTATCAATAGCCCTAGTCTGCGCTCTCATTCAAGGCCATGCCTTATTCATATTATTTTCATGTAGCATATATATAACGTACATATCCTGAATAGTAGGACATAAATCCAAATACGTTTCATTCTAGTTTGGCCATTAATCTTAATGATATTATAACAATGTTGCACAGGTTCGCCATTTAAAAAATAATTTGAAAGGAAAAGTGGTATTTTGAATAAATATGGTGTGTCATAGAAACTAAAGTTTAAAGTTTCAATCAATAGCTTGTGACCCGGCCCTGGTATTATATATTTTATCTTTGTCATTTACTTAATCAAGAAAATATTATACCGGAAATGACCCTTTCCATTAACCTAAAGTAGAAAAGGAAACGGAAGTCAGGCAGGTAGACGCCATAATAAATGACCTATCGTGACGAGTACTCGGTTTGTTGTAGAAACTGAAACGGCTTCTTATGACGCTTAGAACAATTCTTAATCAAATTGGAAATTAATAAAAACCGATGCAATTCGAATTTTCACATAATTGTATGTAATTAATCAATTGGAAATATCAAACAACATCAAAATCAATATCTTGATATATTTTGAAAAAAAAAGAGATAACTTGAATGTCTTATCAAGCATGGATGGCGTAGAAAGGAGATTCAGTAGTATTTACCCCACCTGCCAAGTGGGAACGCCCACAGAGTGTGATGCTAACTTTTGACTTCGGTATTATATAATATTGCTTGTCACTCTCCGGGTCAATCTACCTAGGGAGACATCGGGTATGATTCATGTTGAGCATGTGTCGCAGGTATTCGTGGCAGTCCGGTGAACATTTCTACATAACCATTAGATTCAGTGGTTAGTAAACCCTTCATGAAGATTCGAACTCATGGGAGTTTTTCAAACAACGTATGGCTATTATAATTCGACGGAGAACTATGCATCCTTGTAGTCAAATCAAATAGGTTGACATTTCTGAAGACTCGAACATTCAGCGCCTACTCAACAGGCTTATCCTAATTAATAAATAGGTGCATCACTACGTATTCAGAACAAATAAACTTTTCCCGATGGTCCATAACGACAAAATACTAATACACCGTTCCACAATAGAGAACAACCTTTTTGACCTATTACAGGCAGCTGAAGCGATTCGTACAGAGAGATGAAATCGGTCGTAATATTGCTCTTTCAAAGAACACGACAATGGCTTACTTCTCATTAACTAAAGTCAACAGTTGTTGAGTATTGTTTGAAGTAGAAACTATTGTCTTTCAATAAGTTGATGAGAATTTTATCATTCCCATAGAGGAGGCTGATAATACAGACAACTTTGTTCCAAAGTTTGTACTCCTTCTAAACATTGATTTATCTATTTTAGGCTTCGTCGTAAGAGTTGTACATGAGCGAATTCAGTTCAATTGTGTTTTTCACAAGAACATGCTCATACGCTTCTCCGATACAATAATTGATTACGACATCCATGGGATAAAGCATACGTTAGTTGGCAAAACGATTTGAATTTTCAACGTGGAATAATGCTGTGTACGTACTTTATAATTACAGCAGTGAAAACTGGGACTTGAAATGCCTCGGGATATGCAAAATAGAGTTGTGGCATACAGTCTCCTTATAGTAAACATACCGATAAATGCCAGTACTTTACAGTTCCGTGTGGATGTTCGCAAATGAATAACATCCAAGAGCTATCTTCCAGAGAAGTATCTACTATCATCATCAATATTCTTCTAATTCAATAGCATATTCCCAAGCAGTCGTTTCTTATTAACAAAATTTGACTTAAGTCCAGGGTAGCGGCAAATACCGATAGACAGCCTATTTGGGGGCAAATACTAATGATCCGAGCTGCTAATCTAAAATAACCATTGGACCATACATTGGTAGCAGCAAAATGAAATTTTCATATGAGGAAATATTTAAATCAAATCTCTTTATAATGGTTGTATCTGATATTATGAGAGTATTCCACAACCGCCATTGCTGCTTAATTTTACAGATAGCAAATGTGTTCTATTGTCTTACTATTAGGAGAACTGTCTACGTGGCTTCTCTATTAAAATCAAGTTTGTAGATGTCAATAGAAATATGAACTCATTGAGTTAACAAGCATAACAAATCTACTACAGACCCAATAGATTTCATTTCATTTCACAATATGCAATATAGTAGTGGCAATATTTACTCGAGGTGGCACCGTATTATGATTTAAGCCACGATACCATTAACAAGCCGAGTCTTATTCAAATATTTAACATTTTATCATTCATCAACATTAGTATATATCATTACATGGCTTCCTTGGTTACCATCAACATTGGGAGAGCTGAGTTCCTGGCAGTGGGGTATGTATGATTAACTCCACTTTGAGTCCACCCACTACTATAAAAATGGTAAAATATTGGCGATACTATTGTAGTAAGATTAATCCACTAAAATCGATTATAGATAGCTTTCAATTATTCAGGTGCCTTATTCTTTAAAATAAATACAGTAATATCTGACTGAAGAACAAAACTAAATTTAAAATCAATTACTAGAACACAAAATCATTTCAAGTTCGAGAAAAGGTCCCGGTTTATACATTCCTGTTCTTAAAATCTTAATTTTACCGGAGTTAATTTTTCGAGATTAAAACCGTTGGTAATGGTAATAGTATTTGGGGTAGTAAAGTGACATCAATTGCGTCAACAGATCATATATTTGAAATCCCAGTTATGAAACGTCCTCTATGACATTTGAGTAACGGTGTCAAGAAGGCATTTACTCCAAGACACTTCTCTAATTCTCCAATAACATTTGTTTTTGACATTTAATACTCCGTTATAATGCTTTGGCTTACTCTATCTAATGCTAATTGACAATACAGAATGGTCTAAGTTATTCGAGTGGCCGATGTTTTTGATGTTCCTGATCAAGACGTTATTTGATTGAGAGCACAAAGAAGATCGATATGATGTCAACAAAAAGGCAATAAAATAGATTTGTTAATCTTGTATCAATATTATGGATATGCTTCACTGACCCTCATCAACAGGAAAATGAATGGTTGGTAGAGTACTTGCAAATCCAACTGAAAGCGCTGAGTCAAATGATCTATTTGTAGAAACAGTTACCCAGAAGCCAAAGGTGGTTGAAATGAACCGAACCTATTTGTTGGAATTTTGTTGTTGTTTATAACTGGCTAAGGTGACTGTGACGAATTACCCAAAAGCCGGGGGATTATGCCAAGACGTGATTTTTGAAGTGTTGATGGATGGTTGGTCCATGAAACCCATCCGAAAGGCTTACGCAGAATTTCCCAAGAGCCAAGGATGTCGGAAATGAAACCATTTCTCTCAATCGTTGAACTCCTTGAGTGATCAAATATGCTTTAAAGCTGGATAAACCTTTTCGTATTGTTCTTAAAGAGATCAAACAATTTGGTAGGAATTATCGGATAGTTTTTGAAGGGTCTAGCAAGCTTTTCAGTTCAGGTCACGAAAACACTATCAGGATCACCCCATTTTGGATTTCCCGCTTCTACCTAGCAAAGTGGAATTTGAAATCTCATGTACTTTATAAACTCGCACTGTGGACACTGAACCTGTCCTCGCTATATCCTAGAAAGAATTTGTCCCGACACTAATACGATTATAATTAGGTCGCCAGCTAATCAATGGAACCAGTCAATTGAAGATGATGTTTGTAGACATTTCATGCCGTTGTAAAGATTTATGTGTTCTACCTTTATCTTGGTTTCTTTATAAAAACATGACAGTGTCTCTAGAATGTAAACTTAAAACATATTGAAACACATCTTCACAATGTCACGCTATTACAAACTTCGGACTTATACCTTGACTGCAATAGTTATCTTTATTGTATCTCATCTCCACAATGTTCAGCTATAGCAAACTTAGGACTTATACCTTGACTATAATAGTCACCTTTCTTGTATCACATGTTTACAATGTCACGCGATTACGATCTTCGTACTTATACCTTGACTACAATAGCAACCTTTCTTGAATCACATCTTCACAATATCACGCTATTACAAACTTCGTACTTATACCTTGACTACAATAGTCACCTTTCTTGTATCACATCTTTACAAAGTCAAGCTATTACAAACTTCGTACTTATACCTTAACTGCAATAGCCACCTTTCTTGAATCACATCTTTACAATGTCACGCTTTTAGGATTTTCGTACATATACCTTGACTGCAACAGCCACCTTTCTTTTATCACATCTAATTGTGATGTTTCAAGCAATGAACTTCTAACTATCGTACTGCAATAGTCTTCTTTTCTTTATCATGCAAGTTTGTAAAGAAGCGATTTGAGTGTACGATAGCGAATATAGCAAATCAGAGCCCGTGACAGAAAAGCTATAAATGTTATGGACTGTTGAGTTTAGAGAATTTCTGCTTTTGATTGTTTGTATTCATTATTATACAAGCGAATCAAATTCTTCCATTTATATACATGTACTTCCGTGATACAAGAATGGTGACAATTTCAGTCAAGGTATAAGTACTAAGTTAGTAATAGCTTGACATTGTGAATATCTTTGAAGAATGAATTTAAGATTTTAGATTATAAGCTTATTACATATTGTGACTAGCTTAAAAAAGCAAAAAAAACTGGCGCTTTGGTTTAGGCCAATCAAATTCGTCTTTTAGTTTTGTATCTTGGTTGTGACCCCCCCCCCCCTCTCACCTTTAACGTATGTCTATAAAGATTACTTTTGTTTTTAATTTTGAACAATCAGAATTCAGAATTGTAAAGTTTTCTTTTCATGTTTTGATCACTCTAGATATAATAATGTATAGTAGTTGGTGCGTATCGACCAATTGGTATATTGGTGTATGAAAGAGGGTGGGTTAACGTGAGTAAAGTTTGAATATTAGTGTCTATCGATTGGTAATATTATTAATATTTGATGATATTAACAGGTACCTAGCAGGTTATTGTTAACTTTATCTGACAATTATCTCATCATATTAGAAACTTCACAATCAATAATCATTTTCTACACTGCATGGTTTGGAGCCGCTGTGGCCCAGTAAGTTAGATACTTGCTAGCTAGCCTGAATGTTCAGGATTCAATCCCGGAACTTTTGTATCTTTTTACCAAGTCCCCCATTATCAGCGATGCAGGTGATTGCTTGGGAAAATTCCTTTGAGGTTGTCTCTGTACTAGTCCTTATGTTCTTGTATCTTTAGTTCCAAAATATTGAAAACTGAGTCTCCCTATAATATCTGGATATCAAAGTTTGTTAGCATTGTAGATCACTCTCGGTTTGTCATTCAGAAAAGCTAAATACATGTACAAAATAAAATTAAACCAACCAAGATCAATTATTAAACTAAGACCATACCCCATTGTCATTGCGGATATACCACTTGCGCCTCCGGACAATCGAGTCTGATTAAAGGCCTGTCGCTGCAGATGGCACATGTGAAAGTAAAAGATATTGTTTGTTACAATCATAAAGAAAACAAAAGCATCAACGGGCTGATTGAGTAATATATTATATATATGGTAATTGGAGATACAATCGTATTGGACTATACAAACCTATTTATTATTGTTAGGATTAACAGCATACATTATTCATTTAATCAGGCCCAATATAGCCTGGTATTTATAACATTATTTCTTTATCAGATTTATTGTCCTTATCAAATCCTTCCCAGAATTAAAAACCAAAAATAACATGTTAGACAGATAACTTTTATGTGTATTACGGAGACTCGAATCATCAAATTATACCATTCTAATTTTCTGTCAGATGTTTTAGGGTTTTCATGTCCATTTAAACTAGCTTTTGAAAAAAACACAATCCAACAGTTGTTTTTACGGCCAAATGAACAGTATTAGCATACGAATCACAGATGACGTAACGACAGTGCTAGCGAGAATGAACATAATCTTGTTTATAAATATGTATTGTCATGTTTATTGTGTGTCTGTGTGCTCAAATATATGCCATAAATACAATATGTTATATAGCTGGTTTTGAAATATAAACATCAAATCCATTTCATTTCTGTTGAATTTCTGATTTTAAAAAAAAAACAATGGAATAAGTCAAAAATTAACGTGTAATATATCAAAAACACCAGAGAATTGTGTTGATATTTGAAACACGTGTTTTCTTCTTCTAAATGTCCTTCAAAACAATTTAAAATGCGCAATATGTCCGTTTTGTAGATCATCTTGACCATGTATTTCCATTGATAATCGGAAGGTTTGCTCAAGGGCAGATAACCAAGTATGTTCTGTGATTAATTACAACCTTATGACCTATGGAAATCTCGTGACCAGGATAATTTCCTGGTAAATGGAGAAACAATAAAAGATGTACTGGATATTAGAGTAAATAGTTGATCATTTCCAGCCTTTAATTCTATCATATCTCTTTGTTTTTCAAGGCTCGGGTCATGATTATATTGGTCACTTAGATCGTTAAAAGCGATACACGTTCACTTCTTGTAAAATGATTATTACGAGGCTATGTAAATCCAATCTCTTTATTTTAAAAACTTCCATGATACAAGAAGGGCGATTTTTGCAGTCAAGGGATAAGACAAAGTTCGTAATAGCTGTACATTGTGAAGATGTCATACAATAAAGGTGGCTGTTGTATAAGTACGAAGTTAGTTAGTTAGTAATAGCTTGACATTGTGGAGATGATGCAGATGAAATGTGACTATTGCGGTCAAGGTATAAGACGAAGTTCGTTATAGCCATTAATCCCAGAGGACCTATCTACCTTATGTTTAATTGCAGACCAACTGTTAATTAAAGTTGGATTGGACCACTTGTTACAAGACCGCTCGTGTATATCCTCCGGGGAAACACCTCACTGTGTCATATTACAATCTGTAAATCAAATGAATATTAAATAGGATCATTGTCTTTAAGTTGATTATAAGCAATTATAGGATTAATAAAGATCTAGGAGATTCGAGCCTATGGAACTAGATGACCTTGGTCAGTTTTCTGTAATTGGTGATTGGTTTATATGCGGTTTAAATATTGGGTATGGTGTAGGTTATTTTGAATTAACAATTTAAAAATCCCCAAATGTATGATTAACAATTCAAAACAGTCTTATATTTATCTTCCTGGTAACGTTTGTGGGATTCTCCCCCTTATAAAACAAACTGGACAGAGTCATGCTGATGGTTAAAAGGATCAATTTGGTAAAAATAATATTGGCTTCAATTAAACAGTATGAAGCTTAACAGACAAGGAATTTTCGCTGTTTACTACTGATTCGATCCGGAACTAAATTAGTTTTTGGAAATGTAAGAATCGTAATTTATATAAAAAAGGGAAATTTATTAAATGATAGGTTATTGAATGAGTTAATTGCGTATCATAAAAAGGTTAGTTGGTTGGTAGCTAACTGATATCCCACAATTAAAAATGACTAAAGCAGAGGCTTTTTAACTATTAAAGGCTGATACAAGCCAATACACTGCTCTTAATGAAAAGACAAATAGAGGTGAATAACAATGATCAAGTCAAGTTCAACACACCTTATTTTATAAAACAATAGTTCAATGTTGTCCACACCTACTATTCAGTTAAATAATCGATAATCCTGAAGAGTTTTATGGACAAATATTCCGATTAACACATCCTTCCGTACATCCGGGGATAGGCTTGACACCTACACCCTCATGTCATATACTTGTATATACATATATCAATGAATACATGTACGTACCCAGTCATCTGATACATAATAAAGTAATCACACCAAAAATACGTTACCAGAAAGATCACACATCTCATGGACCCAAAATTTTCTCCAATTTATGTCCAAAAAAACCCCGGAAACATCAACTACGTTAATAACACAGTCTAATAAAAACTGTTATTATAATATGTCTGTTGAAGGGAGTATTCCATGAAAACAAATGGTATCTAGAAGAGTAAGCAAACTGTGGAGACACACCTCGTGGCTCGATAAGTACACGTTTAATAACAATGTATAATAAACACCGTGTATCATTTGTATTTTGTCATGTTCAGAGAGAGATGATATAAGATGTCATTCCAAGCCTAAAACAGGGCCTTTCAGGTAGATTTGATATTAAGCTTATTTTCATATTCAAAGTTTCCAAAGCGCCACAACGGGGTTTTAACACTGAAGAGGTTTATGTGCTGTAAATAGTTGAGAAGCCTCAGCTTAAAGTCTTGCCATGTAACTATTTAAAACTCGTGTGATAAATTCGTTTAACAAAACGAAACCAATGTCATATCTTCTTTATATCCATTTCGCTAAAAATAGAAAGAACAATTTCCCCGAAGACCTTTAGATATCAACTTTAATCTGAGAGCAATCAACTGTGGTACAGATCTTCTGGTAGCTTCAGAAATACCCGATAACTTCCATTTTAACCACAAGAAATGGAATGGTATATCATAGACAACTACTCCCTATTTTTGGTATATGGTTGGTTGAATGACGATGAGAGACGCATCGCAGTGTGCAATGTGGCGAAGATAACAGACTTGTGTTATCAATACTCAACTGACTAAGGCAACGTTAAAGATGGGGAGTGGGTACCCCTTCCGGAACACTAACAAGAATTTGCTTACTTGCATATTAATTTAAGATTACATGAATTACATGACTTATTCTAAACCAGTATTAAAACTTCTACATCATTTTGACTGGTTAATGATTCATGTCCCCCTTTGATTACAAGATACCAAAAACAGAACTAGCTAATTTAGTTTTCATTGCACAAAAGCATCAATAGAATTCAATTCTGACATACCTGTTAGACGAACCAGTAAGTTTCAATCCGAAGTTTCAGTCCGTATTGAGTGTGATGGTGTTAGGTGAGAGAATCTTGTAATAAATATAGATATGCACAGTTTAAAATGGCTATGCTTTACCACAAACATTATAACGTACTTTCAACAAGTCATTTAAAATTCCAAATCAATATTTGCAGCATCCAAAAATACTTTCGGTATTAAACAAAAGTTGTGTCAAAAATTATAAATCGGAACCACAAAAACACGTCCATACAACACACGTTCATACATCTTATGAAATTATTGAACTTTTAAATAACAAAATATCACTTTCAAAACTGTTATCAAATTCATCGGAGCCATAAAAAAACAAAATTGTAATCCATGAAGGGCATTATGAGCAATATCCACTAACAACCAAACTTTCTGAAGACTTTCAAATTGACAGGAATATCAAAAGACCGAGTAACATCATCAACACGATACAAAAACTACTGGAATCTGAGAATAACTATTGGATTGTTATCAATAATTCATTTCATATTTCAACCTTAATTCTATCTTTTTTTCTTCTCCAATATTTATTAAGAGTAGCGATCTAAATGTGATCATTGACTCATAACTCAATAAGGTGCTACAAATCTTCCTGGCGTTTTGTTCACCGGGAAGATAACCACTTTTCAGTTTGCTGTCACCTTTGGTTGTTGTTAGAAAAACTGCATAAGGTTTACAAGTAGAGTTTGGGTGGACAAATGAAACAGGTGCTTGTTCACTGACGTTCATCAGAGTGAACCCAAATACACAATACAACAACTTGTATTTAATTGACACGGTATGAAATGAAACTTTACCATCTACCTTCTGACTGACTGCATATGGAAAACACCATGCAGCATGCATCGGAGTGTATCTTGTCACAGCTTTTGAGATTTTTAAGATCCAGAGCTTGCAGTAACTATTGTTATATGGGGATGACATCTGAAAAATCTGCCCATGCTTATTGCTTGATCTGTACTTGGTATTTATAGACCTATGTTCGGTTGCAGAACAACATGTTTAACTGTTTTAAACTGAACTCCTGGGGGGATTCAATAACTATTACTATGCAAATACAAACCATGCATTTCGAAGAAACATTTTAAATAGAGGATTTAATGCAGAACAATTATCCTTACCTTAATGTAACCCAAGAAATATCCAAACAAGTAATAAAAAGTATGTAAATTTTGTTTCACGATTGGAAACAAACCGTAACATTTTCTTCAAGCAATGTTTAAAATTACCATTGAGACGATGTTAACCATTGCTTTAAGAAGAAAACTGTAAATTCCCAACAAAGTCTGTATTTGGCCATAAAATAGTATAAAAATTGACATAACGTCATAATGTTTAGCAAAGCTTGAAAAGAGATTGTCTATAACGGAAAATACTTGAAAATATCACGAACATCAAGTCGTATTTATTACTAGAGGTTCTTTAGTGAGCAATGTTACTCTGAAAAGATATGCTGCATTACATACACGATATCTCTCATAATCGCCGCAAATTTATAATTGAACAAATTATATGTTTAGCAACATAAACGTATGCGAGAGCGTCTGCAAAAACAAAACCCTAGTCTTGTTTTATTTAATTCAAAAGACATTTCTCTACAGGCATAAACGAAGTGGTTGGGTTTTTTTATTTTCAGAATTTCCTGGAAGCTCTCACAACAGGTCAAGTTGTAATTTTAGATTATATTAATATGATAAAGATTTCTGATGATGACAATGTGATTTTGAGAAAAAGGGTTTCTAATAAAACCAACACTGTGCTCAGAATGGTGAAAATGTAAAACTTCAAAACGTTGTGTACCGGAGTTACCCAGACAAAGTAAAAGTAAAGTTTTTGAAATGTATTTAAAAACCCAACTTATAATATTTAACAAAGAATGATGACAATGCAATCTCTTCTCGCCATGATGATGAAAATGTAAAACTTCGAAACGTTGTGTATAAAATGACCAATAACCAGTACTACGTTAACGAAAATTTTTGAAATCTTTTGTTCAATTATCACACCCTGGAGTACTTTACAAATGATGAGGAAATAGTTGAAAGTTTGAAATATACTGTTCTGTTCCTTGATGATAACGTAAAACTTTGAAACGTTGTAAACTGTTTAACTAACATTGTTTTGTTGTTTACCATAAAAATTTCGTTACGGTGAAGAAATTAGATAACATGTCTCTAAAATATGACATTTTAAATTACGATATACGCACATGCTTTTATAGTTTCCAGATCGTTAACTTTAATCGAAACGTTCTAAGTGATAATTTTCTGGTGTAAGGTAGCTTTCGGGACTAGATGAAGAGATTTGTTAAAAAGTTCACAAACAATACAGTTTTTAGGCTAAATAAACCAAAGTCAAGAATCGTATAAAACAAATACAGAAAATCATTAAAACTATCAAATATCAGCGGTAAATACGATAAAAAATATTGACGGTCTTACCTGGTGAATCTTACACACGGTGAGTCAATTAGATTTTACTAGTCCTAGAATTCCAAATGTCCAATAAGTTCTATTAGTCGTGGAATCAATCAAATCGCTCCCAATACTTGAATTCTATCGCGATTCACCAAATACACTTATATATTGGAAAGGAAGTCACCGACAGAACACGTGACTTGTGAGTAGGGCCGCTAAAAGCGTGTTTTCCGCCGTCTTTAAGCCTGTGTAAATTAATTGACATCCAATAACGGTGCTATTGATTCTAACCAGCCACTCTCTAGTCGTACCTTTGGACGTGCTGACGTCATCGGTTCCAGTTATGCACCAATGCTCAATCAAATATTGTATTATACAGTAACGCTACCGCTGTTAATTGCATTAATTAATAAGACAGCGGTGATAATTGGTCGAAATAAATGGTTTTAACGGATTAATACAACACCATATATTATTGAGTGGTCAGTTAGGAACGGCTGGCTGGTCACTGACAAACTGTTGATCACTGTTACATTGTTAGGCATGGGGTAGGGCAACGGGGGTCGTTGAGATAGGCACGGGTAAGTTATTGGGATTATATTGTTCGGCACGGGTATGGATCAATGTTAAGTGTCAACATCACGCCTTTTTTAACAGTTTAACTGAACGGTTATCTCAAATTGAAAAGCATTTTAGTTAGAATCGACGGATCATTTTATTATGAAGTGGAAAATGTACCATACAAACTATTAAAGATAGAGGTAGTTCATAGTTCTTTATTCCTGGAGTCATTCGACTCATCTGATACATTTTACACTGAAAAGGTAATAAATGTACATAACATCAGTGATACTTACAATAGCGAGGAGTAGATTAAAAATATTATATTAGATGCTCGTATTAAAATTTTAAAAAATAAGAACAGGTAAAGGTAAAGATACTAGCAATATGAACTCATAATACAATTTTTTCAAAGATTACTAAGAATAAACAAGATCGATCCCCATATAACCCGCATTAAACTACCTATACCTGCGTTTTGATTTCCAAGTGGTATATTGACGCCCGTCAACAAATTGACAGTTATAGAACATAAAATAAAATTTAATATTTGTGAACATTGAACTGAACAGAGACAGTTACTATGAACAATGACAGTTACCTTGAACAATATCTGTGAACAGAGACAATCACTGTGAACAGAGATAGTTACTTTGAACAGCGACAATTCTGTGATCAATGAAAGTTACTGTGAACAGCGACAATTCTTTGAACAAAGACACTTACTGTGAACAGAGACAATATCTGTTAACAAAGTCAGTTACTGTGTTTGTCGTGATTATTTCTACAACAGAAAATCAAGATAAAAGACTAAAATGCCTAGAATTAATTGACATGTTTTTTATTTGTTTGTACTTCCTCAACAAGTGTCGTTATTGACGATTAAGTTGACGTCTGAACAGGTAGTCAAAACATAGCAATCTACAAACAAATCAACTTTACTTAACCCTGCGACAAACATGTTTCCAGATGCACCCAATCCTGTTCGTTTTCTCAGCTAGTAGCAAGGATAAAGGCCAATAGGCGTCTTTCAGATGTCGTATATCATAGCTAGTAACATTCAAAGGCCAAATCATACTACATGTAATTCTATAGGCAAGAAACAGCCAATCAAATTGATGTAAATACGCATGCGTGACGTCATATGAATATAAATTTACCACTGTTTGAAAAAGCGAAAGAGGGCGACCATTTTATTATAACAGGTTATTAATCGCACTCAAAATTTCGATTAACTTAGACCATAGTTTTGTTTAATCTAAAATCATTGTATCATGTCTGTGGTTAAGACGCAACATAATTTAAACATTTAACTAGCCTGAACTTATTAAAAAGGAAAAGAAAACACTAGGTGTCAACTATAATTGTATACCATCTGTATGCCTGAGTTCTAAATACACCTTCATACTAAATACGCCTCGTCTAATCCACTACTATAATTTTAATCAATTTCAAAATCGCACAAATGAAAGATTGAAATATCTTCTCTTACGAGCCCCATTCTTAGTTAAACCATCTATCGAGCGAGCGAGTTGCCGCATCTCGGCGAGGTTTTAGCTGGTTTTCCTCCATGGAATTACCCCAACGTTGGTGAGCATCTATTACTGAGGGGTATTTTCTGGATTTGCTATTCCCATTTCTTCTATATAATAAATTTTTATTACAAATAACACTTTTATGCATTTTATTGGAAGGTCTATTTCTACATTTTGAAACTCAGTGTCGACCACCAACAAAAATCTACTCTTGAGCACGTTGGACAGGATGAAGTTTAGCTTAACCAAAATAAACTCAAACAGGTAACGGGAATAATAATTCTATAATAGATATTAACCCTTTACAACGTTACATATATATTCGCATTTTGTCACTACGAAATTCTAACGACCTTTTTATCATTTTCATACGACTGAATATCGATTTCGGTTTAAAAATTATAACGTTCACGCTCACAGATTGGCCATGAATATTGAAAATTGAGAATAAGCGTAATACAGTTAGGCTGTCGACACCGGAAGCTGCCCAATCAACCCTCTTTAGCTTTTAAAATGCTTTTATGATTCGAGAGTGTAAGTGGAAAAAATGAGGATATATAATCGCAGGTCGCCGGGGAGTCCTGAATATCAAGTCAATCGATTAAAGCAATTGATTATAACAGCCAAGACGTTCGTCAATCATTCGGAATAAATTTGAATTTTACCCGTTTCCGTCCATAATTTCTATGAAAGGTCATGCAGAAGAAGCTTTACAAGAACTCCCGTCAACCAATAAATGTTTTGTGTGATTCTTGGCAGGCGGAAAGATTATGTCGCGGAATTCGTTAACTGCCTAGAAACCATTGAATTGTCCTTTTTCACATTATTTCTATCACAGGTTCCTTGGGGTACTATTATCTTTACCTAGAATAGTTTAGTATAAACTCTAAAGTAACCAACAGCCTTGTCCAGGCGGTTCGCTTATTGTCTATCTAGTCATGATATAATCAAAGTCAGAATAGTGGCAAGTTCTATCGAAGGTTCCATTTGGACGTTTTCAGAGAATGGCGGTTTTGGAACATCAAACCCATAAGCTTACTACATACAACACCTTTTCAGAACGTATCCGCCTTCATTGGCCCACTTAGGTAAGTTTTGTCTAAGGTCGTAAGTCGTAAGATTTTTGGAATTACGGGCCTCTAGGGCCATTTCATTATGGTGGGATCTTAATATGATTGTTAATAGGTTTTCTCAAATTCAAATTGATAGCATCCACTTGTACCATTCCGATTTTTAGTCAGACGTCCTTGGTCCTAGCAATTCTACTAACATTAAGCGTTAGATCACGTACGTCACCAATCGCAAAATATGATTGTGTCACAAAAGGTCTTCAAGTACAGCTTCATTAAACACTTAGTTCTAGTGATTAAGAGGTATCAAAATTGAGAATGACGCCAATTGATGCTTCTAGTGACATTAAAAAAAAACTTTAAGGTGAAGTCAACACACCTCCTAAATATATTTGAATAGAACTTTCTGCGTCTAACATCAGGCTTGATTGTTCAGAGGGGTAGTTGCGTTCATTTGCAGTAATGAAATTTATCAGCCTTCCACATGTTTAAGAGAGGCAATACATTTTTTCGAGGAGCTGTAGCATTAGGCTTGCATACTATTGAACTCGTTCAACACCGTGTTATATGCACTGAGTGTTTTTATAATGTGCAAGGAGATTTGTTCGAGACAGATAGAAGATTTCTAGATCTTGAAGTGTTTCTCTAGTTGTTCATTTTGTAAAGTACGAGAGACGTGGTCGAGTCATGCTTGTCAACTTCCACTTAGTGCTATGTCTAGTCCAATACACGCTTGACCAGCTTCGGATAATATTTTAATCTTTTGAACTTAGCTCGCTGAAAATCACCTTCTTCGGAATAAGTCTTAAAAGTTTTCTCCGACTGTTTTAACTTGGCTTAGTTTAAGATAATCATTTGTTACATTATAACAATCCATAAGCGACATTAAGGGGAAGGAAGCACATGAATAATGAACACAGTTTTTATGGTATACTACTCCTCAATTTAATACAATAATACACAACGTTTCAACAATTACACTGTCGTCATCAGGTGAACAAGACTAAAATTACAAGTGCATAACAAAAACATAAGCTGAGAGCATAAATGTATAAAGAGTTACAATATGTTTGCAATGAACGCTGTATAGTGTTCCGATGTTTCGAACGCCAATGCGTTAACAAAGAATTAGCGCCTTGAACTTCAGAGAGTACAGGTTTTGGTTAGATAGGACAGTTATCTTTTGAAACAACTTTTCCTATGTACATGTACTTACACATGCTTTCAAGAAGGTAAAAGTATAACCAAGAATGAATTTTAATTCAGATTTTCTATTTCTATTTTCATTTTATAAATCTTTACCCTTTGCATATCCACAACATCCCCATACCCCCGCCCTCATCCTTCCTAACCCTCTCAATCTACCCCTGATCCCCTCTTTTCTCACCCTCCCATCCTTTACTTTCTAAAGAAGCAAATATATCATTTTCGTAAAGACGATAAAGAAGAAACTAGGCGTATAAAAGATTTGGCGAGTTATTCCCGGAGAATAATAAAAGTGAATATCGACCAAGAGGAAAGACGCGATTCTCCAATCAACAGAGCTAGACTTGTATTAAGTCGAAACCTTGTTACCAATTACACTTCAATTCAAGTCAGTCAACCAGAAACGGAAAACATGTTTGCATAACGGAGAAAATACTTTCACTTTATTCTTGCATGCTAATTGACTTCTATCTTACGACTTCGATTTCTCATCGATAAATGACTTTGATTAACGCCAAACGTTAGATAATTAGCGGGGAATTGTACAGTCTTTAGTTCGTGTCAGACGAAGTCATAAAGTTAATAAGAATTAAGTTGTAGCCTTTTTACAATCGCCATTGAGACAGTCATATAGTTAAAACGGTTGTTGTCCTCGATTCTAAAAATAAATACGTAGCACGTGTTAAAATGCAATTACAATATCACATTTACTGGAATATTTGGTAATTGCATAAATATTTGCAAAGGTGCAAATAGCTTTAAGCTCGGTATAATTATCCTAAGTTTGGAAATAACGTCCCCCACCGGAAGTCATATTAATAAATTAATTATTTCAAAACGTCACATTCCCTGAAAATCCAGCGCTATCCTTTTTTTTCAGTTTGTTTCAAAAATTTAAAGGAATCAATCTTTCATGCCATTTGAGTATAATGGTATTGATATAGAGAGTTATCCTTATTTTGGCTTGTTTCAAAATTCAAAAATCTTTCTTGGCCGTATTATTTAAGTATGTTCATATTGATGCATATATAGAATGTGGAGAAAACTGGGGGACACCTAACCGGATTTTGCACCGAACGAACGAACGTTTTAACGCTCTTTTAAGAGAACATTCGCTTCCATATATGATGCGCTTTGTATTGGGGACTTTATCCGTATATTGATATTTATGAATTTCTTTCTTGCATGATCCAGGATTGTTTGTTGTTTTTTTTAAGTTCACAATACTTAATTCCTAGTTTGTAGGATTTAACTTAATATCGATTCTGATTTCGATCGGTGCATATGGTTTGTAAATAATAATATGGACATTTATAAAGCGCTAATATCCACATCAGATAGAGACATGCTCAGAGCGCTTTGTGTCTGTTATCTAAGAAAGAAAGTTGATTAGGTAGTTTCTAGCTTAAAATAAGAAAATATATTTTTCGTAATACTACAAACAAAACAGACAAGAATAAACCAAATATAAAACATCAAAGGTTGAAATTCTCGTCGATGTCACGTCACGAGGCAGATGTTATTCATGACTCTTCAACCGAAATCGATGGAGGTACAGATAGTCATCACAATGGCTTCCTCTTGTTTGAATATTCATAGAAAGATTTTCCTTCAAGAGGAATTGATGATGAAGATTTGAATTTCCGTTTGATTACTTCGAGTAATTCCCTAGATTAACCCTCCTCCTACTCATCTTTAGACAACCCTATATAGCCTTATACAAACAAATATAGACTAATACAAACAAATATAGACTAATACAAACAAATATAGACCTTATACAAACAAATATAGACTTATACAAACAAATATAGACTAATACAAACAAATATAGACTTATACAAACAAATATAGACTAATACAAACAAATATAGACTTATACAAACAAATATAGACTAATACAAACAAATATAGACTTATACAAACAAATATAGACTTATACAAACAAATATAGACTTATACAAACAAATATAGACTAATACAAACAAATATAGACTTATACAAACAAATATAGACTTATACAAACAAATATAGACTAATACAAACAAATATAGCCTTATACAAACAAATATAGACTTATACAAACAAATATAGACTTATACAAACAAATATAGACTAATACAAACAAATATAGACTTATACAAACAAATATAGACTTATACAAACAAAAATAGACTTACACAAACAAATATAGCTATAAAACAAATACATCTTTATACAAACAAAAATAGCCTTAAACAGCATAGATTATACAATCAAATGCATCTTTATACAAACAAAAATAGCCTTAAACAGCCTTTCATAGCCTTATACAATCCTATATAGCCTTATACAACAGGTCGGCATCTCAGAGGATTCTGAGAAATTAAATTGATTTGGCGTATTCTTCTAATTATTTAAATATTTTGGATCCAAAAATCATAAAAAGCATATTTGGAATCTGATAAAAAAAAAGTGGAAATACATTTGGAGGTACAGACCACTGTTTTTTAAAGTTGGTGGGGGGGGGGGTTGGAATAAAGCGTCCTACATTGTAATAAGGCTTTATATAGAATCTAATACATATAGCTCTATATCATAAAATATAGCTCTGTTATTTCTCTTTATGAGCCTTAACTGTCGTATAAACTTTTGTGACGATCTTATTAATAAAGGGAGGTAATCAGCATTGTTTTATCTAGACCACAACCAATGTGAGAACCGTTAATAGCAATTCCCAAAAAGAAAAAATTATCAACTAGTAAAGTTAAGTATTATGATATCAATTGATATGATTATGTAAAATCTAAAATGTAAGCGCTTTTTGTATTCCACTTTTTAAAATATGCAGTGTTCTAGACTTGAAACTATTCGAACAGTCTTCATCAGTCAGCATCAGTCTTCATCAGTCAGCATCAGTCTACAACAGTCTGCATCAGTCTCATCGTCTAATCAGTCTACATCAGGAGTTACAATATCCTCTTGGGTTGTACGTCCTTCACAGGAAATTAATATAGAACAGCTTAATTAAAGGGCTGAGGTCTTCGAATAATTTAAATTATATCACATATTCCCATAACAGGGGAAAACAATTAAAAATATATACTATTGTCCTGAACTTTTCAGCTAGAAGCCTTCTTCAGAAACACTTCAGTAGTTTATGATCACATATTTTTCGTCCATGTATTAACTATCCAAAATGTCGGAATTCTGAATTGACAGAATATCGGAATACTCAAAGTTTTTAAACATGTATAAGAAAGAAATCGGGACCACAAAAGATGTCCAGCGTTGCTGAAAATCAGGCCATCAAGAAATTAAATGACTGCATAGCTTTAAACGAAGACAGTACGAAAAATAAAAAGAGGGTGAACCTACTTGACCTTTTGGTTCAGAAAACTTTAGTCAATGACTCATTACCAGCGGAAAGACAGCGAGATGAAGTTTTCCGATTTTAAATGATTTAATGTTCGAATTAGTGGTAATTGTATTGCGTGGATAGGAAGGTAAGAGGGTTAATTTCTTTGGATATGAAATCGACTTTTACGTAATACTTGTTGTTCCTTAATTGAAGTAATGAGGGTTGATAACGATATACAGTGGGCAATGGGGAGAGTATGCTAGGCCAACGTGATAGTGACATTGAGGTTCGATACATCACACATTTGGAATTAACAAATCTGGAAGCTCATTTATACGAATTCATTCATCCATTCAGTCAGTCGGTTATTCGTTCAGTCAGTATTTTTTTATTCATTCATACATTCATTCTTTCATTCATTTATTACTTGATTCGTTGATCCTCAGTTTATCCAATTTATCAGAAAGTCGAATATTATGGATAAAAAATCTTCTCCGGGCAATTACTATAGAATATTGAGATTATGACAGAATTTGATTTTATGAAACTCCCTTAAAATTTGCATGGGCCCCGTTTCCGTTCTCCACAATGACACAGTCACAAGTACTAAAAAGATAGTTATTATAGCATATTTCTAGTTTGAATGTACCAACAGTAGGTAGCTGTATGTTAAAATGAAGATCCCAGTATTACTATGGACTGTTATACCAACCTTATTTCTAGCTGGATTAGACACTGTATTAGGTACGTGATTTTAATTATATCGTTTTTAAATGAAAATTAACTGCAACAAAGTTTTACTTTGCTGTTTATATTGTTAATGGAAAAAGGATTCTCGGTCCTTTGCGTATATCGATAAGGACATTTAAAACTTCATTTAAGACTACTCTCATTTCGTGTATTACACGAAGAGTAAGAAAAATCCAAAATAAATGGGATTTAAGCGTTTTCCATGAATCTTTGAATTAAAGGGGATTCGCCGTCTTTGGTATTTGTTTAGTTTTGTCTGGTGTTTGTAGAAAAATAAAATTCCTGCGTCAGACGAAAGTTTAGATTGTCGTATCTTTTGGAATATTATTATATTATGGTAATAACCACACGAGGGAATTAAAGCCCAGAACAGACGACAATCTAGCTTACACCAAACGATATTAGCGAATTGCTTTCTTCTGGTATGTTGTAAACATTCATATGCTTATAGATATTGTTGGTGATAACCTCACTTGAAAATGATAATAACCGAAAGTCGACAATCTAAAGGTTCTAGTTTCACCTTTGTTGAGCTTTTCGAGAACAAAACGTACCATTTGGTTTCTGAAAAGCGTTACACACGGATAACATTTAGCAGAACTTTACGACGACTACATCCCTTTAACGAAGTATAATTGACTTAGATAATTTGAGATTGGTTGTTAAAACAAGCTAGTTAAGGAATGAAAAGTAAATAAAACATGTTGATCTCAAGTGTTAGTTGGCAGGTGAACTCCCCGCCATGGTAAACAATGTATAGCTGCAACTGGCTGTGCAATTAAATTGTTTACTTTATTGTACACTGATAACTGCGGTTTCTTTAACATAAAATGATTTAGTAGAGAAATGATCTAAGGCCATTGTGAACCCAGAAGCGAGTTTGGTGCATTTTTCACAACGTGAAGCTATTACGAACGCCGTCTTATATCTTGACTGCAATAGCCAACCTTCTTGTATTATGAAAGCAATGATTTAATTGGATGTACTCCAGCGAATACAGCCGATCAGAAACCTTGACTGAAAGCCTGTAAATGTTGAGGTATATTGTTCGCAGACTTTCTGGCGAGGCCTCTAATTAGATGTACATGTTTTTGCAAGGGTTCAATCCAATCCAATCGCTGCCATTTACGATCTTCTGTAAAACGCTTTTGCTGTAAAGGAATAAGTGAAGACAATTATTGACAGGTGGTTATAGTAAATATATGTGTTTTCTTTTAATACTTAATTCATTGCAGGTAGTGAAAAAGAAAGATTCGCTCGAGCTATAGGAGGGAGACCGATATCAAGGGGACGGTACCCATGGTTAGTTTTACTAAGGGCCACAATTGTTACACAGAAACTGTTTGGTATTATACCTATACGACATAAACATATTTATTGTGGTGGATCAGTTCTGAACGACAGATGGATCGTTACTGCTGCTCATTGTTTTAAAGAAGAAGGGTGAGTATGGAAGTCGTTGTATACCATGAGGTAGGTGAAAAGATCCTTCCAGCAAACTTCGTCGATTTAAGACAAAGCTGTTCTAGATGTGTCTAGATAATTTAACTTAACATATACCGCTTATTGTCGGCGAAGTTTTAAGAAAAGACCATGTTCTAAGATATATATAGATGAAGCATGTCCTATTCACCAATTGTTTTGTATTTGTCTCAAATCACCATCAATTTACGGTTGGAAAAGACCATGCAAACAATCTACTGTAACAGCAGGGTCATCGTCGTTGTCATGTAGTACCCTAACCCTCCCCCACCCCAGCGAACTACCTTATAATGGCCTCAAATTTGCTGGTCGGGTGGTCGAAGGTTAAACCCCTATGATTTTGATATTTATAGAAGTGATGCTAGACGAATCGGACGATGGAAAGTAAGATTAGCAACATCCAATTTAAGGGTGAGGATTATTTCTTATGGTGGCTTTTTTTCGCAAGTGATGTAACCTTAGTTGTTGATTCTCTCGGATACTTATACTCTGCTTTTGTCGGTTCCTCTACAACACTAAATGCTTTAATGTTTGCTTCACTGTTAATGATTGTTTAGAAACATACCGTATCGAAAGTAAAGGTGACTTTTAGTAGCTATGTCAATAACAGATAGACAAAAAGGTTTCAACCATTTCGGTATCCAATAAGTACCAACATATATCTCTGTATTGTACGATATTACAGATGGATCCTTTAGAAAGAATCCGCCATGTGCTTGGTCAACTATTTGATCGTTCAGATTGGGTACAATGGGAGATAACTGCTGATAGACTTGTAGTTCATCCTGATTATGATTCTGAAGGTAACTACTTTGTTTGATGTTTATTGTACACTGGTTATCTCAAACCAGCAACCCACTTGATGTATGTACAGTCGGGATAACACTAAAAAAAAGTATGAAAGTTATTTGATGTATGCACGATGTTGTTAAAAATATGAAAACTCTTCAAATTTATGAGCGAAATCATAAGGAAATCTGGAAGCTCATTCATTCACTCAGTCAGTCGGTTTTTCGTTCAGTCAGTATTTTTTTATTCATTTATTCATTCATACATTCATTCTTTCATTCATCTATTCATTCATTCACCTATTCATTTCAGGATGTACCTTATTTTTGTTTTATTTTGATTCAGGGATATTTCATCCATTTCAGAAACGTGGAAGAATGACATAGCTCTTGTGCGACTGAAGCGAGCAGTGCCCTCTGGTAACGATTATTCAGCCATTAAACGAATAAAGCTACCAGACCAGGGAGATCACACCTTTCCAACCGTTGGACAGAATTGTGTTGCTCTTGGATGGGGATGTACCTCTCAAGGTGAAAGTCATTTTTTATGATGTTTCGACTTCCACTTTCAGATCGAATAGTACTTTGATATTGTAATTACTTTGACAATTACTTTGACTAGTACAATTACAAGTATTTTGTAAATCAAGATACCATACATGCGTCAAAATATATTATGTTAAGGCTGGGATATGTTGGTATATTAAAAAATTCATATCTCTCGATATTAAACAGCAATATATATGAAATATATACTTGTATATAAAAGATATATAAATATCACGATACTTAATATCAATATATCAAGATATTTAACATCAGTAAAAAACGATATTAAACATCAAATATCACGATATTAAACATTAATATATCACGATATTAAACATTATTATATCACGATATTAAACATTATTATATCACGATATTAAACATCAATATGTCACGATATTAAACATCAATATGTCACGATATTAAACATTAATATATCACGATATTTAACATCAATATATCACGATATTAAACATTAATATATCACGATATTTAACATTAATATCTCACGATTTTAAACATCAGTATATTACGATATTTAACATTAATATATCACGATATTAAACATTAATATATCACGATATTAAACATTATTATATCACGATATTAAACATCAATATGTCACGATATTAAACATCAATATGTCACGATATTAAACATTAATATATCACGATATTTAACATCAATATATCACGATATTAAACATCAGTATATTACGATATTTAACATCAACATATCACGATATTAAACATCAATATATCACAATATTAAACATTAATATATCACGATATTTAACATTAATATCTCACGATTTTAAACATCAGTATATTACGATATTTAACATCAATATATATCACGATATTAAACATTAATATATCACGATATAAAACATTAATATATCACTAAAACACTATATTAAGCATTGATTTATTTCGACATTGATGCTGCTTGCACCGTCTTTCATGAAAATAAAAGTATTTTCTCGGTCCCTTAACCAGGTGAATGACCAAACGAATTTTCTGTAGTCTGTAGAGGTCTGTAGAGGTAGAAAAATCCCTTTCACATATACAATGTAAAGAATTCTAACACCGTTTACCCTTATCTTGATTTCAGGTGACGGACCCTCATCTACCGCCCGTGAACTAAGATTACCGATTTACAGCAACAACCAGTGTCGAAACCAGTATCATATGTTAAATATGAATAACAGAATCTGTGCCGGGTATAGAAATGGGGGTGTCGGCGTCTGTGCGGTAAGTGATACTGCAACCTAACCAACATTTGCATCTAATCAACATGAATAGATTTGGATATACAGTGGATTTTATCAATCACGTGACATTTTAACTGACAGAGTTAGGTTCTATCGATTCTGCAATTCAACTAAACCCAAATTGGAGACAAAGTGACAAGTTGGTCACAAATTGTATGTACGATGATTCCGATTTTAATTTTATATTTTCCTCTGAATAGGAAATTCATTTTGGATTCCTCATAGGTGGATGGATTGTACACTTGAATCTATTGTAGTTATATGCCGTACATAACGTATAGTGTTTTAGTATGATTGATAAAACTATTATTCGATAAACGATCGCTCTTGTCTTAATAACCATCTTAATTACAGCTACATAATAATTTATCAAATTGTTTATGGCCCTAAACAGGACTTGATATTAGACTTGTATGATAACGTACTCTGCAATGAGCAAAACAAATTTCCGATCTCACCAACCACCCGAAAGCATTTATAGTAGCATCTCGAGGCAATTGAATTGCATTGCTCTGACCACGTTCTTTGATAGTCAGTGTTAGCAGTACCGTTTCTGGAAGCAAACTTTGAAATGTTATTAAGGTACCTGTACTGTTTGACACCCTCTACCCTTTGACCATTCTTGTACCCTCTGTTCGGTCCCCACACTTAATGGTTCTTTGAGACATCATGAAACTTACTCATGCCTCTCGCCTCAGATTGTTAGCAAACTAGTCTGAAACTCATTCAATTGTTGGTTTGTAGGCTTTTATATTCGCTCTGTCATTCATTCATTCTATTATTCTTTCATTCATTCTAGGGAGACAGTGGCAGTCCGTTAGTTTGTGATAAAGACGGCGAGTCTGTTTTGGTTGGTGTTGTGTCGTTCACGAGTCGTAACGAACCAAGTCGATATCCTGCTGTATCTACCCGTGTATCACAATATGTAGACTGGATTCATTCAGTCATAAATAGATAAAATCAAATAGAATTTTTATTTTTCCTTATTCTTTTTATTTTATCAATAAGTCTGTTAAAACAAACGTTGGGCAACACATGTACCATATATATACGTATATTGTAAACGCTATAGAGCTGTTAAACTGGCTGGATGTTTCAGTGCTATATAAGATGATTTATTTGTTTATTTTATATTTATTATTGATCCATACTTTCAGAAAGTACAACATAGTGGTCAATTATTTGATAATCAGTAAAATATGGGGTCGATGTTTGAACGATATATAATTATTCATATATTTTATATTAATTAATGGATTATGTTAATTGATGTCTGGTATTTGTTCGCGTTAAACCTTGAACATTTCTGGTATTTGCTAATGAGCATCAAAAAAAATAATTGATTCGGGGCATTCTTAAACATATTGGTCGTTTCGGAAAGGTAGAAATATGATATTTGAAATTTTTGAGAAATGAAGAACACAGCTTGCAACAGACGCAAATCACATAATATCCTCAGTAGACTGAAGCCAAGTCTGTACTTTAACCCAGCGATCCTCATTTTTTCTGTCGACCCAGCTGTAAATTGATACCCAACAAAAAAAACCCCAAAAAACAATAAAAGTCCTGCAAAGGTCCTCTGCATCGTTCCTGATTATTCAAGTGCCCAACAAAGTCGTAAACGGGTAGGCCAAACCTCTGTGAAGAATGTTATTGAGAAACCTGGGGCAGCAAACACAACTCGATAACAAGTTTTAATAGTTTCACGCTGTGTATTCACTCACCTGATATATTGCATCACGAATGTAAAAAATACCTTATAGTTCGTAGTAAGTTATAAAAACTCTATATTGCTTTTTGTTTCCTCTCTCCTGTCTTCATTAGCCCATTTGCAAAAGAGTAGAACGCAAAACTTCATTTCATTTCATTTTTCGTTTTCCTCATTTTAATCGAGTTTATTGATTACAATTCAGTCTGAAAGTCTGGGGATATAAAGCTAAAGCATTGGGTGGTATGACAACAAGCTGGCAAAGCACACACATATTACCATTTCTAAAGATCGCTCTATATTACTTCGGTTGGTTTTCGGGGCTCTGTTATTCATCAACCCTCAGGCACCACGCATCTCCGCCCTCGGACCCTCGCTCTAGATAAACACATTTCATAAAACTCCCCTCCCCCCTAAAGGATGTTTCAAATTTTTGATGTCAACAACAAATTATATAAGAAATGATATCACATTTCAAATTGTAATTAGGTAAAATAAAAAATTTAAAAAGTAAAATGGCTCAAACTTACTGGCGCGATGCACCGTGGGTTGTAAAGCTTAAAATTAACCAATGTTACCATGACAAACAAATTTTAAATTAAAATTCTTCCCTGAAACATATGCATCAGATTTTTAAAGAATTTTATTTCAGTATCCTGTTAGAAAATCTTAAAAATGTATTTATTCATTCTTTCATAAAATGTATTTAAATTCACTATAAAAATGCAAAAAATATCGTTTCAAAGTCGAATATTGTTTGAAATGGAAACGAACTTCATTTCATTTCACTATTTCAAAAAGGTGTTGAAGAATTTATTTCAATTCACTATTCCATTAAGCGAATATGACCTCCAATTTTACTTAAGATATATTTGAAGATATATTACAATTTTCTTGTAGTTTTGGTTCTTCTGAAGACCATTTAAATACCATGAAAGTTAAATCTCAAAATCAATACGATAAATTGTGGACTGAACTTTTCTTAAACTAAATTTTTTATTCCATTTTATTTTAATACATGTAGTACTAACCGTCGTGAAGTTTATCTGTTATAGTGTAGCTTTAAAACCTATTATGAATAGTAATAGATCGCTTGCATATCACTTTGCCCATGTATAGAATCGTTTATTATGTGTTAATACTGAAAGAGACGGGTTGACGTGTCGGATTAACAAAATGAGACAGGGCCTCTATTCATACCGATAATGATAGTATTATATTTAACATTTCTAACATATTCTAAGGTAAGATGACTTATTTGTAACATTTCAAAATTAATTTAACCCGAGGGCCTTAATCTTGAAATCTTAACTTAGACAAAATCAGGAATTAAGATATACCAGGTTATTGGACAGGAAAACCTTATTTTCCAATCAATTTGAATTATTGACCAATCATATGAAGATCATGTAAATTCATTCTTATTGCATGTTTTTCGAGAATACGTCTGAGTAGCCTCTGATATTTATTTTTACGACAGATGTTTTAAGGCATTTTTTCTGGATGTAGAGAGTTCTCCTTATCAGTGGGGTTGGGAGGGGCAGACATGGAAAAAGCGTCCAGACGTTCGGATGGAACAATAAACCGAGACCCCGTGTGCTACATATTAAAGATCCTTCAGTTGGAAAAGAGATAGATAATGTCGCAATTCTGACAAATTTGGCTCATTGTACAATCCAAGGCGTTGCCCGACATCATCTGCCCAATAAGCTGCAAAAGCGCAAGACGTAAAACTCCGTTTTCATTTCATTTATAAACGTGGATAGTTATAGTAGTCGGTGTAACAAATCAGCTTTTAACTACGTACCGATAAAGCTGTTACATATTTAAAAAATCACCTTTCCTTATGAAAATAAAACACTATTTCGTTTTTATGTAGACTTGATTGTAGTACCGAGTTATTGGTACTTCCTATTTGAACAAATTTCCGACGCCAGATATTCCTGACATTCAAAACATTAAGTGGATTTCCTTGTAGAAGCGTGGTGGATCAGGTGCCTATCTAAAAGGACTAATCAGCCTCGTCAAAATGGTTGGCTCTGAACAGGATCCCAAGTAGGTGACTGTCTTCTTATATTAGTCTCAGTTAAGACTCTCGAAATTGTTGACAGTTGAAAGCCCTATCGCAGAAGGATATCAAGCGCTAGAGCAACACTCGCCACAATAATATTGAATTTAAGTGGAGCTAAAATATAAAAATGTCTTTGTACTTGGACTCAATTTTGATCCCACCAGTTAAAATTAGTCATTTTGACTGTATACTCCAGTTGACCACCTTTTAAATATTTATCTAGCGTTTACTTTTTTATATCAGCCAATATTTCGTATGCCATATAAATTGATAACATGATAACATGCTACTCTACAGAGAACAAAACTTGATTGTGTAAACAAACGGGACCCTAAATCTTTAATTACCACTTCATTTGATCTGATTGAGATTTGTAGAAAAATGACATGCTCGTCTCATTCATTTCATTTTTTTTTTCTTACCTATCACGATTTCACTTAACACGGGTAAGAGTGTTGATAGATAGACCTTTATGAACAATCTGGATAATACGAAGGTAAACAGTGTTATATTGAGAGACGGGCCTGAGAAGAGATTTTAAAATAAAAATTAAGCCCCCTAAATACTCAGCATTCATCCAATGCCACCTGAAACACATTGGCTATGCAAAGGGCATATCAGAGAAAAAACTAAAACAATATTTGGATTTTAAAGTAAATCATTTGGCCTTCTGGTCTGCTAAATAACTCAATATGTTACACAAATGTATGTAGAAGACTTGGTTTTTAATGTACCAGGTCATACAGAACGATAAACCAAATTCAACCCGAGTACTTGTAAATATTCTAGAAAATATGTAAATATGGTAGGGACAGGGGGAGTTTTAGGTGGACAGAGGCCCCTCAGAAGGCAAAGGATTATGTTTTTAGTATATTAATAGCGTTTTGACAAGTTAACGCCCGCTTCTAGCTAACTGAGATCACAGACTAGGTAGTTGTTGATAGATGTCAAACTAACGTTCGCTTCCAGCTAACTGATATCACAGACTAGGTAGTTGTTGGTAGATGACAAGTTAACATTTACTTCAAGCTAACTGATATCACAGACTAGGTAGTTGTTGGTCGATGACAAGTTAACGCCCGCTTCTAGCTAACTGATATCACAGACTAGGTAGTTATTGGTAGATGACAAGTTAACGTTCGCTTCCAACAATTTATATCACAGACTAGGTAGTTGTTGGTCGATGACAAGTTAACGTCCTCTTCCAGCTAACTGATATCACAGACTGGGTAGTTGTTGGTCGATGACAAGTTAACGTTCGCTTACAGCTAACTGATATCACAGACTAGGTAGTTGTTGGTAGATGACAAGTTAACGCCCCTTCTAGCTAACTGATATTACAGACTAGGTAGTTGTTGATAGATGACAAGTTAACGCCCGCTTCTAGCTAACTGATATCACAGACTAGGTAGTTGTTGGTAGATGACAAGTTAACGTTCGCTTACAGCTAACTGATATCACAGACTAGGTAGTTGTTGGTCGATGACAAGTTAACGTTCGCTTCCAGCTAACTGATATCACAGACTAGGTAGTTGTTGGTAGATGACAAGTTAACGTCCGCTTTCAGCTAACTGATATCACAGACTAGGTAGTTGTTGGTAGATGACAAGTTAACGTTCGCTTCCAGCTAACTGATATCACAGACTAGGTAGTTGTTGGTAGATGACAAGTTAACGCCCGCTTCTAGCTAACTGATATCACAGACTAGGTAGTTGTTGGTAGATGACAAGTTAACGTTCGCTTCCAGCTAACTGATATCACAGACTAGGTAGTTGTTGGTAGATGACAAGTTAACGTTCGCTTACCAGCTAACTGATATCACAGACTAGGTAGTTGTTGGTAGATGACAAGTTAACGTCCTCTTCCAGCTAACTGATATCACAGACTAGGTAGTTGTTGATAGATGACAAGTTAACGCCCCTTCTAGCTAACTGATATCACAGACTAGGTAGTTGTTGGTAGATGACAAGTTAACGTTCGCTTCCAGCTAACTGATATCACAGACTAGGTAGTTGTTGGTAGATGACAAGTTAACGTCCTCTTCCAGCTAACTGATATTACAGACTAGGTAGTTGTTGGTAGATGACAAGTTAACGTCTCTTCCAGCTAACTGATATCACAGACTAGGTAGTTGTTGGTAGATGACAAGTTAACGTTCACTTCCAGCTAACTGATATCACAGACTGGGTAGTTGTTGGTAGATGACAAGTTAACGTTCCTTCCAGCTAACTGATATCACAGACTAGGTAGTTGTTGGTAGATGACAAGTTAACGCCCGCTTCTAGCTAACTGATATCACAGACTAGGTAGTTGTTGGTCGATGACAAGTTAACGTGTATGTAGTTATTGATAGGGCGTACAAGTTAACGTTCGCTTACAGCTAACTGATATCACAGACTAGGTAGTTGTTGGTAGATGACAAGTTAACGTTCGCTTACAGCTAACTGATATCACAGACTAGGTAGTTGTTGGTAGATGACAAGTTAACGTTCCTTCCAGCTAACTGATATCACAGACTAGGTAGTTGTTGATAGATGACAAGTTAACGTCCGCTTCCAGCTAACTGATATCACAGACTAGGTAGTTGTTGATAGATGACAAGTTAACGTCCGCTTCTAGCTAACTGATATCACAGACTAGGTAGTTGTTGATAGATGACAAGTTAACGCCCGCTTCTAGCTAACTGATATCACAGACTAGGTAGTTGTTGGTAGATGACAAGTTAACGTCCTCTTCCAGCTAACTGATATCACAGACTAGGTAGTTGTTGGTAGATGACAAGTTAACGTCCTCTTCCAGCTAACTGATATCACAGACTAGGTAGTTGTTGGTAGATGACAAGTTAACGCCCGCTTCCAGCTAACTGATATCACAGACTAGGTAGTTGTTGGTAGATGACAAGTTAACAGCCGCTTCAAGCTAACTGATATCACAGACTAGGTAGTTGTTGATAGTCGTAGAAGTTGGTAGTAAGCATGTTTCATTATCCATTATTTATAGCTATGATGATGACTGCCAATGGCTGGAACACATGGAAGTTCAGTTTAAGACAATAGCAGGAGAAGACAATAAGATAGATTTGAAGGAATTTAAAGGGGCGTTAAGGGTCAAAGAGGTCAGTGGAGGTTACAAATACATCATTCTGTTAAATTGGCAATCTGCACCAATCCTCTCCTTTTGGGATGTGTTAAACCATTCCTTGGCGTCATAAGTCGAATTTTTAAAACGGCAATACAAAGCAAAGCATTTTAATTTAAGGCCATATCTAAAATGTAATTTAAAGATTTGGTTGAGGTATTTAGCATGTTGAAGAACTCGAATAACTAAGTCGAGGTAGAAATAAATCTTTATCTATATATATATTTCTCTTTCTATCTCTTATCACTCACTTATTTGATATACACATATTTACTTTTATACATTATGAATTATATTGCATATGTGCATGTATTTTTGTTTAGCGAAGCGGATTCAAATAAGCATTATGCTTTATCTGTATCGCTTATTTACATAATGTATTTTGAAACACTTTTATAATGAATTAAATATTGTTTTCAAAAAATAAATAAAAAATACAAAATAAATAAATATAAAATATTTAAATTTGTATAAAATTGTCCTGTTTAATGCCTTCTTCAGAAACACTTAAAGTAGTCCATGATCACATTTTTCTCGTCCTTCTATTTCCAAATTTTACTTTAGATTCTGAATTATTATTTTTATTTTTATTTTTTATTTTTTTTATTATTATTATTATTATTATTTATTTTTTTTAATCAATCTCTACTGTTAATTCTATGTTTCGTATGATTAAAGACAAAACTACAAACTTATTTATAGACAAAGTAAAATACATGCTGAAATTGTTCGTTTTGCCTGAAGATCTGCATTGTCAACCGGCGACAACAATTCGTTAAAATCATTTATGTTTTAGTCGTTTTTTGCAACTCGATTTTTTGAACTATTTGATAATGATAAGAGTGGTGAGATTGATTTAGAGGAATTAATGCGAGGATTAAGATTGGTTACCAAGGGTGATAGTACCAGTAAACTCAAATTCCTCTTCGATGTTTATGATGTTGATGGTAAGGAATTTATCTCGAACTAATTTATAAAACATGAAAGATTTAAATTTGACCGAAATGAGTCATTCTTCATCAGTGCATTACCTAGTGTCAAAACCTTACTACAGAATCCCTCTATAATCTAATAAATTCATAAAACTAAGTAATATTCCATTTGACTAGTGACTTCTTTAACACGCTTGGATTTTGTGAATTGAATGTAAATTCACAAGCTTATGCGAACAGCGTCTCATACCTTGATAGCATTACTCATATTTCTTGTAAATGTAGCGATTTGATTGAATTGTACGCTAGGACAGAGCCCACTATAAAAGAACAAGAAAGAAACAACTATATTTTACAAGGATAACAACTTAGGTTCACAAGTCCATCGTGACAGGGATCCTTTCTACTAGTTGGTCCTTGGCCAAACCTCTTGGCATTGATCTTTCCCGGATTATCCGTACCCATTTACAGCTGGGACTATAGGACTATATACTATATACTACGAGTATTCTGTCCTATATTATAGGACTATAGTCTTTCAAGCCAAATTGAGGGCTATGATTGGCTGCATTCGCTCAATCAAATTGCTGCATTAACACTTCCGTGAAAAAAGGTTGCTATTGCAATCAAGGTATAAGACTTAGTTCGTAACAGCTTGGCATTATAACGATGTTTTCGCTCTTAAGGAAGTGGTTCAATTGATGAATCCGAATTAAAGATAGTTCTCCAGTCATGCGTAGATGAGAGTTCTCTTAGTGTCAGCGAGGCCGACTTAAATAAACTAAGTTCGGTCCTGTTCCAGTCGGCAGATGTGGATAAGAGTGGTTCCATTTGTTTCGACGAACTGAGATCTGAACTGGACAAACATCCGGGTGTTTTGGAAAATTTGACCATAAGGTGAGTCAATACCAAAGTCTAGATTCATGTAATTGTATAAATGTTCATATTCACTATAAAAGGAATATTGTATTCCAATTATTATATAACGTTTCAACAATTTACGTTGCCATCACCAGTTTATATAATATACTTTATGGTGTTTGTTTGTTGTATACAGCGTTTCAACAATTTACATTGCCAATACCAGTTTATGAAATCTTGCTTCTGTCGGTTTAAAATGTTCATAAATTTTCAACATGTCAAATTCATCAAGTATGAAAACGCTTAGCTACTATGCCTTCGAATAAAACACGTGCTTTATATTTTCCAGTGCTGCCCAATGGCTGAGGCCCCCGAAACCGAAAAAGAACACGAGACAATGGAGATATTTTACGTTGAAATATTGGAGAAACAATCAAAAGAAGGGGATTTTATTTCTTGTGTATTTCCTCATCAATATATGTTTATTCGTTCTCAACTGTTATCTGTATCGTGAATCCAATGTATACATCATCATTGCTCGAGGCTGTGGTATGGCATTGAATTTCAACTGCGCCTTTATTTTAATGACGATGTTACGAAAGACTATCACATATATCAGGACGTTTAAACAATTACATTTTCTACCGCTGGATGAACATATTCAGATGCATAAACTAACCGGTATAATGATCGGGGTATTTACTGTTATCCACACCTTAGCTCATATCGGCAATGCAGGTAATCCTTTGAATTTTATGATGGGACTACCACAGATCTAAAACTTTTAGCCAAAACCTGAAATCTGTCTACCGTTGCATGACATTTCACAACGTTTTGGATAAATGTGCACTCAAATTGTTTACAGAAGGGAATAAAGAGATGACTTTTGTTAGGTACAAGTTTTTCTTCGGGCTCTTTTGGACAATGATTCAATACCGGCCAACATTGTATTACTTCTAATGACCCACCCATAAGATATGATATATTTATTCTCAGAGAAACAACTTATATGGATTAAAGATTTCCCTCATGTTTTCCGTTTTCTTTGTATAGTTTTGGTTGCTGATGATTTTGGAGTGACGATCTTGGAGTTTATATTTACCACTAAAGCTAACATTGGTTGGGTATTGGGGTTCGCGCCCCTGTCCGGTGTTTTATTGGATGTTATATTAATTGTGATGATAATCTGTTCCATGCCGTTTATTAGAAGGTCTGGAAAATTTCAGGTAAACAGTAAACTGACAAAAAAGCTATCACCAAAACTTAATATACACAAATCTCGAAGTATTCTTTTAAAATTGCAGAGATCTCTATCTAAACAAAACGTACATCTTAGCATACTGCATAGTTTATTTCTTTTCAATGTTTATTAAGCAAACTTAAACAAATTTCTAATTCTTTGTAATTATGGTTCCCCAACAAATACTCCCAACTTACACCCAAAGATCCAAAGGAGACTTTCTGTGCTGCTAATTTTAGACAATCTACAGTTTAAAGTATACAGAACCCAGATTTACTTATTAACACATATTTTGTTTATTTAAACAGAACTTGAAATTTATACCTCCTGTGCCATAACTTCGTCATTAGTACAAAAGATAGAACCTTTACTCCCCAACCTATGCTCATAGTTCTTATCATCCCGCATTCAATGGCACTCTATGTGAAACATTATGCTAAGTAGGGGCCATCGAACAAGCATTAGTAAATATCAAAATCCAATCCATCAATCTCCATTATTTTAACAATCCAATACAGTCTCCCCTAATAGTTTCAATGTAATTAACGACTGATCAGCGACCACCTTCATTACCCAACCAGTATAATTATCTCTATTTCTAGGTATTCTATTGGACTCACATGCTGTACGTACCATTCTGGATCTTGTGTATTCTCCACGCTCGTAATTTCTGGTACTGGTTCATAGTTCCTGGCATTATATTCTTATTTGAATCTTTGACTCGATCCAAATGCATTAAACAGGCAACCTTTGGTGAGATGTTTGTTACCAATGTTAATCTTCTACCATCAAGGGTGAGTATATCTTCACAATGTCAAGCTAATACAAACTTCTTCTTATACATCTTCACAATGTCAAGCTATAACAAACTTCATCTTATACATCTTCACAATGTCAAACTATTACCAACTTCATCTTATACATCTTCACAATGTCAAACTATTACCAGATTCATCTTATACATCTTCACAATGTCAAGCTATTACAAACTTCTCCTTATACATCTTCACAATGTCAAGCTATTACAAACTTCATCTTATACATCTTAACAAAGTCAAGCTATTACAAACTTCATCTAATAAATCTTCACAATGTCAAGCTATTACCAACTTCATCTTATATATCTTCTCAATGTCAGTCTATTACAAACATCATACTTATACATCTTCACAATGTCAAGCTATTAGAAACTCCATACTTATATATCTTCATTATGTCAAGCTATTACAAACTCCATACTTGTACATCTTCTCAATGTCAGTCTATTAAAAACATCATACTTATACATCTTCACAATGTCAAGCTATTAGAAACTCCATACTTATATATCTTCATTATGTCAAGCTATTACAAACATCATACTTATACATCTTCACAATGTCAAGCTAATACAAACTCCATACTTATACATCTACACATTGTCAAGCTTTTACAAACTGCATACTTATACATCTTCACAATGTCAAGCTAATACAAACTCCAAACTTAAACATCTTCACAATGTCAAGCTATTACAAACATCATACTTAGACATCTTCACAATGTCAAGCTAATACAAACTACATACTTATACATCTTCACAATGTCAAGCTATTACAAACTTCATACTTATACATCTTCACCACAATGTCAAGCTAATACAAACCCCATACTTATACATCTTCAAAATTGTAAAAGCTAATACAAACTTCATACTTATACATCTTCACCACAATGTCAAGCTATAACAAACTTCATACTTATACATCTTAACAAAGTCAAGCTATTACAAACTTCATCTTATACATCTTCACAATGTCAAGCTATTTCAACTTCGTACTTATACCTTGACTGCAATAGCCACTTGTCTTGTATCTTGCATCAGATGTCTTGCAAAAAATCGTTGGCGTCTTATACCTTGACTTCAATAGCCACCTTTCATTTATCTTTAATCACGGACTTCTGATAAAAATCGTGTTTCTTGGTTCGGTGTAGGTCATCCTTTAGTCAAGCCCATAGGATAGCTCCATTCCCATTACCAATCCGACGTCTGTTATGTTAAACACTCCTGGACAGACAATAACGCCTTTCTCGTTAAAGTGAATCTCTTTTTAAGGTCACCCATTTAGTGATATCACGACCACACAATTGGCGGTTTCGACCCGGAGATTATGTGTTTATTCAGATACCAGCTATAGCCAAATACGAATGGCATCCTTTTACCATCAGCAGTGCACCTGAACAAGAAGGTAACGTTGAAAAGAATAAGCCAATATTTGACGTATGTAGTACATATTTTCAGTCAATTTAAAAGGAAGTCATATCATTCCTCTTCGAGATTTAGATGAGTCAAATGAAATGAAATGAATGGGCTAATAAAGACGGGCAACGCCATGCAGTGTTCTATGAGGCGTTCTTTTTCGATTTCCAATTGTCGAGGGATCTTTAACGGTGCACAGCCTGTAACACACGGGGCCTCGGTTTCTTGTCCCATCCGAACGACTAGACGCTTTTCCCATGTCAGTACTTCCGACCTGCATCACTGACAAGAGGAAACAAGGTTGAAAATTCGAAGGTTAATCTCAACCTTTGCCGGGATTGAACCCGGGACCTTCAGGTTATTGGGCGAGCGTCTAACCCACTGAGCCACACGGCTCCCTTAGTTGAGTCAAGCTTCTTTCAAGTATATTATATTTTCAATAGATGACAACCACGGCGTACCCTCATCCTTATCTCCTTTCAGGAATATTTTGGCTACATATACGTTCAGCAGGTCACTGGACTAACAAACTGTATGATTATTTTGACAGTTATGACGAAAACAAATATAATTATGGTACTTTTAACAAAGGTAGGTCAAATGACGTTTAAAGTTAAAGGGAGACAAGTGGAAAACAAAGAAGATTCTAATGAACTCATAATTAACGTGAATTGAATTCAGCTTGCTGTAGAGTTACTTTGGTGAAGGGGTGGTCTTTAAACCTGACAGGAGCTTTGAAAGTAATTTTTTGGGGAAATAACAGTTATTGTTCTCAGGAGGATACTAGTAATCGAGGCATACGAGAACACGTCTAACCTAGTTACCAGGACAACAGGTTAATTAGGAGACATTTTAAAGAAGTGACCTGTGGGAACTTCTTTTCTATACCGGAAAAAAATCACGACGCTTTATATCATTTGACTCATTAAGTTTGGCATTGTTATTTAATGGACTCCAATTAAGTTCGGGACTGTTAATTCTATAACGTTAGAACGACAGCGATAGTTTTAGAGGCTAATCCAGTTTCTTGGTTCGGCTTTACAGGTTATAGTTCGGAAGCAATGGAAGCCGGAGTCACGATTCAAGAAGGGTCGTACAGAAGACTATCATCTATAGATTTACAGGTAAAAATATTCAATAAGGTTAATTCTAATGGTAGATTCTGGGACCCGTTTCACAAAATCTTAACAAAGATACAATCAAGATTTTAAGAAATACATTAACCTGATTGGTTAATAAAAACTCAATATTAGTGATTGACCAATCTGACCATTGGAACACTAAAATCATCCTAAGTTAAGTTTTCGTGAAACAGGCTCCTTTATACTTTGTTCTGTAGGTTATTCTACTTACCAACAATGATCTCATGGAATTCGTATTCATCTCATGTTCTAGGTCATTTGATTTTTAACAAATCAAATTGTTTGTTTGTTTGTTTACTATCAAAATGTAAATTAGAAATTGATCAAACACTGTTTCTTTTATTACAGAGGAAAGATCCAACGAGAGAATTAAAACAAACAAAATCGATGAGTAAAAAAGTGCATGTTAAGGTAATTTAAAAACATATTTTTGTTCCCCCCCCCCCCCCCCCGGCCCTTTTCGTTGGTACAAACCTTTTCCCTAATCCATCTCTACGATTTGTTACCTTACTCCTACCTTTAAGAATATATGGTTCTTTTCAGAAGTACACTTGTATTTGTACCAGTCCAATGCCAGTTTTGGCTATGTAGAACATCTGCACATGATACCAGTAATATAAATTATACGATTTAATGAAGAGTATCAAACTACAAATCTGCCTCTTCTCGTTCAAGGTGTATATTGATGGTCCTTTTGGTACCTCTGCTAGAGAAATTTTTGACACAGAGCATGTAGTTTTGGTTGGGTCCGGAATTGGCGTGACACCGTTTGCTGCTATATTACAAAGTATCCTTCATCGCTTTCAATCAGCAACCCGAAGCTGTCCTGCATGTAAACATTCGTTTTATGACCCGAGAAGTCCTGGTATGAAGATAAAGAAGGTAAGCTATAGAGAAAGGGTTAAAATGACTTAGTCGCGACATGTTTATGATGACCGGTGAAGTTATCAACCGTCTTAGACATCCTATGACTTGAAACTTACTAACGCAGAAGTGAGTAAGACGTTACTTACGCGATTTCAAGATGTGAATCCATACGAAAAATCATCAAAGTTCAGTCCATTATATTACTGAAGGGTATGTGTAGCGTAGCGAAACCCCTTTCGTCTACGGTTTTGACTAGTGAAAGATCTGCTAGCGCTCTGCTAGATTCAGTGTTCAGAAAACTGTCAAGGATATATGCCTAGCTATGTGTTCCCCGAATGGCACCTCCATAAAACACATAAATTTTGTTTCATCTCCTTAATAAACCTATATTCTAATTGTTGTCACTCGGGAAAAATGTGGAAATTACAGACAAGCAGTATTTAAGATTTTTGGCGGTCGACTGTATAATAAGAGCACGCTCTAAGATGTCCCGTATTTTACAGGTTGATTTCATTTGGATCAATAGAGATCAGAAGAATTTTGAATGGTTTGTGCGGATGTTAACAGATATCGAATTGGAACAAGCCGAGTTTGAGAAATTTGGACGAATCATTGATATGCATATGTACATGACGAGTGCGCTGACAAAAACGGATATGAAAGGTCTTGGATTGCAGATGGCTTTAGAACTGTTACATACGAAAGAAAACCGAGATGTTTTAACTGGGTTACGAACCAAGACGCACGCCGGAAGACCTGATTTTAATGAGGTATGTAGTAAGAGGTTCGCATATTCCCCCGAAATCAATTTGTCTTTTCTACCAAAGTGTCAGATTGTCCAGTATTTAGACAAAGTTGGCCGGAAACACATTAATTTGGAGAACTACTAGAACGCAATGTCTGAAAGACTCCATCTCGTGGTTGTTTGGTTAAGTTAATTTCTTTAATTTCTACATACGATCTGAGATCTTGTACAATGCTTTGAGCTTTGATGATTGTATGTAAGTTACCATATGTCTGTCAGCATGCACCAAGCCAGGTGTAACTGCAATACTATTTCAAGTTTGATTCACACATTAATCTTTTTTTCAGTTGTTTGGTGATATTCAGCAAAATAGGCAAGGGAAAGTGAAAGTTTTTCTTTGTGGTCCGCCAGCTTTAGCTAAAGATCTAAAAGAAAAATCGGCAAAATTTGGATTTGATTTTTGTAAAGAAAATTTTTAGATGTTGACATATGACCGGTTCGGGGTTTCACTGGTTTCAGCACAATCTGTCCACGCCCGTAGCCCGGCTTGATTGATTGGGGGCAAATAAATTATCCTGAGGACAATGTATTTTTTCAGGGAGATAATGCCATTTTTCCCTTACCCCCCGTAGCTACGGGCTTGGATGTATCTTTATTTTACTGTTTTTTTTTTCAAATATTGTTAAACATATTAAATATTTTATTCTTGCTTACAATGTATTGTTGAGTCAATCCACTAAAGCAATAATATGGTCAATATGATGATACGAGAGTGAGGTGCCCACAAATCCACAATAACAAACGTCCATCTAAAATGATCCAAATGGTAGTTCTTTAGTGCTACAAATAGTGATCTTTAAACTTAATGTGGCTCTTCTTACAAACTAATATAACAATCTGTACAACCCCACCCCCCCCCCCCCCCAACAAACACTTCCGTTCTTCACTAAGTAAGTCTACCCCCTTAGCCATGAGACTTGTTTGACAGGGGCAACTTGTTGCTAATGATTATAAAAACAAATTATTGGTTACGTCAATACAAAATATCTTATTTCATGCCAAGCAAAGTCCAAAATTTATCCTGCTTTCCTTGTTTAAAAACTGTTCTGAGCTCTATTACTCCTAAAAAATTAACACACGTCATGTTCACAATGTCAATGTATTACTAACTTTAACAAAAAAAGCTGAAGTGCATAACAACTTGATATTGTGAAGATAAACACGTGAATTACTAACAAAATTAATCATGTGCTTAGAATCGCCAGTGGTTCTGAGCCCAGTCAGTAATTCCATATATGGATACTATAATTAAACAAGAATAACAAGACCTCTTTATTTTCATCTATCAAACATTTATACCATAAAACATTCATTAACACCTTAATTTCAGGTCCTTGCATAATTTATTCATGTATCCTATACTTGGGATATGTTTGAAATGTGTCCCTATAAGTACAGGCACACATAAAATAATATGAACGATACTGTTACAATGAGGTGTATGAAAGATTATTTTATTGTTGTCCGAATCCTTAATAAAATAAACAAGAGTAGTTTCCCTTGTATCGTAAAATAGACGTACGTTGTTTTATCTCCTACTCCAGTATAATTCACAAATGGTGCATTTCTTGGTCATAACATAAAACCGCATGTAATCTATGTATTCCATGAAAATACAACCTAAGATTAGTTATTGATCTCTCCACTTATTCTTGATCTTGCAGCACCACTTTTAGATTGCATTCAACTTTTCAACTTAACTGATCTTATGAGATATCAAACACATGGTTAAAAAACTTGCTTTCGATAGAACTACTTTTATAATAAGTGAAAAAACTCTCAATAAAAATGTCTTAATGAACATGTGATACAGTGTATGAGTTATCAGATGCCAATATATCAGGCAATGAAGTCCAATATATCAGGCAATGAAGTCCAATGTATCAGGCAATGAAGTCCAATGTATCAGGAAATAAAGTCCAATATATCAGGCAATGAAGTCCAATGTATCAGGTCCAATATATCAGGCAATGAGGTCCAATGTATCAGGTCCAATACATCAGGCAATGAAGTCCAATATATCAGGCAATGAAGTCCAATATATCGAGCAATGAGGTCCAATGTATCAGGTCCAATACATCAGGCAATGAAGTCCAATATATCAGGCAATGAAGTCCAATGTATCAGGTCCAATATATCAGGCAATGAAGTCCAATATATCAGGCAATGAAGTCCAATATATCAGGCAATGAAGTCCAATATATCAGGCAATGAAGTCCAATATATCAGGCAATGAAGTTCAATGTATCAGGTCCAATATATCAGGCAATGAAGTCCAATATATCAGGCAATGAAGTCCAATATATCAGGCAATGAGGTCCAATGTATCAGGCAATGAAGTCCAATAAATCAGACAATGAAGTTCAATGTATTAGGTCCAATATATCAGGCAATGAAGTCTAATATATCAGGCAATGAAGTCCAAAGGTCTATTGAAACCACCACGTCTATTCATATATTGTCTATATCGCCTCTTCTGTTGTAACTTAGCAACATATATATTATTGTTATTGACTTGTTTTCCCTGAAAATAGACAAGAATAAAAACTTCAATCGTACATAAAACGTTGGATTAGATAAAGTTGTGCCAAAATAGCAACAATTCTATAGAAAATCCTTTCTACTATATGTTTTCTAGTCAAGCTCTTGACATTGATCTTTCCTGGATCCTCCATACCCATTTACAGCTGGGCGGAATGGAATTATGAGTGAAGATGACTTATTCAAGGTTATCGGACTGTCAAACATCAACTGAAAGTAGAACACACAACCACAATTTGTTTGCCTAACGAACAAATGATGTCATATTAAGACTTCAGCCCTCTAACCAACTGTGCTATACCCAGTCCATAAATTTATAATCATAACACCATTTAAGAGTTAAACGTTGGCCTCTAGTGTATTATTGGTGAGTAAACCCAATACATCACATGAGAAACTGAACAATTATGACAAATCTTATATAGCGTCATCTTATGCCTTGACTTGTCATAGCATCACATGACATACTACAGTTTATGGAAAGAATAAATGCCAGTTACTGTAACTAGTTCAGTGAGGGGAGTGATAGTAGAAATGTAAATATTATACAAAACCTACCTTAGTTGAATCGAAACCAGCAAATCCCATTGTTCTCATCATATCAGCATCCTCTTCTGTCATACCTTCTAACTGAGACTCATCTATCTGAGGTCTTTCAGGTATTGGAGCTTTATCTTTAGAATCATACCTGATAAAAGAAATCAATAATTTAAACATATCACAAGAGGGGAAATTAATTTGATAATATTGTCTTTGAGCCCTAGTCTTGAAATCTTGACTTAAGATAATCTTAGTGCTGCCTCACTTAATTACTAAAATAAATTTTTAGATAAGATTTTATTAATCGATAATATTACTGTAATTCTTAAATTCTGAATTTTACCTTATTTAAGTTTTCGAGAATAAGGCCCCTATTATTAAGTTGTTATTAATGCTATTGAATTGACAAACTACAACACATACATTTCTCGACGTCTATAAGACAAAATACAATGTATGCCTGATTGTAGGAGGTTCAAACAAATCTTATTCTAACAAGACACAATTGACTGTTTGACTGCATTATACCAGGGCTGTTAATTTAACTGTACTTGCCAGTCATGTCTGATTGGAGTTTTAACTGTCGAACTGCAATTTTGATATAAGGGCATTCTCTATTGAAATGTGCTATATTTTGTGCATTTTTCAAGCATTCTTGACAAAAATATGTAAAAGATCATTATTTAGGTGTTTTAATTGGGAATTTTTAAAATCAATAGCCCTGGTTTAAACCTACGTCTTATTTACTTACTCTCTCGATTCTGATCTTGACCTTCTTCTAGGTGACCGTGACCTGAAAATACAAAATACTATATTAACTTCAAGTTTAAATCAAACATAACCAAACTATGAGTATATGTGACAGACCAGTCCAGCAAGGTGTAGTCTTCATTTGTCTGTTTTCTTGGATAAGAAGACAATAGGCCATAGTGAATTCTACATACTTAGTCGAATGTAGAATAGGCCAACCCCAGTAACAGGCTCTCGTATTGCAGACCTAGCACAGGTCCACCATTTTTATAAACCAACATGGCTTCCAAGAAAAACAAAAGCAGACAAAAAACTAGAGTTAAAGTCGTCCTTGTGCAATGACATATGCTTGATAGCCAATTTGTTAAAGCAATGTTTCTGATGAATTTACCCTTGAGTAAAGGTTTCATACCAGTAACAAAAATGTCCACAACCTACCTTCTTCTGGAAGTCTGTGGAGACCTGGATCTGTGTCTTTTATGTGATTCTTAAATAGAGTGTAAAAATGATAAATTACATTCATTTAAATCTATCCATATATTTGTATTAACTGATACTAGTACCCTCATAGTAAATTTTGTTAATCAGTAGTCTATAGCAGGGATCATGATTTATTTTTTTCACAGTCCGACATTTTCAGGCAATTTCAAACGATGTTTTTAGAGGGTCACATCTTAAACATGTGTAATCTACCGATTTTGTCAGGTTTTTCTACCGCTTTTGGAGACCCAAATCTACCGATTTTTTTTCTTTTCGTGATCATAATTTTCATAGGACCTTCCATTTCAATGTTAAAATTCTTTAGCACAAATCAATAAAATATTCATATATTAATATAATAATAGCCGGTACACTCTACTTTCGCTTTTAATGATTAATTTTACGGAAGCCTTGTTTGACAAAAAAGGAAATTTTGAAGTCTTCGCGATATTTTATGATAATCGTCTATTCTATGTAAATTATAAATAACATAGACATTGTTTCAAAATTTGTTTTGTATTAGATTTTTAGTGTAAATTTAATATGTTCTCAACTTCGTTTCGTAAAATCGTTTTATAATTTGACTGTAGCATGTAAACAATCATTTATAACCAGCATAAGAGGCTACTTTCGATATCGGAACTGTCAAATTCATCGTAACATGGACATGATGAAGGATAATATCAATGAATGATGACCGACAAGAATTTAACGGCATAATATATAGGAAAACGTTTGAAACCATACAAAGTGATTAAAGGATTATCGTGACAAGTGTTACTCACTATTGTTTGTAAATAAAGTAAGTAGTTTTACACGGTCCTGATCTCTTTGAAATGAAGCGTTTCCGCGAGCCAAATGATTTTCATTGTTCATTAATTAACCTATTACCTGTAAATCCTTAATTGACTAGATTAATAGACAGAAAGAGTTAATTGATGTAATGACTGTAAGTTACTGTATACAGTTTGGAGCAAGTTAAAAAAAAAATTTATTTCCTTTTTAACCTATACTTGATGACCGACAGAAGCAAATTGTCGGCGGTCATTTTTCCAAGACCGTCGGTCATGCCCGGCATATATGTGCAAATGATGATCCCTGGTCTGTAGTAATGAAATAAAAGCACTAAACATGTAACATGACAATAGTAAAATCAAAGAATTGTTAATCAATTCACATACAAAAATCTGGGATTGCAACATACATAGAGGCTACTAAGCTAAGCCCATGTAACTGCACTGTAGCCTTAATAATGTCATACGAATTGTGACTTAAAATAAAAAATAAAATTATTTACAGACCATGAGAAGCATGATCTCCATGTCTTCTTCTCGTCTCTCGATCTCGGGATCTAGACCTTCGTCTTTCTGAAATGTAAATAGTACAACTAGGCCTATAGTAATCTAAAATACTTGAAACTTATAAACATTGTCATTGTCTGGACTCAGAGATCAAAGTGAAAAGAATTCTGTTGGAGTTTCAGAACTGCTTTGCCGATAAAATATCTTTTAAAACTAATCCTAAGTAGATCTATGTTACTTACAATATATTTGTTGGGTCTTACAAGTGACAAATGGATGGTTATTTTAAAAATATCTTGAAGTTCGGAGTCGGAGAAGTGGAAGACGAAATTACTTAGGCAATCAGACCACAGAGAAGTAAAAAGGGGGATTTTTTTCAATGAAATCTCCCCTATTCGCCCCACAATTGGAAGAAAATCAAACTAGTAGGATTCCATACCTCTTGATCGTGATCTACTTCTATTTCTCGGCATGATTATCGCAACAAATTCGCAATAAAACTTGATTTTCTGTCGCAATGATAAAATTTTGTATTGTTTTCAGTAAGTCGCCATGTTGAATCATAACGCCATCTATCGGTTGGTGGATTTCAACCAATGGCCATTCAGCTTATAAACTGAAACGAACATTCTTAATCGCTTGCCTCCGTGGCCTAATGGATAAGGCATCGGCCTCCTAAGCCGGGGATTGCGGGTTCGAGTCCCGTCGGAGGTGTTTTGCATTTTTTTTCTTAATTTGATGAATTCCTCAATCTATTTTTCACCGATATTGATAGTTTCACTGCGTAAATTGAACAATATATAACATAATAAATATGTATGCAAGATTTAGCTAGAAATAGTAAGAACTTACCTTGGCCCCTACATCACGCCCACTTAGGGGGGGCCCGTTGACTATTACCCGCCTATATTAGTGCTAGTTTACGTATATTTCAAGTTAGCTGGTAGACTTAATGGCGAATTAGTACCAATCATTCATTCAATTCATGGAAATTATGTATGGTCAAGAATGAAAAAGCTAATTAGGCAATTTTACTTGCATTCCTGATATATCACTTGCCCCTCCTGATATATTACTTGCCCCTCCTGATGTATTACTTGCCCTTCCTGATATATAACTTGGCCCTCCGAATAATACTGTCCTGGTGAAATGGCATTCAAAATTATGAAAGTCTGAAAGAATGGGACAAATTTACGACAAAGGTGTGATCACAGTTGAGTAGGCCTATATTAGTAGGCCTTCCGTTTCTGCTTTGAATCATGTATTCTGTAAAGAGAATGAGAAATAAGTACAACTCACCGGATTATCACAGTTCATCCGTTATAAGTAACTGAGAGTCGTTTTCATTCGACCATGAATGTTACGACCTTGAAATTTTCCCGCCCGAATTGATAACTGAACAGATCTCGTTGAGATGAGTTAACAGCATTAATACACAGTGGTTTCAAATTATTTTGGGCCACTTAATAGACGACATCGCCAATAATTAAAGCGTCTTCTAGTCCACAACTACTGTCCTGTAATATGGAGCTGATCTGGTTTAAAAGTCATACCAGTGGAATTGGTTGACGACTAACTTCAAAATCCAATGTAAGTAATAAGAGTATTTTGGTGTTGTTAAAAAATTGAAATTAATATTTTCCAGTCGCCAGTAGGAAAAGGCAAAAGAAACTCTGCATGCTTTTGCCTTAGTGGGCTCAGATGCCCAACTGGAAGGGCAATTTGATAATGACAAAAGAAGCTGTTTCTGAAAAGAAAAGAAATCATGTACTTTTTGTAACTACCGAAGCAAAGATGTGCCCAGGCCCAGGCCACTCTCTCATTTAAACAAAGCGCCCTTTACCAATTTGTATACTACCTACAGTTAAAAATGGCTGGTCAGACTACATTGTTCAGAGCAACAAGATATATTTGGATTGACAATAGGGTATGGATTAGATAAAAAAAAAATGAAATTTGTTGGTTTTCAGAAATTTTTACCCCCCTGCCTTCCTGTAGCTATGAGCCTGGGTTTAGCCTGAGACCTCAGTCCCTTTCAAAAACAGAAGATTGTTTACAGCTAGTGACTAGCCAAGGTTATTGTCAGTTCACCGTATTCTGATCAATTTCTCCTTACAATGATTGATAATTACATACCAATTTCATATCCAGATCAATCTTTCCTGTCAATAGTGATCTTGCCTTGGGGCTATAAGAATAAACAGTACCAATCATATGTTATCAACTAGCACATTTTTAGACTAGCTTTGCTGTACCTTACCAATTTGTAGGTCTATATACATTTCAAAGTACCCCCATCGGCTTCACCGCTCTTATCTGTTAAATTTAGCATGGGTTATAGTTCCAAACAGAAACCAATGCAGATATCCCACAAGAATTTTCTTATTGAATAATAAGGGTTTGAATATGCAAATAACTTCAATTGTACAGGAATAAATCCTGGTCCAGGGTTCAATCCCCCCAAGGGTTGTAATGAACTTTTTTCAAGGCAGTTTTTCCTAGTAAGTGCTGCAGGTCAGAAGAGCTGACTTTGAAAGCATCTAGTTGTTCAGATGATCCCTCAACAGTTGGAAATAAAAAAAGAGTAGGCTAAAACTGCTGTCACAGCAAGATTTCCCTAATTGCACACTGCATGGCATTGTAGAAGAAGATGTAAAGCACCATTCAATTCAATTTATTTATCCTTCTCAAAAACTCCTATAAAGTTAGAAGTCAGAGCACTGACAGAAATCAAAGAACAGTCTGTTTGGTTATTTGATGGTACATGTATTGCCAGTATTAGAAGAATGATTAATGGTCAATTGTCCAATGACAGTTGCATGTCGGTATGTCAATAAACCTGGCATGACATTGACATTGTTTGTGATTGAACTATACATTGGAAATTGGTTTCTCATAATTGAGATCTGGACTGTTATTTATTCAAGGGATATTTTCATTTAAATATTTGTCTTAACAGCCAATAGAACTCAAATTCAGCCATCTTTTCCACTTTTTGGAACAGTTTTTTATATGGAATAAAAAGTCAGTATAATTGTGGCCTTATTCTGAATTTTTTTTACTTAAATGAAATCAAAATTTTATCAAATAAATATTGTTATGTAAACGAAAAATCAATTACCAAACCAATCAAATTAAATAAAAAGTCTATGTTTGCTCTATGGACTGAATGTTAGATAGGACCATGTCCTTGTGTATTGGACCTAATTCTGACCGATTTTAAATAAGGAGTCTTTGTTTTTCTCTATGGACTGAATGTAAGACAGGACCATGTCCTCTGTATTGGACCTAATTCTAACCCATGTTAAATAAAGAGACTATGTTTTTCTCTATGGACTGAATGTTAGACAGGACCATGTCCTCTGTATTGGACCTAATTCTGACCGATGTAAAATAAAGAGTCTATGTTTGTCTCCATGGACTGAATTTTAGACAGGACCATGTCCTTTGTATTGGACCTAATTCTGACCGATGTAAAATAAGGAGTCTATATTTGTCACTATGAGCTGAATGTTAGATAGAACCATGTCTTTGTATCTCGGAAATAATTCTGACCCTTGAAAAATAAAGAGTTGGTTATTATCATTATAATATTTAGGGGAATATATCCCTTTAATCTTGATTACAGCTGATATTGAAAGGTTTGACTATTAACATCTCTGATAGTTTATAATAGTTCAGATATTTTTACTGTTTCATAGGAAATTCTTATTTTTCAGAAATCAACACAACAATCTGAACCTTCAGAATGCCACTGTAGAACTGCTATCAGTTGATGTTTTTAACCATTTGTCTTTGTGATGTGAATGTTGAGCTGAAGGAAATTCAATTGTGGCATCAATGAGACAGCTTGCTCGAACATAAGCGATAAAGGTATGTAGCTATAGATTTAATTGTCACGTTTGTCAAGGAGGAGAAACACAAATAAATATTATTGAAAAATAATAGGTTTTGTGTTGTCCAATCATTGTTTTGTATTTATTTTTAGATCCGTTCTAGATCTGTTTCCGGTACGTTGCTCTATCGTTTTACTTCAACCCGCCATTGAAAACTTCGTTCAATTTGCGGTTGACAAACCCACCTCCTCCCCTTTCTTCCACCGTTTTATTTTTTGGTATGTTTTTTATTTTTATGCTTTACTGTTTATTGGGCGCATAGAAGGGTTGTTAAGCCCAACTAGTCTTTGTTAGTTAAGGAATTTTTATGCTTTAATGTTTATTGTTTATTGTTATGTATTTTTATATCATTTATTTTTCAATTTTTTAGTCATTTAAATAAATGGCAGTATCTCACTCAAATAGGTTGTTTTTAATATGTCTTGGGAGAGGGGGAAGGAGGAGAAACACAAATTCAATTGTGGCATCAATGAGACAGCTTGCTTGAACATTAGCATTAAAGGTATGTAGCTATAGATTTAATTGTCACAGAACACCATGAAACTGTCATATTTATGATCAACTGACAGGTTTCGATGGCCCCCATCTTGTATCTTTATAGGTCCAAAAGATTGTATGGTACAAACCAAATATTTATGTTTTGAGTTTACACTTTAACAATTTATTGAGTTTGGTGTAAAAACCTCTTGAAGTTGGCCAGGATTGGAACCGTTTTGAGAACGCTTAACCTTTTACATTACACATACTCATCTGAGAACCGTTCTGAGAATGGATAAAATTTTGTAGTGTAAACAGGGTTTGATATTCCATAAATAATTGTACTTGTTGGTGCCAACAGATTGTTTCAATCCAATTGACATACCCCACACACTTTTGACTTTACAGTCTACCATCATAGACATTTCATATTACTTTTTAGAATCAGATTATATTTTCTCTGATAATTTGATAAAATCAGGAAAAATCAACAGAACTAATGTAGATTTTTAATATTTTATCTGCCTGCTAAAAATCCATTATTCTAATATTTTATCAAAATTCATCTGAATTTTTAAACCTTGTTTAATTTCATAAATTGGATTTGGTCTGAAAGATTTTAGTTTAGGGAATAAGATGTGAAATCATTAAAAAAAATACTTAACATTTAAAAACTTTATAGAAAATTAAAAAAGGAAAATTTGATTATTTTGATGTTTTATTACATTTGACACTGGTGTAGTATATCATGCATGATTTTCAGATCTAAATGTAGAGTTTACATCTTTTTATTTTTTTTAACGCTTTTCAACCAATCATTTTAAACATACAATTGGTCATGACCGGCAAATATGGCCAAATCTACAGTCCTTGATTCCAGGTTTAATCTGTATGCTTATTGATAGGCCAGCACGTTGATTGTGAAAGTTGAATTCAGGTCCTTTTTTTCCAAAGCAAGATAAACAGTTATTGCAAATGATCCTCAAATTTTTGGGAGTGTCTTATTATCTTTTAGTCAAACATCAATAGGTCTTTAAGTTTCACCTATATATATATATATAATCACAAGCACAATCAACATAGAAAACACATCCCTTTTGGGTTTTTTTAGTTGTTTGAGAGGTCTGCAGGAAACTTGAGAGAAAATTTGGGTTGATACTTTAAAGAAGATGTACGTAGTAAATCATTTACTGTAATAAAGCAATGTATGTATATGAGAGATTTTGATCACCTCTTGGAAATTAGACATTGAAGATATACTATGTCTAGATTCAAACTTGTGATGTTCGTAGTAAATCATTTAGTTTAAGGAATCACCCTCTCTTATCATTCTTTTAGTTAATTAGACATTGTAGAGATACTATTCAAGGCAGTGATGTATGGAGTAAATCATTTAGACAAAATGACGCAGACTCATTTTATCTAAAATTAATCACTAAGAAATTAATTAGTAACAGTGAGTGATTTTCTGGATTGAGATGTCTAGGTAGAAGTTAATAATGATGGTCAGTGCCTCGATCTACAATATTTCTCATAAGAATAGTTTATCTTTGTGGAATCAAATTACCAAACTTAGGACAAAATTAAGGCATTTTGTAGAGAGGTGTTGGAAGTTTTCTAATCAGCAGGTCAATGGGAACAATTTAAGAAAGATTACATGATTTCATTTAAATCATATTTCTTTCCATGTACTTCAGTCAATTTGAAAATGACAACCATATCTAAAGTGATGTCTGTGATAAATCATTTAGTATTATATTAAGTCATTCACTATAGATATCAACAATACAACTTCACTAACCTAGAAACCCCAATTTTCATTTTTCCATGCATATTTCATCAATCATTGAATAAAATCTTCCATGTTATTTAGTCAATTTTAAAATGACAACCATATCAAAAGTGATGAGTGTTATAAATCATTTAGTATAATATCAAGTCATTCACTGTAAGTTATTAGTCTAGTGAGGTGGAATCTATATTAATAAACAATCAATTAATAATCACAGATAAATAATGAGATCACTAGAGTGATTAATCTCTGTAATTAACTCTACTCGTTAGCAGTAATTTGATGAGAGATTAAAGAGACATTAAGCTGTAGGGAATGATAAATAGGCTAGACTCAGCTGTCTTGTAGACTTGAAATACATGTCAGCGTGGCTCAGGTACTTACATTTACCAGACAATGACAAAAAATGGGCAGGGGAGGGTTACCCAAACAGACTAGAATGGGTTGGACAGATATGAAATGGATTGAAGTTGTGCTTTAGATTAGGCTAATTAAAGAGTATTTTATTGTTTTGGTGTGCTACAATTTACAGGCTGTTGCAATGTATTTTAGTTGTTAATTTGAGTTGCCTCCCATTACTAAGTTAATTAGTATTCTGTATAACTCAGAGCTCATCACCTATGCAGTATTATAGTAATGTTTCAATAGGCCTATTATAATTTAATAAAAACGACTTTACTAGTCTTGTAATTGTACACAAAGTTTCAACAATTTACATTGTCATCATCAGTTTGTAATTGTACACAAAGTTTCAACAATTTACATTGTCATCTTCAGTTTGTAATTGTACACAAAGTTCCAACAATTTACATTGACATCATCAGTTTATATTGTATTTCATAAATAATTTTGATCCCCTAAATGTGGCTTTTGGAATTTTTTAGACGATAGAGAAAATGTGTCCTCGAGATGATAACGGTAATGAAATATGCTTGATAATCAATTTTTTTATCAAATCCTGGAAAACTGGAATAATGCCAAGCAATCATGATCATGTCCAAATTTTGCTGAAACCATTGAAGAGTTCTCTCTTCATCTATTGAATCTATAGAAAAGATAGAGAAAGTATAATCGAATCTATCGTATCATTCTTTCTTATTAATTGATGTGAAATATTTGAAATAAACGTGACATAGGCTTTGATCCTGATAGACTTAAATAAGGATCACGTATTCCAGTGTTGGTTTGTTTGAAATAGACTACGGTAGATCAGTTAATATTGACTTTAGGGATGTTGATTCCTTATTATATGTTTTCATTCGCCTTATGTCTAGGTTTAAAGGAGCTGCTCTATTTATTATTTGAATGTTTTCCCTAATCAGGAAGGATGGTTTGTCTACTGATGAATAAAAAATATATACTCTTATTGGCCAATTTTAAAACTTCACAATTCTAAGATGTAGTATACCTTAAAACTTGCCCTTTATCTAATTTAGACCACAAACCAAAAATCTATTCTGATTCTCTGCCTGGGTGAGTACCTTTACCATCAATATTTCTGAAAGTCAAATTGTATGTTTCTATGTTTATCGAAGCTTTGTAGAGACAAAGTAATAAATATTGGGATATAACTTTAAAGACAATTTCAGTATTGATATTCCAATCGAAACAATCTGGTTACAAACTAAATAGTTTGAGAGATCTGTTAGGCAAATAGTCAGGGAAATTACTGATTCATTGTCTTTTACAGTGAAACCATGGAACTTATCCTGGAAAACTTAATTAATGATGACTTTAGTGTTCTAGTCGTGCCAAGTTTTGAAGAGTTATTACTAGATGAACTATTTATTTTATCATCTTGGAAACAGAATTAATTTGGAGTTCTAGTCATCTGATTGGTCAATCACTAATTGATTTTAAATTAAGTTTAACTATCCAATCAGATGACAGTATTTTTAAAAATCTGGATTTAACCTGAGATAAGTTTGCGAGAAGGTGCCTGAGGCCTTGTTCTTGAAACCTTGAATTAAGATGATTTTAGTGTTCCAGTCCTATGATTGGTCAATCAGTAAAATTTATTTTATATTGAAATTTAACTATCCAAATTCTAATTTTTGTCAGATCATAACGGTGAATAAGATTTAATATTCTATTTGATTCAAAATAAGAGGGAAACAATTAACTTTGACAAAAATTGTGGGAGCATGAAGGAAGATATATGTCACACTTTCAAATTAAAATTTGAACAAGTTATTGACTTTTTAGGACATTTGATTTAAAAAAGGGGGAAAAGTTTCCCAAGTTTCATATTTCTAAATGATTAAAAAGAAGATTAAATTACTGACTTTTTGGTTTCAGCGTTTCCACTTAACCAAAGAGCCGGCTTTAAGCTAGTATTTGTGAGTTTCCAATCATTAAATTGCAGAAACGAAATACATGCCAATATTTTGTCAATTTATTGGGTGCAAAATGAAATCCACCTTTAAAGCTGGCTTTTCAAACTCAGTGCAAACACCTAAAAGCCAGCTTTTTGACAATAGAGGAGAATGAGTTTTACGGTTGCACTTGCAACATCGGAAGTCTTGTATTTTGTTAGCTGTCAATATTGTGAAACTTTTTGATCAACACTAAAGTGGTTTGGTATCCAGAGAAACTCAGGGAAAACTAGTGCTGGGTATCATGCCACGAGATGATATGTATCGAGATACATTGATTCAGTGAAATATCGTGCCAGCAAAAGTGAAAACACATAAAGCTAGCTTTACTTCACTATTCTCAGTGGAAACATGGTTTGTATCTTAGAATATGCAATTTATAAAACTAGTTAAAAAGCTAAACTTCATGGCTTTATAATCATTCATCACCTACGATGATTACATTACCATCAACCAACCTTTCACCAAGTATTTTTTATCATAAAATATCAATAGCATGTAATGATTTACCAGTAACATCTTACAAATATCAAATTACTTTAAATTATAAGAAATAAAAAGAAACGACTATATTTTAAAAGGATAACAACTTAGGTTCACAAGTCCTACATGACAGGGATCCTTTCTACCAGCTGGTCCTTGGCATTGATCTTTCCCGAATTATCTATACCCATTTACAGCTGGGTGGACTGGAATTATGAGTGAATATGACTTATTATAGGTCATAACTTTCAACGCGATCAGATTAGACATCCGACATTTTCATATCAAGCAAATGAGTCATGAGTAGCGAACAACACTCTGTGTGCTATAGAACTAGATGCTTTACACGCTGTGCTATAGACTAATGCTTACCGCTGTGCTATAGAACTATGCTTACGCTGTGCTATGAACTAATGCTTTACCACTGTGCTATAGAACTGACGTCTTTACCCGCTGTGCTAAAGAACCCCTCACTAAAGTCTGTTTAGGTCAAGGGCACAATATGACAACAACAAGTTATTATGTATTAAATAATGGTTTGAACAAATGGTAATATATGTTATTGTGAATGCGATAATTAGGTATTTTGTAATAAGTGATTATTAGATATCAGATTTCCAAGGCTTGTTCTTAAATCTGTTCAGATGTTAGGATTTCTTCTCAACTTTCTGAGGAGAATAACATATTATTGTTTATCTGAGACCATGAAATTAACATTTAAACATAAAAAACATGATTTGACAATAAACCAAGGACCTGTGTGCCACAAGATGTGCATGTTTAAGTTCCAGCTCTGTTAAAATGAAAATAGAGAAGATATTTTTTTATATAAACTATATATTCACCAACATATTCAAAATCATAATATGAAAAGGATTCGGGAACAGGCTTTGCTTATATTACCTCTCTCCATAGAGTGGATGGATATTGCTATATTTTCAAAATTTTCTTCATTGTACACTATACGGCTTGCTTGATCCAGTATCAATTAGAGAATCTCCCTGGGAGTAATTTATAAAAGGATATATCTCTACAGTATCAGAATACTACGCTTCATTAACTGATAACATTTTATATTATATACATGCTAACTAGTGGTTACACTTTATTTGTATTGCACGTGCATTTCACTTTAACCCTTTGAACCCTGAGTGTAATTTAGATAGAACGTCATATACCCTGAGCTCCAGCAATATTTCTTAATTTGTATGACGTTAACGTTGTATGACGTCACTTGACAACAGCCGGTTTACCGGCTCATAGGGTATATATCATATAAGGATAAGCCGGTATACCGGCTCATCGGGTTGAAAGGGTTAATAAACTGACTTGACTAGAGAAGTCGTGCTTGGTGTTTCTTCTTCTCTAATGTTATAAACCCTAGTATGTAGTACAGATATTACTTATTCCTCCTGTAGTTTGTAGTACAGATATTACTTATTCCTCCTGTAGTTTGTAGTACAGATATTACTTATACCTCCTGTAGTTTGTAGTACAGATATTACTTATACCTCCTAAGTTTGTAGTACAGATATTACTTATCCTCCTGTAGTTGTAGTACAGATATTACTTATACCTCCTGTAGTTTGTAGTACAGATATTACTTATACCTCCTGTAGTTTGTAGTACAGATATTACTTATACCTCCTGTAGTTTGTAGTACAGATATTACTTATTCCTCCTGTAGTTGTAGTACAGATATTACTTATACCTCCTGTAGTTTGTAGTACAGATATTACTTAAAGAATGTAACAGATTATTGACTCCATGAGTACAGATAGTTACATATAAGAGAATATAAGTTATTATACCATCTGAATGTAGACTGATATTATTTATTTATTTCGTATAACAGTCATTACTCTTACAAAGTGATACAGATTTACTTATCAAAGATTGTAACAGAATTAATACCCTAGTTCTGTATAAGAAATACTAACTGATATATTGGGAAATGATATTCATTCTTAAGTTTTAGTTAATTTATCAAGTTGTATAAAAGAAATGACACAGAACAAAAGAAATTGAAATGAATATAAGTTTTCATAAAAAATTAACTGATATGATGTGGTATAATTTCATTATCCTACTTGTAGAAGACTAATTAAAACTTTTTTTTTGAAGAATTCCCTTGTAAAATATTGAAAAAAAAAAACATGAGCCCACCGACATAATTAAAGAAAAATGTCAGTGTTAATCTTACTATTTTGAACAAGATCATAATGTTTGGAAAAATGTTTAGAAAAATTTACAAAAAAGAAAGATGTGGTAGGAGAAAAATAAAATCAAGTAGACTTTAGTTAAATCAAACTTCTATCATAGTTTAACCCAATAGAAAAGTTTTTACTTAATGTTTGTAGCAGAATGAAAAGAAGAGGTCTAGATCGTATTCTTGCCTTTTTTAAGACACAGAAAAGGTGAAAAGATTGCGAAGAATAAGCCTATGTATAATCGCTAAGGTAACATTCATCTGAAGGCACCATCAAATAGCTTAATCAATTCCAAATAAATGATGTAAACCTATCTTAGTCCTGAGCTAGTGGTATTGGAGAAGGAGGCTTCTGGAACATCAAGGTTGAGATTTTACACTAGTGACACAACGTTACCTGTGTTTTGAGCTGCGTTTTTGGATTCAATATGGCGGATGACCCAACACATGAATAAGGTCTTCGAACTTGTTATTTCAATCTATCCCTATGGTAATTTATTCTGCACCCAATGTTCTAACAGAAGTAAACAAAGTCAAGTGTAGTTTTTATAATAATGGATTTAAACTTATACAATGTTTCAGACCATCCCAATAATTATTGTTATGAACCCAATGTAAATGGTTAAACATGGTGTTTATTTGGTGTTTTGTTGTGAAAGTAAATGAGGTAGAAAGATTTTAGAGTGTAAAATAAGTTTATCTTAACCTGTATTAATCTTTACCTTATGTTTAAATTTCTGGGATGCATATGTGCACAATATTGTTAAGTTTGAATATTTGTTGTAGACTGAATTCCTAACTTTTTAGCATTTTTGTAAATCTTGATTTCTAAATCAACTCTTTATAATAATGAAAATTCAAATTATAATTTGAAGGGAATATCAAGAACTAAGAGATTATTAAATATAAGTGCTAAGAGTGCTCTGAAACAAACTTAGTTACCTAGGTAACTGCATTCATGTACAATGATAAAATTCTAAAAAAAATTTGATAAAAAATCTCTTGTAAAATACATGTAAAATGTTCCATTAAGGCATGATGGATGCATGAAGGCAGTTCTCTCGGGGGTGTTCATGGTGAGGCTCATATCAAACTTGATCAGTAAATATAAACATTATATTCTTGATCTAAGAGTGTTTGTTTACCTTTCTGATCAACTGTCAAAATATTTTCATACATACCTCAACTTTCATCAATTTACCTGTACTTCAGTTTCCTTTTATCTTGATGCTTAACGAGTTTCTTAATGAGGTTTCCTAATTAAAACTTGACCACTTTTAAATGATTAGTAAAATAAAGATTCGCAGAGATTGGATGTGGTCAAGAATTTAACAGGCCATTAGTGAAATTTCTACCTGAGCTGTAAAGAGCACCTGCTGTTAATTCATGTTTTTTTAATAAATGTTTATATTACTAGAGTAATTTAATTAAGTATTCATTATGTTATACTGACCAAAGCCGTGTAATTGGCTTGTATTATGTTTTCAATTTTGAGAACTGTGGATGCTTGGTGTAAACATGAGAAAGGGGAGGGTCAAACATTTTACCTTGCAATTTTAGACATAATGCCAATTACAAAAAATATTTTAGTGCAGTTTCTATGTCAGCTCTTTGAGAGTTAATTATGTACAGCACCATGTGATATGCAATAAGGAAAGTTAATGATAGGACAGTGGCATCAGCATACCCTTCCTCATCTCAATTTTAAAAGTGGGTTTGATAATGCACAGCCTGTACTAAAATGGCATCAGTTTATCGTCTTGACAACTAGATGCTTTGACTATCAGGTAATGAAAGGTATTTTTTTTACCAGATACGGCATATATATAGTATATAGTCTGAACTGAAAATATATCAACAAATTCTGGGTATAGGATTAAAATGATATATGTTACCATGCAATACCAAATGGATAAACATGGATTGCTCTGTTGCTACCATTTGAAACACAGCACCATTCTTAAATAGTTTTCTATAAAATACTGTAAGAATAAAGAATTCCTGGCAATTCCTGGAAGAGGTTTGAAATGATCTATGTAACCATGCAAGACCAATGAAGTTCATTTAGTACAATTAGACACGGATTTCTCTCTCACTACCATTTGCAACACAGCACCATTCTTAAAGAGTTTTCTTTGTAAGAATAAAGAATTCCTGGCAGTTCCTGGAAGAGGTTTGAAATGATAAATAGGTATAAGAATGAACAAAGGAGATCATAAATACAATTTATCCATGGATTACTTTCTGGTCACCCTTTTAATTACTCCTACTGTCCTTGAAACCAATGGTATTGTGTTGTTGTTTATTGACAATAAGGATGATTATAAAAAGAATTATATCCTGGTAAAGTTCACTGGTTAATTAGTCTAGTCTTAAGCAATCAGACTGTATCTGTTATCCTTGTGGGGTTCTTCTTTCTTTGAAAGCCATATGTTGATCTAGTTATAAGCAATCAGTGATGGAGAAATATTTTATCTTTTTCCCTTTGGATTTGTTTCCTTTTTTTTTTAGATCCACATGGACCTTTCCTTGTGGATTGTTTTCCCCTTTTCTAGATCCACTTTTTTAGCAATCAAAATACCGGTACCCTTTTGGGGGTAGGGATTGCTTTGATATGATGTTGAGCACTGAGGGGGAAGGGAAGGAGGGATGTTATACCATTATAACTTATTATTGTTATCTGTACTTATAAATATCTAGTTGTTGCTGACCAATGATAAAGTGTTATTGTCAGAGAATATTGCCCTGAACAAGAACCATATGTTAGTCACTATTGACCCAGTTATAATTGCTTCCTGTTAGCTATCATAATGTCAATACCCTGTCAAATCAGACACTTGTCATGCAGATGGCACTAATGACATTAACTAGTACTTGCACAAATACTATTGATTTCAAGGTACATGTACAACCAATCATACTTTAGTGTTAGAAACTACAAGCTTTCTGGAAAATAGGACGCATCTTTTTTTTTTTCTACAGCATGCTCTTAAACATGTAATTTTAAAATTTGGTGTAGAACAGTTCTCTGTTTGAGAGGATTCTTTCAACTTTAAAAGCAAACTTTCTGGAAAATAGGACGCATCTTTTTTTTTTTCTACAGCATGCTCTTAAACATGTAATTTTAAAATTTGGTGTAGAACAGTTCTCTGTTTGAGAGGATTCTTTCAACTTGAAAAAGCAAACTTTCTGGAAAATAGGACGCATCCTTTAATTTTTCTACATTTTACAGCATGGTCTTAAACATGCCATTTCAAAAGTTGATGACCTGTTGAGAACAGTTCTTTGAAACCCTCTTTATCATTTCTGTTTGAGGATTCTTTCAGCGTGAACAAGCAAACTTTCTGAAAGATAAGGTTAATCTTTAACTGCTGACCTCTACTGAATGTACGGTCATGCTTTCAAAGATCCAAACAAAACCTGCTGTTTACAGACGTGCAGCCATTACAATTATAAAACGTGGTTCACAGCAGAAAGTTGTTGATTCAAGTCAGACTGTTTGGTTTGCATTAGAAACTCCAATGTTACATTGATATCAGCAGGCAGAAACAGCCTTGTGGCAATATTTTTAATTCATCTTTGGTTTCCTACAGATTTCCTTTCAAACTTTCTCTTTGACATGTTTTCTGAGAATCTATTTTAGCCCATATCAACATCAAATATTTTAGTCCTTTAGTTCTAAAAGCTAATACATGTAGTGACATGTGTCATGTCACTATGTGGTGCTCCTTGGATAAACCCAGTTACAATTTAAAGGTTTCTGTATGGTGAAACAGGGTTGAAAGTCAACACAAGACAAACTCAGAAGCACTAATTTATTATTATTTAACTCAGAAGCACATGCTGAGGTATCAGAAATTATGGTAAATTCAAGCATAAGAGTTTGTTACAATCTTACAGTGACCCGATAACTTTGAAAATTAATGAAAAATACATACAAAGTAATCTTAGTGATTGAATTAAAATTTGAACTGACAACAACAGTTAGAACATCTAGAACTTTATCGAAAACTTCAGTAAGATCAAGATTTTAATACATACAGTAATCTGATTGGACAATAAAATTAATATTGATTTTAGCGATTGACCAATCAGATGACTAGAGCACTCGAATCTTAAGATAATTTTTCGAGAATAAGGAAACAGAACTAGAAGCGCACGTCTGAAAATCAATTAACCGAAAAGTATCAGAAAAATATCAATTAAACTGCCAAAATTGTCCTGGTTGACCTTGATTGTTTATATTTTACGTGTGGATTATCAAGTGTTTTTCTATAACAGGATCTGGTGTTACAGTCTGTTCTTGTATTAGGTATATCCAGGCTTTTACCAGACATACACTGGTATCATTACTAATATACTAGCCATATTACTAAAGTACTAAGTGTTTTGATAGAGATACCAACTGATATATACAAATTATTTCAAGACTTGACTGATATCAGGAAAGTTTTTAAGTGGCCATTTATGATAATATAAACATTATAACACTACTTGATGACAGATAAACCTTCATTTTTATGATAAAAAAGTAAGGAAAGAACAAGTAGCATTCAAACTGCGAAAAGAAATTCAAAATCCCATTAAAAGTATTGTTAATTACATACAAAAATTTGGAGGCCTGACAAGTATGTTTCTTTCTGGAAGGGTTTCTCTGCTGCTCAGACATCAGAGGCACCAGTAGGTGTTTGTATCTGTGTCCTCTTCTAGCCTGTTTGTGCCGTTTTCATTAGCCCATAAGGTGTCAGTTCTTGAAACTCCTTTCATTTCATTTTAAGTCTATTTGTATAGTCTTTGCTGCCTAAAATACAATCAAAGATTCAATCCTGGCAAAGGTCAAGATAATTTCTTCGTAATTTTCAACCTGGTTTCCATGCTTGTCAGTAATGCAGGTTGGAGGAGCTGGCATTGAAAAAAGTTATGTGGCTTTTTATCCTTTATGGGACAACAAACTGATGCCTTGTGTGCTGGAGACAATGTATATTAAAGATCTTTTGAAAATTGGAAATCCAAAAATCACTGGTCTCTAAATCCCTCAATGCACACTGTATGGTGTGGCCCCTCTATGTAAAACTATGTATCATTTTTGGCATGTTTGCTGAGTCAGTAATTTAAAAGATAACCATTCTATTAACAACTCTACAGTATACCATTAAATAGTTCTACCATTTGCCATTTCTGACATTTTGTTTATGTGGTTATCAAAATTGGAATGTTTCGTTTTGATAAGTTCTTGTAAAAAAACAACCACTTGTATCTGGCAGTATTTGTAATACAATCATTGTTGATTGGAGATTAAGTTATCTTTCTAAAGCTTTGGTGCTACACGGTGCCAAATGTGAATGCTTTTCAAGAGCTGTAAGTTTCAAATACATGTTTTGTAATTTCATTTGGCATACGACTTTGGCTGAAGTTTAGTGTGATAAAAAACCTGCTGAAGGTCATCTGAAGCTGTTCAGGTTAGGGATAGATTAATCTCTTCTTACTTTGTTTTCATCATTTTACTGTCTTTTAAATTGTGGCAATTAAAAATTTTTGTATAAAAAATCAACTTCTGTCTGAACATCGATCAATTTTCAATTTTTTTCTTCTAAAAGTAACGGAGGCATGACAGGTTAAACTAATATATAACAGATTAATAATCAGTTTAAAAAGATATTCACAAGCTTTTAAAATGTCATCCGCTATTATGGCTATGTAGACTTCTTTTATTTTGTTTTTTTGTTATATTTCTTTTAGAGAAGCAAGTCTGTTTATTTTAGAAGTACCCAACTGTATTTTTTAACATGTAAATTAAGATCTTGTACCAAGATTCATGAACAATACACTTTATCATAGAAAATTTCCTAAATATCAAAATTGCAGTCAGTCATTATGGAGCTCCTTTAAGACATAACTGGCAAATACTGATAAATCAACAGCTCTGGAGTCTGAGTTGAGTCTATTTGCCGATCATGTTTGATTTGGTCTGTAAACAGTTTGGCTTTATTAAGATGCTCAGGACATTTATAATAAAACTAAGGTTGTCTGAAACTTTTTGGACAGTTTTTTGGAACTCTGAAGTTTTTTACACAAAGTTTGGAGGGAATATATTCTGAAAAGGGATTTTGATTCGATTTGTGAGTAAGTTATTGGCAAAATGTGGCATACATTGTTGAAATTCCACATTCCTGTGGGACACATTTCGTTGGTTCCAATATCTTCAAACTCTCTTAAAGGAGCCAATCAAATTCAGGCAGAACAATGTGTAGTAACTGTAACTAACCTGGACTTGGAAGTTCAATGATATATGTACCGTTTCTTTAAACCTATTTTTTTGGTTTTGTAAAATTCGTTAGTCGGTTAAGTAATTCTTATCCATGAACATTTTCTATACAAAGGTTTTAAAAAGTATATCAAAATATATATCCAAGACCAATTACTGTTTTAGTATAAATTAGATATTGTGATGTGTTTTTGTGATATCTGCTGTCAGAAACGGCTGGAGCTGAAGAAATTTTGGAGTAAAAATGAGGCTGACAGAAATCGGTTGTCAGTTTGTCGGAAGATCGAAGTCAAATGGAAAAATGAAGACTGAAAACTGACCAATCAAAACAAATTTAGAAAGTGGTGTTGCAACAATATTTTCGTTATTAAATCTTATTCTTTTTAAAGAAAAACTCATTTTTATTTCATGATCTGTTTTCATTTCATTTTGCTTACCTCTGGTAAACTGCCACTCCAATCTATAGTATAGTATAGTTAACTGTGCTATAACTATGATTAAACCTAGTTATAGTATGTTCGAGACACGCCCATCAAAATTACCTTATTATACAATGTAAAAAATTCTACCGTGGATGATAAAAGAGCAGATTACGACGTCATTGTTTGACAGAAGTACAACCATCTGAATAAAATCTTTCTGTATTGACAGGAAGCACAAAATTATTATTTTAAACCTGATTTTGAAGTTTACACCCAAGTTATTCATTTTGCTGAGTTGATTAGAATATTGTTAAAGTACATGTCATTGAAACATTTTATTAAAAAAATCTAAATTCCGTCACCTTTTTTAAAAAATTTTTATATTTTCCTTGCTTCTTTTTGATATATAAATGTCGTTAGGAATTAAGAATATTTTATCTGTGCATTTCAAAATATATCTTTAGAATTAGACTATAAATTAGCGTACACGCAGGTGTCCTCTTGAGATGCTTTCTTCAACTTACAAAGAGTCTCTTTCATTTTACAGGAAGTTTAAGATATATGAACTTTTCGTGTCTTTTAATTTATCACTGTTTAATTTTTCCTTATTTGATTTATGAGAAACCTGAATGCTTCGATGAATATATTTGAATGGGTCACAGATGGTGGTATGTCCCTTAGATCATAACTTTATGTTCATAAATCTTGTTTTATACTTCTGATGATATAATGATCAATATTTAAATAAAAAATAAAGTTTTATATCTTAGTGTGGGCTATTTATTGATCGGTTAAACAGTTTTGAAAAAGTTATTTTTATTTAAGTGATTTATATTACAAGTTTCCATAACAGGGTAATGCAATTAAAAATATATAGACTACTATTGTCCTCTAACCTTCGACTTAACGCCTTCTTCAGAAACACTTCAGTAGTTTATGATCACATTTTACTCCTATTACTATATACTTATATACTTTTTGTGTAACTGCTTCCTTTCAGACAAACCGTCTTCATTAGCCCATAAGGTGCAGAAAAGTAGGACGTAAAACTCCATTCATTTCATTTCATTTCAGACAAAAACAGAAATAATAAAAGCCCTAGAACACTGTTCGTGATTAGTTAGCTAAAAAATATTCGTATGATTGGTCCAAAAAATGGTAGATCCCTGTAAGAAGAGTATAATTTTTATTTGTACAAGACTAATCAGGAACAGAAGGAACAATTTAAAACTTCATCGTATTTCAGGTATTTTTTTACGGTTGGGAAACTGAAAATGACAAGACGTTAAATAAGGAAATGTAAATTGAGCAGGTTTTTATATTCTATACCTGTTAGACTTGTATTTTACTTCACACTATAAGAGTCTGTTAGAAAAGATTTTATGAATCAGACATCCTGCACTGACCCTCATCCTACCTGCGCCTGTACTTTTGTAACATTCTCATTAGTCAAGATACAAACCAACAATCCCAACAGACTCTCAAGATTATGGATGACTACGTTACCTAGGTTTATTGTATATAATCCAATTGTTAACTAAATGTACCAACAACACCCTTTCACTAGAGTTCATGTTGTGCCTGTGCTTTCGTAACATCGCTTAACTGCAATGTTACAACCTTTACCCCACAACACAGTGTGGGGTCTATTAAATGTCTTTGGGGGGGGGGGCAGGAAAATGAGAGATGTCCCAACACCCAAACAATAATAAAATATAAATTGAATTTGTTGCTGAAATAATGAGTTTGTTATATTTATATTTATTTCGCTTCAATAAAGGTAGAACTTAATGCAAGTCATCTGATGCATAACAAATTATATTTTGTTTCCTGTAATCTATTAGTAAATAAAAGGAATTGTCTAAAGGAATATGTCCTCTTAGAATGTACATAAAATTTACAGTCTCAAACTTGGTCAATAAGAGTAGGCCCCTGTATATACATTAGTTAGACTTACCAGGTGTCATGACTAAAGAATAGAATATCTATATACATCAGTTAGACTTACCAGGTGTCATGACTAAAGAATAGAGTCTCTATATACATCAGTTAGACCTACCAGGTGTCATGACTAAAGAATAGAGTCTCTATATACATCAGTTAGACATACCAGTTGTCATGACTAAAGAATAGAGTCCCTATATACATACCTCAGTTAGACCTACCAGGTGTCATGACTAAAGAATAGAGTCTCTATATACATCAGTTAGACATACCAGTTGTCATGACTAAAGAATAGAGTCCCTATATACATACATCAGTTAGACCTACCAGGTGTCATGACTAAAGAATAGAGTCTCTATATACATCAGTTAGACTTACCAGGTGTCATGACTAAAGAATAGAGTCTATATAAGTTAGTTGGACCTACCCAGGTTTCATGACTAAAGAATAGAATCTCTATATACATCAGTTAGACTTACCAGGTTTCATGACTAAAGAATAGAGTCTCTATATACATCAGTTAGACATACCAGTTGTCATGACTAAAGAATAGAGTCTATATAAGTTAGTTGGACCTACCCAGGTTTCATGACTAAAGAATAGAATCTCTATATACATCAGTTAGACATACCAGTTGTCATGACTAAAGAATAGAGTCTCTATATACATCAGTTAGACATACCAGTTGTCATGACTAAAGAATAGAGTCTATATAAGTTAGTTGGACCTACCCAGGTTTCATGACTAAAGAATAGAGTCTCTATATACATCAGTTAGACTTACCAGGTGTCATGACTAAAGAATAGAGTCTATATAAGTTAGTTGGACCTACCCAGGTTTCATGACTAAAGAATAGAATCTCTATATAAGTTAGTTGGACCTACCCAGGTGTTATGACTAAAGAATAGAATCTCTATATAAGTTAGTTGGACCTACCCAGGTGTCATAACTAAAGAATAGAATCTCTATATAAGTTCGTTAGATTTACCAGGTGTCATAACTAAAGAATAGAATCTCTATATAAGTTAGATTTACCAGGTGTCATGACTAAAGAATAGAATCTCTATATAAGTTAGTTGGACCTACCCAGGTGCCATGACTAAAGAATAGAATCTCTATATAAGTTAGATTTACCAGGTGTAATGACTAAAGAATAGAATCTCTACATACATTAGTTAGACTTACCAGGTGTCATGACTAAAGAATAGAATCTCTATATAAGTTAGTTGGACCTACCCAGGTGTCCTGACTAAAGAATAGAATCTCTATATAACTTCGTTAGATTTACCAGGTGCCATGACTAAAAATAGAATCTCTACATAAGTTAGTTGGACTTACCAGGTGTCATGACTGAAGAATAGAATATCTATATACATTAGTTGAACTTACCAGGTGTCATGACTAAGGAATATAATCTCTATTAAACACAATATATCCATAAAACTGATGAACAAAGACTAATTTTCAGAGGAAGCATACCTTAAAGTATCTATAGTTATTGATCTATCTCTAATACATTTACACAAAGTTTACTTTCAATTGAGTTGTTATAATTGCATTTTTAATTTTTTTACTTCAATAATTCTTTCTTTTATGCTATCTAATTATTGATCTAATAGATTGACATTGACACATAGTTTACTCTAAATTTCTAATAGATTCTAATGAATTCTTATAGATTCTTACAAAGCCTGTTTGTTAATTTTTAATTTTTGTAAATAGGTTTAGAAGAATAGGACGTAATACTCCACTTATTCCAATTTTCAATTTTCAAATTTTCTCTTAAGACCTTTCAAAGTACTTTCAAATACAGCACATATAGTTTTTGTAGTGCATGTTATACTAAATTTAGAAAGAAACGATAACCCCATTGTAAACTGCATTGCATTGCATTGCACGTCTTCATTAGGTATAGAAGAGTAGGATGTAAAACATCATAGATGTCTATGTTCTAGATGACTGTAAGACAACCACATTGAAACGTCGAAAATAATAAATATTCTAGAAGTATCCATCCATAATAATTGTTTTTATTTGTCATTAATTTTATTTATAATTATACCATATAAATAAGCACATATTCCCAATATTAAAAAATATATACTTCATTTACATTGATTTAATATCCTGGAAGATTAGCGATAAAACATAATATAGATCTAAACACATTGTGAATCAGACAGATTATGTATGCATTATTTCTAAGCTTTAATGATATAACGAACTACATAGATCGGAATCGGAATCATCATCCTGGATATTTTCCATTTGTCTGTATATTATAGTAATTATACACATAAGTCTATTCATTAATTTATATTATTACATTATTATTACTGAAATTTAAGGTTTAACACATAATAGTTAGATTATAAATTAAAAGACTAACTATTAATATATAAGCATTAATAAATTGATTCGAGCTATAGAAATCAATTATCAATATAATTTCTATGTTTATACTTAAGACAACCCATTAAACACAAAAATAAATTCATAATAGTTCCATCCATAAGTAATTGTCTGACATGTTAATTGTCATCTAAACTAAGTTTAGTGATTATAATTATACGACATATTAAATGTATACAATAATTCCCAAGATTAGATAAAATTGTGATACATTTACATTGTCAAGATTCTAACAACAACTAAACCATTGTGAATAGACAGTTTTCATATTTGCTAATGAATACCGAACTACAAACGAATCGAACAACAACTACCTAGTTTGCTGATATCAGCAATCTAGCATTACTGTCATCTAATATATTAGCACTAGAAGCAACGTTAACTTGTCATCTACCAACAACTACCTAGTTTGTGATATCAGCAATTGCTAGAAGCAACGTTAACTTGTCATCTACCAACAACTACCAGATTTATATCAGCAATTGCTAGAACAACGTCCAACTTGTCATTACCAACAACTACCTAGTTTGTGATATCAGCAATTGCTAGAAGCGAACGTTAACTTGTCATTACCACAACTCCTATTTGTGATATCAGCAATTGCTAGAAGCAAACGTTAACTTGTCATCTACCAACAACTACCTAGTTTGTGATATCAGCAATTGCTAGAAGCAAACGTTAACTTGTCATCTACCAACAACTACCTAGTTTGTGATATCAGCAATTGCTAGAAGCGAATGTTAACTTGTCATCTACCAACAACTACCTAGTTTGTGATATCAGCATTTGCTAGAACAAATGTTAACTTGTCATTTACCAACAACTACCTAGTTTGTGATATCAGCAATTGCTAGAACAAATGTTAACTTGTCATCTACCAACAACTACCTAGTTTGTGATATCAGCATTTGCTAGAACAAACGTTAACTTGTCATTACCAACAACTACCTAGTTTGTGATATCAGCAATTGCTAGAACAAATGTTAACTTGTCATCTACCAACAACTACCTAGTTTGTGATATCAGCATTTGCTAGAACAAACGTTAACTTGTCATCTACCAACCAAACCAAGGTAAAATTAAAGAACTCTGGTATTTGTGATTTCTGGCAAGTTATATTCGAATCAAAACGGCCACCATTGTCCTGGTTTTCAACCTGGTTTCTGTCACTGTATTGGTTTGTAATTTTATCGCGTAAACTGCAAGCCATACATATAAAAAATCTATGTACAGTTCAAAATATTCAGTCTTATGCCCCAAAACATTGGCCACCTTTGGTCTGAAATTCAGGATATAAACTTTGTATCACTTTGTGAAAAATAATTAAAACAGCTCTTGAGGATCAAAACTGGAAGTTTTTCTGCTGCTTGTAGGCTTCAGACTTGTAAAAAAATGATTTTAAGAAACGCAGCATTTTCAATAAACAAGATCCTTTCTTTCAAATTTCTTGAGAGATTAGTATGTTTCTAGGAATTCCCCTTTTGAAAAGTTCTGAGATTTTAAAAGTATTGTTGAAACTTCTGTAGGGTCAAATGCAGAGGGTATAGGTTTGATGATCAGTTTTGATGAACTTCTAGACATGTAGTTGTAAGATTTATAGACCAATATAACAACATTACACGATTTGTACACAATTGATTTTCTATGACTAAAACTGAAAGGAGGAGTTAGGCAACAGATTGAAGTTTTATAGCAAGTGGAAGTCAGATAAGAAATGTTATGAGATCACTTAGGTTTCAGTTTTATGGCCGATATCTGTCCAGGTATTTTCAAGTTTATCTCAAAGTTTATCAAGGAATCCAAGAATTTGTCAAGATTTTGTTCCTGGAAATTTCAGATTTTTTATTTTAAGTGCGGAATTTGTGACAGGTAAGAAAAGTTTTGATTGTTTTTTTTATGGTATATGATTTAGAAATAAAATTTATCAAAAAACTTGGCTCTCACCTGAAATCTGTATAAATATTTGATTTTATTATCAATGTTAGTTATTAAAGTTATCAATATATTTTTATTACTAGTGTAATCTTAAAAACATTTCTGTAATTTTTACAATTTTTTGGTCATTAACAGTAATTCTTGCAATTTTTTCTGAAAAAAACTTTCTGTAACTTTTAAAGATACTTCCAAACATATATCAGCAAGATAATCTATCATAGGACATTTAAAAATTATCAAGAAAAATTTCTCAGTAGGCCTATAGCCTAATGTTCGCTGAATTTTGAAAAACTCTATATTATCTTTCAAGAATACAATTATAAACTGCTTTAAACTTTTTTAAACTTAATCCTAACTTATTTTAAGGAATCTAGAAAAAGTTCGAGTGAAAGTTAAAACTCAAGTATATCAAAGGGTTGTGCAGTCCGATGTATTTTTTACAGAAGGAAATATTAATATCATAATATCAAAAAGACTTGATAATATTTTGATGTGAAGATTGTCCTGTTTCTTTGAAAAAAAAATCTATACTTTACAAGGATAACAACTTACAGGTTCACAGTTAAGGATCCTTCCTTGGTATTGATTCCTACCCATTTAATAATAATAATAATAAACTCTTTATTTTACATGGTTCATGGGTCCAATAGTTCTAACATTCAGCCCATAGGGCAATACAATGGCTTAAAAAATTGATAAAATTTACAATTTACAATTCGACCAAACCACACAAGTAGCCTACATGTGCATTAAATGGACAGATCTATGTTCCGGGGATCATTGACAGCTGGGTCACTAGAATGTTGAGTGAAGATGACTTGTTTAGTACATCTATATTATTAAAGTCTATAATTATTTAAGGCTATGTATTGAAATCAAACTACAGTAGAGTGAGTTATAAATATCAACTTTTACTGAATATATCTACTTCTGGTTATTCTGTTTTCTATCAGTATTGAATAGTGTTTGATAAAGATCCATGTTTGTGAATTAAAATGTTGCTAAAAATAGGGAAGAGTATATCATAATTAGCGTTCTTGTTTATCTTTTGTTCTGTCTATTTCTAAATGTCAGTTAAAGGGATACTGCGTCTTAGAATGAACATAAAATTTTAAACTTGGCCAATAAGACCATATTCAGTAAATATACCTGCTGTCATAAATAACATAAAAAAAATAAATATCAAACAAACAATTAATAAACAAGTAATTATTCATAAAGATGCATTTAATTATTGAAAAACGCTTAATAAATTGCTTTAGGGTTTTTTTATTAATTTTTTAGTTTTGTGAATTTTCCAGATTTTAAGGGATTCTGTTACTTTATGACACCACGTTAGTTCACTGATGAATATATACTCATATTGACCATTCTTGAGAACTAAAATTTTATGTCCATGCTAAGACGCAGTATTCCTTGAAAGATACACATTAGATATCAGATTGATACAATAAAGTGGTTATTCAATATCTAGGATTAGTACAAGCCTCAACTTGTTTCAGAAATTTTCATTATTTCTTGAAAAGATTGATATATAAACTATAAAAATCTGATATTGTTTAAATTAGAATGAAACACAAAATAAATAAAGCACTAGAACTGTGAACAGCTCCGAGCGTGGCAACTATGTGTTATCCCATGGATTTCGAACATTTTGAAACTTCTAACCTGCTAGCTTTCAATTCCGGTACTTTTCAGCCTACAATTGTAAGCGTAAACTTTCCACTATATAGGCAATTTTTTCTACTATAAGTTTCTACTATCAGTTCCTTATTAGATTTTTGTACATGTCTAAGATTTCGGTAGGATATTTACATAAATTCCAAACCAAAATTTAAGTAGGTAGTAAGATGACAATTTGTCATGAAATTTAAACTCTCTATATTCAAATTTAAACATTATTTTGTATAAAGCAAAAAGAAAATGTTAATTTTGAAGTCATCAAAGAATTCAACAAAAGTTCTCATAAAAATTGTTTAACAAAATTCTCTGAGGGGATTTTCACAGTAAATAAAAACTTGGAAGAAATCATGGTAATATTGAAGCTTGCCAAAGGGTTGAAGCTGAATATTCCATTCTGACATGTTAAATAATACTTCTATCACTTCCTTTTTATTATCTTAAAAAAAAAACAAAAAAACAATTGCATTATAATTCTAATTTTGTTGTTTTGGTAAATTTCTCTAGGAAAACATTCTCAAAAAATGTTCACAAAGGCAAAGATAAGCGAAAATAAAGATAATTTCACATGTTTATCCAAATGGTTGTCTTTTTTCCAAATTGAGAAATACACATGCAATTAATTGAAATTGAAGCATTTGCTCAATAAGCTAGACCTCTTTCTGGTATAGGTAAAGAAGTTACCCTTCTCTGCTACTTTGATTAAACTAGAAAGGAAAAGAAGATATAAAACTTAGTTCCCATTTGTATTGAAACTTAGAGTAAAATTGATATAATAGCAAGTAGCAGAACTAAATCTTCCAGATATTGTGATTGATTTGAAACATAACATAGAATTGATATAAAAGCAATGAGCAGAAGGAAATCTTGGGGAAATTTGAAGAAGCGAAAGTTGAGTGGGAGAACAGACTGTTTTTATCTCATTTCCTCACAAAACTGTTGACTTGCCGAAGGAAGAAAACCAGGAATAACTGAGAAGTGGTAAATATGTTTATCTTCTTGACAATAATTCTATAATTATTGGTCTATTAAGTACATGTTATTTTCTCCAGGATATTTTTATACTCCATTTCATTCAAGGTTTTCAGACATGTTTATATTTAAACTGCTTTTAAGTCAAATTGAATAAATTACCAACTGATATTATCAATGGCGTTCAGGATTGGTAGGTAAGGACAAACTTTTGGTACATTCATGATATCAACGTCTCACCCAAAGTGGACCATGTAAATATTCTTACCACAGGCCAATATTCAATTGCTCTATTAATATTTGTCCAACATTCAAAAGTTTAATACCAGGTAGGCCAAGATGCAAAGTGATTCATAAGTAAAAGACACTTTTCCAATATGGTCCAATACAAAAAGATCTTTTCCAAAGTGGGACCATATGAAAATCTGGCTAAAGTGGTCCTATATGAAAGTCTGACAAAGTGGGCAATATGAAAGTCTGACCAAAGTGGGCCAATATGAAAGTCTGACCAAAGTGGGCCAATATGAAAGTCTGACCAAAGTGGGCCAATATGAAAGTCTGACCAAAGTGGTCCAATATGAAAGTCTGACAAAGTGGGCCAATATGAAAGTCTGACCAAAGTGGGCCTATATGAAAGTCTGACCAAAGTGGGCCTATATGAAAGTCTGACCAAAGTGGTCCAATATGAAAGTCTGACAAAAGTGGGCAAATATGAAAGTCTGACCAAAGTGGGCAATATGAAAGTCTGACCAAAGTGGTGCAATATGAAAGTCTGACCAAAGTGGGCCAATATGAAAGTCTGACAAAAGTGGGCAAATATGAAAGTCTGACCAAAGTGGGCCAATATGAAAGTCTGACCAAAGTGGGCAATATGAAAGTCTGACCAAAGTGGGCCAATATGAAAGTCTGACCAAAGTGGCCAATATGAAAGTCTGAGTGCAATATGGTCTGAGTGGGCAATATGAAATCTGACCAAAGTGGGCAAATATGAAAGTCTGACCAAAGTGGGCAATATGAAATCTGACCAAAGTGGGCAAATATGAAAGTCTGACCAAAGTGGGCCTATATGAAAGTCTGACCAAAGTGGGCCTATATGAAAGTCTGACCAAAGTGGGCAATATGAAAGTCTGACCAAAGTGGCCCAAAATATGAAAGTCTGACCAAAGTGGGCCAATATGAAAGTCTGACCAAAGTGGGCAAATATGAAAGTCTGACCAAAGTGGGCCAATATGAAAGTCTGACCAAAGTGGGCCAATATGAAAGTCTGACCAAAGTGGTCCAATATGAAAGTCTGACCAAAGTGGGCCAATATGAAAGTCTGACCAAAGTGGGCCAATATGAAAGTCTGACCAAAGTGGGCCAATATGAAAGTCTGACCAAAGTGGGCCAATATGAAAGTCTGACCAAAGTGGTCCAATATGAAAGTCTGACCAAAGTGGGCCAATATGAAAGTCTGACCAAAGTGGTCCAATATGAAAGTCTGACCAAAGTGGGCCAATATGAAAGTCTGACCAAAGTGTGCCAATATGAAAGTCTGACCAAAGTGTGCCAATATGAAAATCTGACCAAAGTGTGCCAATATGAAAATCTGACCAAAGTGTGCCAATATGAAAATCTGACCAAAGTGTGCCAATATGAAATTGCAAAGTGGCCAATATGAAATCTGACCAAAGGTGCAAATGAAAATCTGACCAAAGTGGGCCAATATGAAAGTTTGACCAAAGTGCCATATGAAAATCTGACCAAAGTGTGCCAATATGAAAATCTGACCATTATAGCCCAGTATTTGAAAGTCTGGCCAAAGTGGGCAAATATGAAAGTCTAATTCAAATAGGCCTATATGGAAGACTGCCAAATTAGACCAATATAAAACTCTTACCAAAGTTGGCCAAAATGAAAGGTTTCCAAAATAGCCAAGTCTGACCAAATTGGGCCAATATTAAAGGCTGCCCAATTTGGCCAATATAAAAGTCTGGCAAAAGTAGGCCAATATGAAAATTAATGTTGTTATGTAGACTGATATATGGATAATAATCATGTTATTTACCATACGATATATGCGTGATTAGATCTGTCCATTCCCTGAGGCTACCAAATCAGGAATATAATGATTATGGTAATGATAGGTAAGCTGATGCCAAAAGACAATCACTGCAATTAAACCCTCTCTATCTGAGCAATCCTTTTTCTTTCATCTTACTCCACCCCAGGGCTTTTATTGGAATCCATTTATTGAAAATTTGATGGCTAAAATTTAAACACTTCTGTTCTTCTATATTTGCTGTTTATGTTTGTGAAGACAGCTTTAATGTCCTTAAATAACAAACTTGTATTTATTATACTTGCCAGTCATGTCTGGCAAGGTAACTCCAATTGTATAATTACAACGCATGCAGGGTATCCTATCAGGACTGCTGATATTGTTTGATTTGCCAGCCATGTCCGACTGGCAGGTTTCTACTAATAATATATATAAAAGAATTACAATTTATTATCCAGATGTGAATTTCACTCCTTGGCTGACCAAGTCTGAGAAATGTAACATTCTGTCAGAAAAGTATCAGACAACCAAATATACACCTGTGTTGGTTAATATTCTAAAATTGTTTGTGTACCTGTGCTTTGATCTGTTCAGGTTGTCTACTTTGAGATAGATTTCATCTTGTGAGAGGTGAAAACATAGATTAAACAAGATTCTGATATTTTTACAAATTTGCTCTGTACTTAAAAGATACTATTTGAGAGTTCACAGACATGAAATGTATCTGGAAAAAAAAAATTAAAAAAAATGATATACCAGTTTGGAAAACATGTTCAAAGAATCATTAAATTGAAATAGAAAGACTGCTTTTCATGTCTGGATTTCCTTTAGGGAGTCCACGTTACTTGATTCTTTTATGCTGGGTTAATGAAACTGATTCCAAGGCAAAATGTAAGGTAATGGGATTAATTTGATATAAAAAAAAAAATCTGCTTAATCATCAATCGTAAAATTGGGGAAAAAATTGCCAATTAAATTCTGTTTGAATTTGAAAGTTAAACAAACTTGCTTCTAAAAGCATGTCGTAAAATTTATGTAATAACATTATTCTGCTATTAATCAGGAAATTTGATGCTTTGATTAATGTGTGAAGATTTTAGATACAAGTGATATAGCATTAAAGTCATCAATTTTATTGGTCTTATAAATTCAAGCAACGAGTTTAAAAAGTTTTGCTTAATATTTTCCAGTTATGGAATATTAAATTCCAATTCTTGGTTTATTTGCATAAACATTTTACAATTCTCATTGTTTTAAAGAGATAATAAAGAGTTTAGTTGGGAACACTGATTGTATCAATTTGTATCATTCCAATTTTCAGTAAGAATTCTGTGGTTCCTGCTATTCCATTAACACTAAGTGTTTGATGTTTGTATCACATATTCAGGCCTTTGTAATTCATGATGTTGTAACACACTCCATTTTAGTGGAATCACAGGAACCTTTAAAGAAATAGTTTGTAAAATTATTCATATTTTGGCCAATTGTTTCATGCATATGTATAAAACATTAATGCATCATCAAAAACTTTGTCCTTCGAAAGCTCTGTCAATAATGAACGAATTGTAGTCAAGTTTTGACATATTTGACACATATTTATGTAATCAAAAATCTTCAGATTATTGTCGATTAAATTGTGTTTAAATCATTGATGAACAGTGTATTTGCAAACATTCTAGCTTGTCAATAAGATTATATGAAGTGTTTAACACATCAGCTTAGACTATTGGTATAAAATCAATGTATCATTCTGGTTAATCACATGGCAGCTTTGGACTTCATAATTTGAATAATATTTGATAAAGTTTCTAACCATTTAGACTTTATACAACTCATTTTTGGATAATAAAAATCAGAGGTTTTGGACTTCTATTTTGTTAACCTTAATTTATCCTTGAAATCATGTAAGTATGTTTCAAACCACTGTATGGACTTGTGAATAATGATTTTAAATCAATACAGGTTTCAAGGACCATTCATTGGTAGATAGGATCTTAACTGTGACCTAAGTTGTTATCCTTGTAAAATCAATGCCAAAGGTTTGACCATGGACCAGCTGGTAATAGGATCCTAATTGTGAACCTAATTGACCTTGATAAAAATCATTGTCTCATAATTTCATACAACAACTGTAAAAGTCCTTGTGTATTGATTATCCAGGAAAATCAATCAAGAGTTTTCCCAAGGACCAACTGGTAAAATTAGTGACTCCTTGAATCAATGCTTTGAACCTAAGTTGTACTATTTTCCTTGTAAAATCAATGCAAAGAGGTTTGACCATGGCAAGCATTTAGAGACTGTAACTCAGTCAGAAAGAGGAGTATTAGAATTTGATGTCATTTGCTTAGTTGGATGAGTACATAGTGGTGTAATCAATACCAAAAGGTTTGACCAAGGACAAGGAAATAGACAGCATCCTCGTAAATCAAAGTTAATATCCATGTAAATATCTTATTTCTTCCTTGTACAAGGGAATCACATATTTCTTGTCCATATTTTTTAATTAAGCTTCAGAGGCGGGAAAAGGTGTAAAGTTTTCAGGTTTATATTGAAATGAAAATTCCACATGATTCTGATTATTACTATATAAATAAAGACTCTAGTTTCCAGAGAAACGAATGAATGCACAAAAAAAACAGAAACCTTTTAACACAATATCCATTTAAATTTTTATGGCAATTTTATGATAAAATCAATTTGTAATTTGTTTATTTTGATAGAATCTGTCATAATTTTTGTTATCTGATTGAGAGAATGATGGAGTATAATGATACAAAGAATATCTTCGTTTTAAAAACTTTCCTGGTTGGAGATAAAATGTAAATAAAATAGTTAATGGGATTGAATAATATTTTGTTGTGATAAATTTTTGATAATGGACTCTCGTTGTTTAGAACAACAACTTTTGTATCAAATTGTATTTTAATCTCTTCTTCATTGCCATGGCGTATCTCCAACATAGCATGCTAACTCTTTTTCAAACACCTGATGGACTTGAAGATCAATTTTTGTATCAAATTGTATTTTAATCTCTTCTTCATTGCCATGGCGTATCTCCAACATAGCATGCTAACTCTTTTTCAAACACCTGATGGACTTGAACATCAACTTTTGTATCAAATTGTATTTTCATTTTATTGTCATTACCATGGTGTATCTCCAACATAGCATGCTAACTCTTTTTGAAACACCAGCCTGCTGTATTGGAAGGGAAAGGACACAAGATGAAGGTTGACTCACGACTGTACAATTTGTTACAGTTTAGTTGATCAAGCTGTAAGTCACAACACCTGATGCTAGTTTGCTTTTGAGGATTCCGATTCTTACCAATTTTGTAAGCTTGGAGTTCATCTGAACAGTTTTGCTTGTAACAATTAAAACTCTAAACAGCAAAAGAAAGATTATTTGGAGATATCATATAGCTGGTGTTGGAAATTAGAACCCCCGCATTTCCACAGCATAAACTAATAGAGAAAGATAAAAGCAAAAGTTTTGCAAAACAGGTATTTATAAAAGGTTCTTTCAGAGTATTATATTTGTGTGGTCTGCATCCTTTTGGGTCTGATTTCAGCCAATGATAAAAAACCTAAAATCTGTTACTTGATTTTCTATTTATATTGTCAGTATATATCAGCAAAGTTGATTGGCTCCAAATTTCATAACATTATTGAAAACAAATAGTTTCAGATAGAATGGTAGTCAGAAATATCTTAAATTTGATTGGCTGATCATTATATGATTGTAAAAATCACTTTAGAAAGAATGACAGACAGAAAGGTGTCTAGGGACCTGTCTCACAAAATTTTAACAAAGATACAATCAAGATTTTAAGAAATACAGTAAGTAACCTGATTGGTTAATAAAAACTCAATTTTAGTGATTGACCAATCTGACCATTGGAACACTAAAATCATCCTAAGTTAAGTTTTCGTGAAACAGACTCCATGATGTAGGTTTTCCAGTTAATAGTTGGTCCAATCTATCTCCAAGTTACAATAACATACAAGACAACTGAGTGAATATTTCAGACACAATATTCCATCGGGTGTAAATTCTGAAAAGATCTGTTAGAAACATGTTTCATAACTGACCACAATCTTTGTTCCTGATAGTCTGGTAAGAATAGAAGTGCCCACAGTTGATCTGCTAGAATCATTGAAGACTTGAAATTTTTGTACCCCCAATCCCATAAGTCTGGTGCTTCGTTGTCATCGAACACTGTTCCTGATTATTTGCTCTCAACACCAGTTATCTTCAAACACTTATATGAAATTTGGACATTAAACCCTGCGTTGAAAATCTCAACCGGAGTGTGCAAGTCCGATGGCCTTGAGTAAGTCATCCTCACTCACAATTTTGATTAATGCCAAGAGGTTTGGACAAGGACCAGCTGACCATAGAAAGGATCCCTGTCATGTGGACTTGTGAATCAAAGTTGTTCTCTTTGTAAATATAGTTCTTTGTTTCTTTCTTTCTAAATACAGACATTGAACCTAGTAAAAGATCATTACAATCTTACTGATGAATCTTCATCATATTTTGAGGTTTTAGCAGAAGTTTTTCATCTACACAGATTGAATTAAAAACTTGTATGAAATTAGGAGATTTCACCTAGTGACAGATTATTATAGTTTCAGAAGATAATGATATTTTGAGGTTTTAGTACAAGTTTTTCATCCACACAGATTGATTTAAATACTTGTATGAAATTAGGAGATTTAACCTAGTAACAGATTATTATAGTTTAACAGAAGAAGATAATGATATTTTGATGGTTTTGTGATGTGAAGAAACTGTATATTATAACAAGCAAGAGATAATGTAATAGTGACGAGTTGTCCAAACAATCTGACAAGTGATAAGATACCCTATTGTACATCTTCTATTGATACTGGCATCTGATTGGACACGGTAATGTAAATCCAATATTGATAGTGAAATATGATTGGTTACGCTATTGTAGGTTGGTAATTATCCCTGACACATGATTGGTTCCGCTGAAATGATTATTGTCTGATTATCGCCTAAATCTGTCTCGTTCTCAGATATATTAGATATCTGTGTTTGTTGTAATATCATCTCAATCTGCCATCTTCTCACTATTTATTTAATATTCCTTTTTATTTTAACAGGACAGCGTTATTACCCTTCTTCTGAACACCCAGTCATCAAGGATATGTAACATGTAGCCCATCAAGTTTTTAAAATTTTCTATAATGTAGATAAAGGGGAAGGGGGGGGGGACTGAAGGTATTATCAATACCAAGTCAAGAAAAAAAGAATACAGTAGTATGGTAATGTGACCTCCTGGTTATCACAATAATGGCTGTATAGCAACCCTTGAAGTTGGGTACAGGAACTAGGGTTACTCATTGGAGAAAGGATTGTGGAGTCATCAGAGTGCTCAAACTACCAACAATTAGCTTAGCATACAGAAAATTGTGTGGGAACTCTCCTACCTAATGCCAGAGAGCTAAATACATAATATAACCACACTTAAGTGTTTTAGTTAATCAGGAAATATTATTCATAACTTATAATGTAAGCCAATTTTTTTTTTTGTACTTAAATATACAAGTTATAGCAATAAATAGGCATTTCAGATCATCCCTGATCATCACAAATAACTCAAGATGTTTAAGAAGTACATCAAGTTCAGCGATTCTTGAGTTTTTGTATAGCCTCGAGTACCAATTCTGCCTCATCAACTGCCCCCTGGTGAGAGTGAGTGACAGATAGTTTATTCTAACGAGATGGGCCTTGCATGTGATTGACAGACTATCGATTTGAAATCCAAGGGTGTTAAGTATGAAGGTGATAAGTAGGTGTTTTTTCATTCATGAACCATGTTTTTTTTTACCATCTGGTACTAGCAGAAGATCTTTAATATTCCAGATTCCAAATTAATGAGGACTGAGTGTATAAAATGTTGCATTATTCTTTAGATTTGATGAAAAGAAAGAAAGAAACAACTAAATATATTTTACAAGGATAACAACTTAGGTTCACAAATTTGCTGTAACAGGTTTCCTTTTTACCAGCTGGTCTTTACCAGATTATCTGTACCCATTTACAGCTGGGTGGAATGGAATTATGAGTGAAGATGACTTATTTAAGGTCATCAGAATCGAGATTAGATCTCACGTCCGCCATTTTTCAACATAAACAATCAAGTGACATCCTGAAGTTAAGAAACAATACTCTAACCACTTAAATCAAAGAATATCAAATATGGATTTTTTTAACAATTGGTAAAATCAAATATAATTCATACAAAACAGAGCTTATATTAGATTTCTGAGATAATGACTAGGTCTATGCACACATCAAAGCTTTTTCACTAGTTCCTACCTGTTGATAGAAGTGAATTTTAAGAGGTTCACATGGAAAATAGGTGGTTGATAAGTTGGGATTTTAACATTTAGACCCTTATGTTAAAGACAGTACAATAAGAATAAATGAATGGAGTTTTACATCCTAATCTTCTGCACCCTATGGACTAATGAAGACATGCAACCTTTGTGCAAGTAGAAATAAAAATGAAATGAATGGAGTTTTACATTCTACTCTTCTGCACCTAATGGTCTAATGAATACGGGTATATAATAAGAATAAGTTTCTAGTTGTTTTTAGTAATGGAATGACTGAAAAATACTTATAACCCTATGATGCCAACTGTGAATAATATTGTGAAGAAAAGTTGATATTGAATTTATCAGCAGGGTGTAATAATATTTACCGTTATTAAGATTCCTGATGTGTTACCAGAATAAATCAACATCTCAATAATTTAACAATTTAAAACAAGATTTTTATTTTGATAACGTTTAAATAATGCAATTCTTACTGAATACACGTTTATACTCACTTTTAGATAGAATTAGGTATATAAACAAGCTTTTAACTAGTAGATTTTAACAGTGATTTTTAAAGGTCACTAAAAGGTGTTGATAAATGGGTTTAACTTTAGTCCTATTTATATAATAAGGATATATAACTTCTTAATTCGACCATGCACTTCTTTAATATCAAGGTATATAACTTAAAAAAATAAACAATGATTTTAATACTAGATAACATTTTAATAGAAGGTAATAATACACTCTTTAATTTTTATATGGAAACTTTTAAAAACTATATATATATACAACTTTAATAAATTGTGAAAAACTTGTTGAATTTACAAGGGGTAATAATTTATAACGGTTAAATTCCTATTTACAGAAGGAATCAACAATTAGTTAATTTAACAATCCAAAAACACTTTTGATTCAATTATTGTATACTTTTAATACATGCAATCTACTGTAAATCACCTCTAATTACTCATTTTGGTGATAAAGTTATAAAATTTAAAAAGAGTAATGAAATTTTTAAACAGAGGTTTTAAATAAACTTTAATAAGTATAAATACACTGAATATATTGTTAAACATTTCTTTAATAATCAAGGTTATAACATATTCTTTATAACAAGGTTATAACATATTCTTTATAACAAGGTAGATAATACACTTCTTTAATAACAAGGTAATAACACACTTCTTTAATAACAAGGTGATATAACAATTCTTTAATAACAAGGTTATAACAATTCTTTAATAACAAGGTAGTATAACTACACTTCTTTATAACAAGGTATATAACACACTTCTTTAATAACAAGGTAATAATACACTTCTTTAATAATAAGGTATAATAACACACTTCCTTTAATAACAAGGTATATAACACACTTCCTTTTATACAGGTATATAACACCTTCTTTAATAACAAGGTATATAACACTACTTCTTTAATAATAAGGTAATAAACACTTCTTAATAACAAGGTATATAACACACTTCTTTAATAACAGGTAATACTGAATAACACACTTCTTTAATAACAAGGTATATAACACACTTCTTTAATAAACGGTAATAACACACTTCTTTAATAACAAGGTATATAAACACATTCTTAATAACAAGGTAAATAACACACTTCTCTTAATAACAAGGTACATAACACACTTCTTTAATAACAAGGTATATAACACACTTCTTTAATAACAAGGATATATACACACTTCTTTAATAACAAGGTATACAACACACTTCTTTAATAACAAGGTAATAACACACTTCTTTAATAACAAGGTAATAACACACTTCTCTTAATAACAAGGTATATAATACATTCTTTAATAACAAGGTATATAACACACTTCTTTTATAACAAGGTAATAATACACTTCTTTAATAACAAGGTATATAAACACTTCTTTAATAACAAGGTATATAACACACTTCTTTAATAACAAGGTATATAAACACTTCTTTAATAACAAGGTATATAACACACTTCTTTAATAACAAGGTATAAACACACTTCTTTAATAACAAGGTATATAACACACTTTTTTAATAACAAGTCTTTAATAACAAGGTATATAACACACTTCTTTAATAACAAGGTATATAACACACTTCTTTAATAACAAGGTATATAATACACTTCTTTAATAACAAGGTAATAACACACTTCTTTAATAACAAGGTATATAACACACTTCTTTTATAACAAGGTGCACAACACACTTCTTTAATAACAAGGTACATAACACACTTCTTTAATAACAAGGTATATAACACACTTCTTTAATAACAAGGTATATAACACACTTCTTATATAACAAGGATCATAACTACACTTCTTTAATAACAAGGTATATAACACACTTCTTTAATAACAAGGTATATAATACACTTCTTTAATAACAAGGTATATAACACACTTCTTTAATAACAAGGTACATAACACACTTCTTTAATAACAAGGTATATATAACACACTTCTTTAATAACAAGGTACATAACACTTCTTTTAATAACAAGGTACATAACACACTTCTTTAATAACAAGGTACATGACACACTTCTTCTGGTTATTGCGGGAAAATGTATTGATAAGGGAACTCTCCCACCCCCCTACCCACACCTACCTTTTAAGAAACTTTGCTAAGTTGAAATTATCTTTGCTTAAATTTTATGAGAACTTTAACAAAAGTCCAGCAGTGTATTTCTTTGAACATATCTGAAAGTTTGAACTCTAAAAATCCAACCGTTTAAACTACGATTTACTGTTATTTTTATATTTATTACCTAGAATATTTATTACACCTGGAATCTCCAGTTTGTATCTACTTTTAGTTGATGTAACATTCTGACATTTCATATCAATAGGTCAACACACCTGTCGAAAGATACCTCTCATTCTAGTTGCAGTTTATATAGAAATTTGGTATGCCTTAAGTTAGCACTTCATTGTTACTTTAAGATTGATCTTTGTTTCTGTATCTAATTTGGCTGATGAAAGATTTTTGAAATTTGGTAAGGTTTAAGTTATGATTGTGTAGTTTTATTGTGAGTTGTGTTTTCTTGTACAGACACAGAAGGTATACTCTTACTGTTAGTCAACACATTTCTTTAGTAGTTTTACATCAGTTTACAGGCATTTTATATGTATTGTAATTTCAAAGAATATAACATCTTTATTTTTCTTAGAAAAGGCTATCATATTCAGTTCTGTAATACATTGATATTAATCATAAAGCAAGGTAAATATTATGATGTATATCAAGTTGTAACTTTAAATTTTGTTCAATCTGTTGTGCTAAGAGACGGCAGATTTCCAAGCTGCTCATTCATCATCTTTCCAATCTTTGTATGACAAATCAATCCTTGCCTTGTATGGTTAATAGGCCCTTGCAATCCTGCCACAATTAATGGACCCTTTGATAAGCAACAGTGTTTCAGTCAAAAATCCCCCGTCCCCTATTATCTGTACAATGATCCCCTTCCACCTATTAATTTTTACAATCTCCCTGCAATCTTTCAAGTTAGATAGTGTAGCCTGACTGAATAGTAAAACTTAAGTACAAATCCCCCCCCCCCAAATGATCCCAATGTTGAAAACACCTTAGCTACTTTTCTAACAATGTTAAACCTTTCAATGTGGCCTTTTCACATCTGGAAACAACTTCCACAAACTTTATAAATTGATTTTCTGGCATCAAACGCAACTGGTAATGGACATGGTAAATGAAATGTGAGAGATACAATCTGGTAATAAGACGAATTTCTTTCAAATATTCCATTCATAAAAGAATTCCAGACTAATGCCAAAAGGTTATTTTGGTTCCTTAATGAGTGAAACAGTTAGACCTTAATATTTTTTTCCATTTAATGATTTTCATTCAGTATTGATGGATGTGTGGAATCACCATGAGAACTATGTCTAGGATGTGAGCAGTGTTATTCGCACATGGATGAACGTTTTAATCTATTTTCAAGTTGTTTCATTTTCTACACATTATCTGCCTGAGTTGTTGTACTTGATATTTTTATCAGATTTAATATATTTTCACAGATAACATGCTTGTTGCTTCCACTAAAAAGGAAATTATCGTGTTTAAGGTCATGATGCATTAGATGAAAGAAAAAAAACATTGTGCCAATATAAACATGAAAGTGGGCTGATTTACGTTGCACATTTTGTAAATGAAATGAAACAAATGGAGTTTTACATCCCACTTTTCTGCACCCAATTGGCTGATGAAGATGGGCACCATACAAGGTGCAATGAGGGAAATTTTGCCAGAAGGGTGACATTAGCCTACTCTTTTTGATATTAATATAAACTGATAACAACGTAAATTGTTGAAACTTTGTACAATTTAACTAAGGAGTACTATACTATATAAACTGACGATGATAATGTAAATTGTTGAAACATTGTTTTCAATAAAACACCATAATTAGTATACCATTAAACTGATGACAATGTAAATTGTTGAATCATTGTGTACAAAAACTCAGAAGTGGTATACCATATAAACTGATGATGACAATGTTATTGGTTAAAAGACTATGTAGTATACCATAAAATTGTGTTCCAGTTATTTTTTTATGATAGAAATAACAACTAATTATTATATTTGAGGTAAAACCTAGTATAACACCTGTAGTCAATGTTAATGATAATAAATATGACCTAGTTATGATTATTAATCTAGACTGACCTACTTATTAACTTATTATAATCTTTCAGATGTCTGGAATATTACCTTTATTACTGGTCAATGATATAAACAAATCTGTTAAATTATCAGCTACCTCAATAATATAGCCATATGTCAGATTTGCCCCAGTTTTTACCTGATTATCATCTGAAGTTCAAACTTTGTTTGAGGTTCTTTATCCCAAATATTTAGCAGCATTTCACAGATAGGAAATTCTGGGTTAATTTTTCAATCTAAAGAAGGAGATCTAGGTTGACCTTTTGATTTTTTTTATTTTGTGTAGAGAAACAAACTCTCACCTCATTTATGTAGATCTCTGAAGATCATGTTGTTTTTAAGCTCTAGATTCCTTTGGATCGCCCTTCCTTTTTGATCTCCCCTTGGATAACATTCTTTTGGATCACCACTTAGATAACCCTTCTTTTGGATTAGCCCTTGGATAACCCTTCTTTTTGGATTACCCCTTGGGTAACCCTTTTTTTGGATAACCCTTTGGAAAACCCTTTTTTTGCATCACCCCTTGGATAACCCTTCTTTTGGATAAAAACCTGTACTTTGTGCTACCTTATATACCTAGACCTAAACCCGAGACCTATTTTATCTGTCAATTTAAGGTGCTACAGGCCTAAAATTTTCCACAGTACCTGATCTAGAATAGTTCTATGAAACCCGAAGATCAATTTACTGTCTGATCCTACAACATCCTGTTCAAGCTCACTCCAGGACCTTGTCTCACAAAAATTCAAACGGTCAATAAATCAAAAGTACTTATGGATGTAAAATTGTACACTCTGATACTGAATTGAGTGAGAAACAGAGCACAGGCCTTTTAACCCTTTGAACCCTGGGTGTAATTTAGATAGAACGTCATATACCCTGAGCTCCAAGCAATATTTCTTAATTTGTATGACGTTAACGTTGTATGACGTCACTTGAAAACAGCCGGTTTACCGGCTCATAGGGTATATATCATATAAGGATAAGCCGGTATACCGGCTCATAGGGTTGAAAGGGTTAACTTGTGAGTTCTGAAGATGCGTAACAATATCTTGTTCATTTCTGGAATGTTAAAAAAATTGTTGACCAGTTTGTATCAGAATCGAGTACGAATTGAATAATGACCAAAATGATTCACCTGATTTATAGCATTCATAAAATAACTCATCTAGTATTTGTGAAGTGATTATCTGGCTCTAAACAAGATGTATCATCGTCAGATTGGGCTATAATTGATGGATTTATAGTGCTGGCCTAATTCAGTAGAAGAAATTAGTCAAGAGGTGACCCAGATAGTTGATGGCCTTATTATCTCTTGTAATAACTCTGTCAAAATCTACAATTCCAACTTTTATTCTTATTGACAATTAATCCTGTAAATGAAAGTTTCTGTGATTGATAAGAATTGATTTAAAATAAGGAAACAAGCGATGTTTAGGACACTCTCATCCACCAGATGGTCGTGGTCAAACCTCCTGATATAGATCTTCTCAGGACCATTTAGCATAGTGAGCTGGAATCATGAGGAATAGGACTTATTCAAATTCACGACATGTTCATATGCTGTCTGGGATTAGAATCCATGGCCACCATTTAATTAACGTTAATTTACCAAGCAAATGACATCATGTAAATAGTCAGTCTGTTAGTTTTAGTTCTACCAGTCTGTAGCTAAATTCCTCTTGTAACAATCAACTTATTCTAGATACTGTCTCATCCAAGAGAGACATTACCATATTTTATGAGAGTGACAATGCAAGCTATCGAGGATCTTCAAGCTGGTTCTTGGCTAAACCAAGTGGCGGAGAACATTACATTATCTTGACAGACTTTAAAGTGTGTTTTGGTACTCAAGCTATTCTTTTGTCAATTCCCTTGGTTGTGAGTCATTTCATAGGTTAAATTATGGTTACGAAAAGAAAAAAAATTGGTAGATTTGGGTCTCCCGTCGGTAGAACAGGAGACAGCATCCAAAAGCAGTATAAACACGACGAAATCGGTAGATTACACATGTACGATTATGTACTGGGCATGTTTGAGGTGACTTTGGTACTCAAGCTAAACTTTGGACAAACCTCTTGTTTGTAAAAGGTGATTTCTGGGACATGGTCTCCAGAATTCTCAATCTTCATAAGAATCAGATTTGGATATAATGGAAGTTAACATTACAAAATAATAACTTGACATGGTTGATTTATAACAAAGTTGTGACAGGCTAGAAAACCAAGAGAGCAAAATCAATTTGTGCTTAATTCATTTCAGAATGATAAACTGGCAACATATTGCCCTCAATTTCCATCAAGACCTGATGAGTTGGACTGAAGTTGAGATGAGTTGGACAGTAGTTGCGAGTTGAATTATTGTTATTACCCAGTGGTAAAGATCAGGCCATCACCAGGTCAATGTGGAGTCAGGATGGTGGTTCTAGTCTAATAGGTTAACCTCAATACTTTGTACAAGTTTCTTTTAATCAATTTATTCTTGATGCAAAGAAGTTCAAATTGTGGTTGTTGAATTTTGCTTTGATTACTTCCTTCCAACTAGCTAAGGTTTTCTTCTTATATTCTTAACAATGCAAAGAAATCCAATTTTGCTAATTTGAATAAATGTTTACAGAAGTAGCGTTAAGTATCGATATTTGAACTTTTGGTAGGAGTTGTGCTTTTAGTGTGTGATATCAGACTAGACTGATTCAACAACATATCTTGCTAGCTCAATGTTCATTATTTTTGACTAAAGTGAAATAAGGTATATTTCAATTCAACATTACAATTTATAGAAAAAAGGGGACCCTATCTTTAAACAATGTGTCAATGTCATTGTAAAAGTACAGTGAACGTCACTGATAGATACGTCACTGATAGATGCGTAAAGTGAACTTCAGACCTTTTCAAAATGAATTAGTTAATTGGGCGTCTAGCCTTGAATGCTGCCATACTGATCTGACACAGTGACTTTACCTAGAGGTATAAACTAATGTCACTTGGCCTACAGTCATTCCTGATAATATGATTAGCATGGAACCAAACTGGAATGGTTTTTCAGACTTTCTAAAATGATACTTTGACAATGTTCATTGAGTTTATGTAGCTGCCAAGATAAGAGTATGTTCACCTGGAGCCTGTTTCACGAAAACTTAACTTATGATGATTTTAGTGTTCCAATGGTCAGATTGGTCAATCACCAAAACTGAGTTTTTAGTAACCAATCAGGTTACTGTATTTCTTGAAATCTTGATTGTAACCTTGTTAAAATTTTGTGAAACAGGTCCCTGGCTCCACTCTGCAGATTTGTTGGTCAACTTGGCAATCTTTTTCAAGGTTTGTTGAGTCTATGTAACTGGCAATATAAGAGTGTTTTTCACCTTGCCCCTCTCTGCAGACTAGGCATTCTTTGTACAGAGTCAATAGCTAGCAAGATAAATGTGTTCACTCTTCTAGAACACCTGGTTCCACTCTTCAGACTTGTTGGTAACTTGGCTTTTCTTGTACAAGGTTTGTTAAATCTATGAAGATAAATAGGTACTCTGCAGACTTTTTTGTCAATTAAGAAATCCTTTTTCAAGGGTCTGTTGATTCAATGAAGCAAGATTCGGCATGTTTATTTTAGAAAACCTCTGCAGACTTCTTATCAACTTAGCAATCATTTTACAAGGTCTGTATTATTGCTGAGAGATCTGACTTTCTGTTACCAACTGTAATTTTGCCAGTACATGTACTTTAATATGGAAACCCAATTCAATATAAACTTTCTACCTGTATTTATGCTGAATGATCATTAACCAGAATTTCTGATGAAGACAACCTGTTACCAATATTGCTAACTGATCCATTGCTTTGCATTCAATATATACATACCTGTAATTCTGCTACCGGATCTGAATATTTCTACTGATCATTAAGGTAAAACTAATCTCTGTTATGATTGACCTTCTGGAAGAGGTCTATATGAATCAAGATAAGGCAGGTAACCAACAGATTGTGAACAAGTGGAAGTTCTTATTATCTTTAATATCAATATTAGACCATCTGGGGTAGCCATATTCTTACAATAAATCTCAGATATCTGACCTCTTTACCTGAGAGAGTTGACCCAATTATTATACTTGTTTTGTTATTAACAAATTTATTGCTTACAAAAAACACACCACATGCCCCTCAATAATCGCTCTTGCTGGTTTTATGTTATTACTTGTTAAAGATCTTCCCGAGCTTTATAAACTTTCAGTTCTATGACAGAAATATCTACAACTCAAGCATTCTTTCTATCCAACCAAATTACATGTAGCCCAGTTATTATTTGGAGGTGGTTGAGTTTATTTACATTGGAATCCTTTTTGAAGAATCCACGTTGCCCATATAGTTGAGTGATTTTAATGGTTTTGTAGAGAGTTCACATAGATAGTTTTGAATTAATCATCTCAATATATTGAAGAATCTCTTAGCTGATATTGTCATTTAGCACTTCATGGCCACCACATTCCTTGCAGAGAGTCCACATAAATGATGAAAATCATAAAGCATTTATATCTGAGTTTTCTAGAAACCAGATATGGTGACCTAATTACTCTGTGAGACAGAAAATGAGATTGAAGAATGTAAACACTCTAGGGACAGCTTGATATGATTTCTATAATAATCTAACGGCATATTATCTTTCAATCCAATAGTCGACAGATTACACGATATACAAACGACATCTGGGGAAATGATGTGGGGGGGGAAATGTTGAAACCTCCCAGTGGTGTTGCTGGCTTCTTGGCACTGACTGTAGGGGAAACGACTGTAAGGGTTTGGATTTCAGAAGTAAAATCCCTGTGGAAGCACACCCCTTACTTAAATTCTGCTGGGGTTCTCCTCCCAGAAAAAGAAATCCAGCCATTTCCAGAAGCAAATTTTGCCATTCAAACAACTGTCAGTTTGATCTAGCCACTTCAACTTGCTCTGATAAAGTACAGAACAGTGAAACATAATATTCCATTTTATATGGTTTATTTGGATTGGTTTTATCTGCCCAAATAAAACTGTAATAAATGCTAAAGTAAAAGTGGCTTTTACAATGAATTGACTGGTTAATGGGGGCTTTATTTCTTCTGCCATTTAATTTCTTTAATGTGGTAGACTCTTTTCATCCAGACATAAAAAAGTTCTTTTTTTGATGATATAACACTTTTAGAAATAGGCTCCTTCGAACGTCAGGTTTAGGTCAGTGACATTAAAAACAAATTACTGTAGATGTTTGATGATTGGATTAGTTTGTTATGGTGATGTTGAGTCCTAATTTATGGTTGTATAGCATACAAAACAAAACATAATTTACAAAATTATCGATTGTGGAAAAAATAAATCAGCCCTGCTTTGCAGAGACCTTGTGCGGTTGGTTGTTCCTGCATGGAGGACAGTCTAGAATGTACAAGGAATGTGATATAAACTTAATAACACATTATTCGTTACAATACCAGGGACAACCTGAGGTCAATCAGCCGTAAAATAAGATAATATATATTCACTTGGTCATTAAGACTTTCTGATCTACAAACTGAATCCGTTATCCAAATATTTTTAATGAGTTTTTGATCCTGTAATCTTTGAGATTTAGTCTCAGATAAAATACGATGCTCTTATACTTCAATGATTTAAAGCTATATAGTCGTCTAATTAACTTTAGAACCTGAACTACTTCTCAATTGAATCAGTGGTTTCATTTTTCTGTTCAGTGGAAAATTAAAGTTATATTGTGGTCTTAGAATGGACATAAAATTTACATTCTCAAAAATGGTCAATATGTGTATATTTTCATCAGTGAACTTAACCTAAAAAAATTACGCAATTATTGAAAAAAGCTTAATCAATTGATTAAACGATTTTCAATAATCAATTGCTTCTTTATAGATAATTGCAAATTTTTCTTTAGATTTATCAGATTATATAAGGGTTCTGTTATTATTAAGAAGTTGGCAGGGTAACCCCCCTTTCCTTCGACCATGTCTAAACCATGAAAATTTGACTCCATCTGATTAAACTTGATCAGAGCTCCTTCCATATTTTTTGCATGTTTTAAGGATGAATGAGACCATGTAAATAATTCTGTATATAAGTACGGTTGAAACAGACTAACATAAGCTTTATGCTTGTCTCTGAATCAAATATATTTACTATTAATGTATTATACAATTTGTATCTTGTTGAAATAAATGTTGTTTAAACCAATGAGACCTTGTTTAAACCAATGAGACCTTGTTTAAACCAATGAGACCTTGTTTAAACCAATGAGACCTTGTTTAAACCAATGAGACCTTGTTTAAACCAATGAGACCTTGTTTAAACCAATGAGACCTTGTTTAAAACAATGAGACCTTGTTTAAACCAATGAGACCTTGTTTAAACCAATGAGACCTTGTTTAAAACAATGAGACCTTGTTTAAACCAATGAGACCTTGTTTAAACCAATGAGACCTTGTTTAAAACAATGAGACCTTGTTTAAACCAATGAGACCTTGTTTAAAACAATGAGACCTTGTTTAAACCAATGAGACCTTGTTTAAACCAATGAGACCTTGTTTAAACCAATGAGACCTTGTTTAAACCAATGAGACCTTGTCTTTGTGTAATTATTAATATTAAAATTGTTACTTTGTTTAATTTCTTTAGATTCTAATTACATGTGTTTTTTTTCACACTATTGTGACAGTTTTTGATCCGAAAACAAGATGTATTCATAATAACATCATTTCAGTAGTATGGTTTCTAATTGTCACGTCAAAATCACATGAATTTCAAATTTAGAAGTATTGAAAACATATTGAAGGTAATCATCTAGAAGAAGGCTTCAAGCACAATCCGGAAATTAATCTCAAAATCTAAAATCTTGATCCTTTTTTTATTGGCGGATAGATATCAATAATTTCATGTACAACATTTCCGCTTCATTTCATACTAAAACTTTTAACGCATGTATCTTTTTATGATATATTTTTAGATTGATATTATTTCTTTCTTTCAAGTTGTGTAATCACCTGCTGGAAACTAATGGCCAGTTTATTAAAATATTGGAAACTCTCGTAAACTTCACTCTTTTTTTTTATTTCATTATCGGCCTTATTTGATTTAAACAAGATCTTTGAACCACATGAAATTGAAATGGCTTCTGATAGACATGAATTCTCAGTTTATCATAATCTTATACAGAACCTGAAACATGTTGTTACTCAGAAGTCTGGAGATAACACAGTGTAAAGCTCTTTCCTGACAACATGTATAAGACACTGTTGGTAATAGCTTGACATTGTGAAGATGTATAAGTATGAAGTTTGTAATAGCTTGACATTGTGAAGATGTATAAGTATGAAGTTTGTAATAGCTTGACATTGTGAAGATGTATAAGTATGAAGTTTGTAATAGCTTGACATTGTGAAGATGTATAAGTATGAAGTTTGTAATAGCTTGACATTGTTAAGATGTATAAGACACTGTCGGTAATAGCTTGACATTGTGAAGATGTATAGGACACTGTTGGTAATAGCTTGACATTGTGAAGATGTATAAGACACTGTTGGTAATAGCTTGACATTGTGAAGATGTATAAGATGAAGTTGGTAATAGCTTGGCATTGTGAAGATGTATAAGACACTGTTGGTAATAGCTTGACATTGTGAAGATGTATAAGACACTGTTGGTAATAGCTTGACATTGTGAAGATGTATAAGACACTGTTGGTAATAGCTTGACATTGTGAAGATGTATAAGACACTGTTGGTAATAGCTTGACATTGTGAAGATGTATAAGACACTGTTGGTAATAGCTTGACATTGTGAAGATGTATAAGATGAAGTTTGTAATAGCTTGACATTGTGAAGATGTATAAGACACTGTTGGTAATAGCTTGACATTGTGAAGATGTATAAGACACTGTTGGTAATAGCTTGACATTGTGAAGATGTATAAGATGAAGTTTGTAATAGCTTGACACTGTGAAGATGTATAAGATGAAGTTTGTAATAGCTTGACATTGTGAAGATGTATAAGTATGAAGTTTGTAATAGCTTGACATTGTGAAGATGTATAAGATGAAGTTTGTAATAGCTTGACAATGTGAAGATGTATAAGACACTGTAATAGCTTGGCATTGTGAAGATGTATAAGATGAAGTTGGTAATAGCTTGGCATTGTGAAGATGTATAAGATGAAGTTTGTAATAGACTGACATTGTGAAGATGTATAAGATGAAGTTTGTAATAGCTTGACATTGTGAAGATGTATAAGACACTGTTGGTAATAGCTTGACATTGTGAAGATGTATAAGACACTGTTGGTAATAGCTTGACATTGTGAAGATGTATAAGACACTGTTGGTAATAGCTTGGCATTGTGAAGATGTATACCTACGATGTTTGTAATAGACTGACATTGTAAAGATGTATAAGATGAAGTTGGTAATAGCTTGACATTGTGAAGATGTATAAGATGAAGTTTGTAATAGCTTGACATTGTGAAGATGTATAAGACACTGTCGGTAATAGCTTGACATTGTGAAGATGTATAAGATGAAGTTGGTAATAGCTTGACATTGTGAAGATGTATAAGATGAAGTTTGTAATAGCTTGACATTGTGAAGATGTATAAGATGAAGTTTGTAATAGCTTGACATTGTGAAGATGTATAAGACACTGTTGGTAATAGCTTGACATTGTGAAGATGTATTAGATGAAGTTTGTAATAGCTTGCAATTGTGAAGATGTATATCCCTATGTATTAGCAGTATGAGTGAAGCGTTTACCAATTTATCACGCTTGTGTGATAGTGTTTGTATATTGCGACAATCCCATTAGATAATGAAAGATATTTATCAAGATTTTATCAGTTTGTAGCCATCCATATTGTGATATTTACCAGATTATATAGTTTTTCGCATTGTCTGTTAGTTTTTAACAGGATATCGGAGAACTGTTCCTGATAACTCATCAGTACAATCTGTTAATTCCTGACATTTTCTATTGTTTGCAGGAATTTGATGCCATCATAGGAAAATAAAAAAATATAGGTTGGTATGGTAACATTTTCTAAACAGTCGCTGGATATTTACAAAACTTTTGAAACTTTTAAAGTACAAGGAACACACTTCTTTAATAACAAGGTACATAACACACTTCTTTATTAACAAGGTTTATAACACACTTCTTTAATAACAAGGTACATAACACACTTCTTTATTAACAAGGTTTATAACACACTTCTTTAATAACAAGGTACATAACACACTTCTTTAATAACAAGGTATATAACACACTTCTTTAATAACAAGGTATATAACACACTTCTTTAATAACAAGGTATATAACATACTTCTTTAATAACAAGGTATATAACACACTTCTTTAATAACAAGGTATATAACACACTTCTTTATTAACAAGGTTTATAACACACTTCTTTAATAACAAGGTATATAACACACTTCTTTATTAACAAGGTTTATAACACACTTCTTTAATAACAAGGTACACAACACATGTCTTTAATAACAAGGTACATAACACTCTTCTTTAATAACAAGGTATATAACATACTTCTTTAATAACAAGGTATATAATACACTTCTTTTATAACAAGGTGCGCAACACATTTCTTTAATAACAAGGTATATTCCACACTTCTTTAATAACTAGGTACATAACACACTTCTTAAATAAAAAGGTATATAACACACTTCTTTAATAACAAGGTTTATAACATACTTCTTTAATAACAAGGTATATAACACACTTCTTTAATAACAAGGTATATAATACACTTCTTTTATAACAAGGTGCGCAACACATTTCTTTAATAACAAGGTATATTCCACACTTCTTTAATAACTAGGTACATAACACACTTCTTAAATAAAAAGGTATATAACACACTTCTTTAATAACAAGGTTTATAACATACTTCTTTAATAACAAGGTATATAATACATTTCTTTAATAACAAGGTATATAACACACTTCTTTAATAACAAGGTATATAACATACTTCTTTAATAACAAGGTATATAACACACTTCTTTAATAACAAGGTATATAACATACTTCTTTAATAACAAGGTATATAACACACTTCTTTAATAACAAGGTATATAACACACTTCTTTAATAACAAGGTACATAACACACTTCTTTAATAACAAGGTATATAACACACTTCTTTAATAACAAGGTACATAATACATTTCTTTAATAACAAGGTTTATAACACACTTCTTTAATAACATGGTATATAACACACTTCTTTAATAACAAGGTACACAACACACTTCTTTAATTACAAGGTACATAACACTCTTCTTTAATAACAAGGTATATAATACACTTCTCTAATAACAAGGTACATAACACACTTCTTTAATAACAAGGTACATAACACACTTCTTTAATAACATGGTATATAACACACTTCTTTAATAACAAGGTATATAACACACTTCTTTAATAACAAGATACATGACACACTTCTTTAATAACAAGGTACATAACACACTTCTTTAATAACAAGGTATATAACACTCTTCTTTAATAACAGTGTACATAACGTAGCTTCTCAATGATGTTATTGTTATGTGTACTACTTCATGGTTTCCCCTTGCTGTGCTATATATTCCCATGTTTTCTATCCCTTCTTCATTTCATCTAATGACGATACAAGTAAATTGTGTTATAAAGTTATGTATCTTGTTATTAAAGAAGTGTGTTATGTACACTGTTATTAAAGAAGTGTGTTTTACCTTGTTATTAAAGAAGTGTGTTATATACCTTGTTATTAAAGAAGTATGTTATATACCTTGTTATTAAAGAAGTGTGTTATATACCTTGTTATTAAAGAAGTGTGTTATATACCTTGTTATTAAAGAAGTGTGTTATATACCTTGTTATTAAAGAAGTTGTTATATACCTTTTTATTAAAGAAGAGTGTTATATACCTTTATATTAAAGAAGTATGTTATATACCTTTTTATTAAAGAAGTGTGTTATATACCTTTTTATTAAAGAAGTGTGTTATGTACCTTGTTATTAAAGAAGTGTGTTATATACCTTTTTATTAAAGAAGTGTGTTATGTACCTTGTTATTAAAGAAGTGTGTTATATACCTTGTTATTAAAGAAGTGTGTTATGTACCTTGTTATTAAAGAAGTATGTTATATACCTTGTTATTAAAGAAGTGTGTTATATACCTTGTTATTAAAGAAGTGTGTTATACCATAATTTAATCCCTTGTGTAAAAATAGAAATGATTTAAATATGATATAAAATCATGGATCAATATAAAAAATAAACCCAAGATAAGTTATATTTTCTGTAGATCCAGGTGAAGTTATTCCAAACCTCTGAAGGTTTTCAAGTCATATTATGTGTCTAGTATAAAATAGCATTTTAAATGTACACAATTTATTCTCTGTGTTATCATTGGACCAATCTGACAGGGCTATATCACAAGATTATGTTTTAAGACTAAAATGTCTAGTTTTAAACGAAATTATGTATGACTTTTCTTTTCTAGGGAGTTGTGGAATATTTGTATTCATTATAAATTTCTCCAAACCACTTGCTGGTAATTGACTGGGATTATACTTGGATTTTCATGTCTATAGTTTTTAGAATGACTTTAATGTTGATTAAGGACATATTGTTTCTATTGAAGGGATATATTTGTCTAGTTTTTGTGGTTTTATCAGCTGGTAGAGAATATATATATTTGTCTAGTTGTTGTGGTTTTATCAGCTGGTAGAGAATATATATATTTGTCTAGTTGTTGTGGTTTTATCAGCTGGTAGAGAATATATATATTTGTCTAGTTGTTGTGGTTTTATCAGCTGGTAGAGAATATATATATTTGTCTAGTTGTTGTGGTTTTATCAGCTGGTAGAGAATATATATATTTGTCTAATTGTTGTGGTTTTATCAGCTGGTAGAGAATAGATATATTTGTCTAGTTGTTGTGGTTTTATCAGCTAATAAAAAGTTTGTTGCTATATTTACAGTATTAGAAATGGATGATTACCATTTCTAGAAGTGATACAGTGATTTCAAATCAGATCAGCTGATAGAGAATATATATAGATGGCTGAAATTGTGTTCTATCAGCTGGTAGAGAATATATGTAGATGGCTGAAATTGTGTTCTATCAGCTGGTAGAGAATATATATAGGTGGCTGAAATTGTGTTCTATCAGCTGGTAGAGAATATATATAGATGGCTGAAATTGTGTTCTATCAGCTGGTAGAGAATATATGTAGATGGCTGAAATTGTGTTCTATCAGCTGGTAGAGAATATATATAGATGGCTGAAATTGTGTTCTATCAGCTGGTAAGGTAAATATTAAGATGGCTGAAATTGTGTTCTATCAGCTGGTAAGGTAAATATTAAGATGGCTGAAATTGTGTTCTATCAGCTGGTAGAGAATATATATAGATGGCTGAAATTGTGTTCTATCAGCTGGTAGAGAATATATATAGATGGCTGAAATTGTGTTCTATCAGCTGGTAAGGTAAATATTAAGATGGCTGAAATTGTGTTCTATCAGCTGGTAGAGAATATATATAGATGGCTGAAATTGTGTTCTATCAGCTGGTAGAGAATAATTATAGATGGCTGAAATTGTGTTCTATCAGCTGGTAAGGTAAATATTAAGATGGCTGAAATTGTGTTCTATCAGCTGGTAGAGAATATATATAGATGGCTGAAATTGTGTTCTATCAGCTGGTAGAGAATAATTATAGATGGCTAGAATTGTGTTCTATCAGCTGGTAGAGAATATATATAGATGGCTGAAATTGTGTTCTATCAGCTGGTAGAGAATATATATAGATGGCTGAAATTGTGTTCTATCAGCTGGTAGAGAATATATGTAGATGGCTGAAATTGTGTTCTATCAGCTGGTAGAGAATATATATAGATGGCTGAAATTGTGTTCTATCAGCTGGTAGAGAATATATATAGACGGCTGAAATTGTGCTCTATCAGCTGGTGATAATATATATAGACGGCTGAAATTGCTGTCTATCAGCTGGTAGAGAATAATTATAGATGGCTGAAATTGTGTTCTATCAGCTGGTAGAGAATACATATAGATGACTGAAATTGTGTTCTATCAGCTGGTAGAGAATACATATAGATGACTGAAATTGTGTTCTATCAGCTGGTAGAGAATAATTATAGATGGCTAAAATTGTGTTCTATCATCTGGTAGAGAATAATTATAGATGGCTAAAATTGTGTTCTATCAGCTGGTAGAGAATATATATAGATGGCTGAAATTGTGTTCTATCAGCTGGTAGAGAATATATATAGATGGCTGAAATTGTGTTCTATCAGCTGGTAGAGAATATATATAGATGGCTGAAATTGTGTTCTATCAGCTGGTAGAGAATAATTATAGATGGCTAAAATTGTGTTCTATCAGCTGGTAGAGAATATATATAGATGGCTGAAATTGTGTTCTATCAGCTGGTAGAGAATATATATAGATGGCTGAAATTGTGTTCTATCAGCTGGTAGAGAATAATTACAGATGGCTGAAATTATGTTCTATCAGCTGGTAAAGTAAATACTAAGATGACAATATAGATGGCTGAAATTGTGCTCTATCAGCTGGTAACGTAAATATTTAGATAACTAGATAGAGAGCTGAATTTAAGCTCTATTTGCTAGTAGAGAATATATATAGTTGGCCTTTATTATAAAACATTAACCTCCATTCATTTTATTTCATTTAAAACAAAATTGCATGCCTGTAAATTTCTGCTTGTATTGTTTGTTGTAGCTATTTTAATTGCCTTGTGCTATTGAACTTATCAACAGTTGTGTCATGATCTTTGTTATGCATTGTTTGAGCGTGAAGTTTCACTCCAATTTCTCTGCTAGTGAATAATAGAATATTCCCAACCGTTTTTACAGGACAATGGTTGTTTATTTTACTGTTTTTAACGTGAGTGGTTTAAGTAAAGTTTGTGTCTAATGCATGCTTCTACCGAATGATTTAATGGCTCCCTAGTGACCAGACTCATTATGGTAGTCGGGAGAAAGCATTAATCAGCATTATTATACTAAATCCTTATCTATTGTTTCATTTAAAGCTTTTTATATTACATTAAAGAGACTTGAGACTGAAAGGTAACTCATCCTGAAGGAATTCAATGCTAAGGATATATCTGTTATTAAAAGATATATCTGTTTTTAAAGGATATATCTGTTTTTAAAGGATATATCTGTTTTTAAAGGATTTATTATATCTGTTTTTAAAGGATATATCATATCTGTTTTTAAAGGATATATCTGTTGTTAAAGGATATATGTTTTAAAGGATATATCTGTTTTAAAGGATATATCTGTTATTAAAGGATTATATCTGTTATTAAAGGATATATCTGTTATGAAAAGATATATCTGTTTTTAAAGGATGTATAACTTTGTTAATGGATATATCTGCTGAAAGATATATTTCTAAAATACAGTGGCATTCAATATTGGATCAAGTCATTTGAGTCCTTGGTTTACATTTTTTCTGCCAATCCAAACAGGAATTAAAAGGCATTTGTGTTCTCTACATAAATTTGAGCTACTGTTTTTCTATAATGGTATAAAATGTCCAGTCTTTTCTTTTGAATATTTCCTTGAACTTTTTTTCTTCCATCTTAAACCGAAAATTAGAAGGCCATAGTTGTCTATTTTGGTCTATTTTGGTCTCTTTAAAGCAGTCATAAACTAGTCCTAGTGTCATTAGTATAAGGTTTTATTTGTTCTTTACATGACTAAGTATGTTATTGTGTTGTAAAGTAAGTTGATCTATGGTCTTACTACCTACAGCAAACCATTAGACACAATCTTCCTAACCTCACCTTCACTGATCTGGGTTAGCTACTATCCTGTAAAGATTTTATACTTGTCGTTCAGGAAACTTTCTGAGGAAGTTGTTTTTAGAATGTGGAATTCAAAGCTGAATTGATATTTAAAAGGATTGTAATTGAGTATTTTGGAATTTTTTTTTTATCAGAGACACTGATTGCATAAATTTGCTCAAGCCAATTTTATACATCCACGACATTTTAAGGTTAATGATGTTGCTATCATAAAGGGCTTATATTATAGAAGCATATTTTTTTATTGTGAGGTCATCAAACACAGTGGAATTGCAATAACCACAGACCCTGTTTGAAACTTTGAATGATGGAAATTGATGCTATCATTGATGCCAGTTAATAAAGAATCCTGTTTATGTGATATGAAACCTATATTTAAAATAATATTTTTATTATTGGGATAACACTTTCTTGGTATAGCACAGATTCTCGTGCTGAAAATTGGTTGAGATCCGAACGGGTTCCAAACCAGCGATCTCAGAGTCAGGCACCTAATTGCCAGCAATACATGTATTTGAAATGGTAATGATAATGCACAAAACTGATATTTGTATAATTGCATTTTATTCCATGAAAATTGACAAGAGAATACAATGTGATGTTTGATATTTAAACCGTGGAGATTTTAATAATTTATTATTTTATTTTTTTATTTACAGAGAAACGTGTTTCCTATGCTAGAATGGCTTGTTAATGGTGAGGTTTGGAAATCATGACTTCTGTTTTGGTGAGTTTTTATCAGTTCTAGTATTAACAGAAGTGAGCTACCTTCAAAAGGTGACGGAAAGCTTCCTTTCGGCCGATTTTAGAAGAATCTCTGGCATATTATTTGATATGAGAATAGAATCAATTTTCAAGAGCAAGTACCAATATTTTTATAAAAGCAATTTTTAGCAATCCTCTGAAGTTGGACAAGTAGAGATCTTCAGACAACTGATCTATTTCAGTCTGTATCCCTATAGAAGTTTGACAAGTAGAGATCTTCAGACAACTGATCTATTTCAGTCTGTATCCCTATAGAAGTTTGACAAGTAGAGATCTTCAGACAACTGATCTATTTCAGTCTGTATCCCTATAGAAGTTTGACAAGTAGAGATCTTCAGACAACTGATCTATTTCAGTCTGTATCCCTACTAAAGTTTGACCAGTAGAGATCTTCAGACAACTGATCTATTTCAGTCTGTATCCCTATAGAAGTTTGACAAGTAGAGATCTTCAGACAACTGATCTATTTCAGCCTGTATCTCCACTGAAGTTTGACCAGTAGAGATCTTCAGACAACTGATCTATTTCAGTCTGTATCTCTACTGAAGTTTGACAAGTAGAGATCTTCAGACAACTGATCTATTTCAGTCTGTATCTCTACTGAAGTTTGACAAGTAGAGATCTTCAGACAACTGATCTATTTCAGTCTGTATCCCTATTGAAGTTTGACAAGTAGAGATCTTCAGACAACTGATCTATTTCAGTCTGTATCTCTATAGAAGTTTGACAAGTAGAGATCTTCAGACAACTGATCTATTTCAGTCTGTATCCCTATAGAAGTTTGACAAGTAGAGATCTTCAGACAACTGATCTATTTCAGCCTGTATCTCTATAGAAGTTTGACAAGTAGAGATCTTCAGACAACTGATCTATTTCAGTCTGTATCTCCTATCTGAAGTTTGACAAGTAGAGATCTTCAGACAACTGATCTATTTCAGTCTGTATCTCTACTGAAGTTTGACAAGTAGAGATCTTCAGACAACTGATCTATTTCAGTCTGTATCTCTACTGAAGTTTGACAAGTAGAGATCTTCAGACAACTGATCTATTTCAGCCTGTATCTCTACTGAAGTTTGACAAATAGAGATCTTCAGACAACTGATCTATTTCAGTCTGTATCTCTACTGAAGTTTGACAAGTAGAGATCTTCAGACAACTGATCTATTTCAGCCTGTATCTCTACTGAAGTTTGACAAATAGAGATCTTCAGACAACTGATCTATTTCAGTCTGTATCCTACTGAAGTTTGACCAGGAATCTTCAGACAACTGATCTATTTCAGCCTGTATCTCTACTGAAGTTTGACAAGTAGAGATCTTCAGACAACTGATCTATTTCAGTCTGTATCCCTACTGAAGTTTGACCAGGATCTTCAGACAACTGATCTATTTCAGTCTGTGTCTCTACTGAAGTTTGACAAGAGAGATCTTTAGACAACTGATCTATTTCAGCCTGTATCATCTACTGTAAGTTGACAAGATAGATCTTATGGAAACTATCTATGTTAAGTCATGTATCCACATCTGAAGTTTGAAGTAAAGATACTTTTAGACAACTGTCTAATTATCAAGTCACATGTTCTACTAAGTTGCCAGAGAGTCAGATATATATATCTATAACTTACTAATGTATCAAATACTCTCGTTAAAAGACAAGTTATATGTTTATAAGAGAAACTCTCCTATAGAAGCATTAGGTCACAAGTATTAATGTTATAGAGATACTCTCCTATAGAAGCACTGGCCTAGGTCACAAGTATTAAATGTTATAAGAGATACTCTCCTATAGAAGCATTGGTCTAGGTCACAAGTATTAGGTGTTATAAGAGAAACTCGCCTATAGAAGCACTGGCCTAGGTCACAAGTATTAAATGTTATAAGAGATACTCTCCTATAGAAGCACTGGCCAAGGTTACAAGTATTAAATGTTATAAGAGAAACTCTCCTATAGAAGCAGCTGGCCTAGGTCACAAGTATTAAATGTTATAAGAGAAACTCTCCTATAGAAGCACTGGCCTAGGTTACAAGTATTAAATGTTATAAGAGATACTTTCCTATAGAAGCACTGGCCTAGGTCTAGTATGTAGAAACTATGCTATGAATTTTAGTATACATCGTTTGTTAAGAAATTGTCTGCTTCTGGAGAAATTTAAAAGATAAAGCAATGATAATAATGTAAAGGATTACGTCAGGGAGGCATGAAACTAAGGAGGTGCCATCTCCACCCTGAGTAATATTTACCTCCTTCCCCTTTAAAATTGCGTATTAACCCATCTCATTATAATGGCACCATACAGATAATGATTGTGCAGACAAACACAGTAACAGAAAAGTAAGTCATAAATTTACACTTCATTTCATTTCTTTTTCATTATGTTTAGGAAACTAGGACAAAAAAGTGCAATTCATTATTCCAGACAAGTATGGAATGTTATTGCTTGATACAAGGAACAAAAAAGAAAATGTACAAGCACTTCAATATAGATTTAAGTAAAATGTTGATGTACTATTGAAATATCCAATAACCATTTCACACTGTTAGTTATCTGGCTTTCATTAGGTGTATATTACTCAAATGGTTTTGTTGAAATACCTTTAATAGGTTATTTGGATGGCGTAATGTGTAACTATATTAACATTTGACAACAGGGAATCGAAATTGTTTATTTCTTTGCTAAGGTTATAACTAGGTGAGTTTGGTACAATCATGTCAATGGACCAGTAAACATAATATCTTTTAAAATCGCATTTGATTAAAGGAATATACAGTTTAGTTTGATATATCGTCATTTTAATAGCACATCTTCATATTGAAGTCTTGTATATCAATTAAAAAAGTGTCTAATAAATTTTTAAAACGCAATTTTTAACTTCAGTCAATAAGTGGTTGTTAATGCCATACTAATCTTGAAGTGGCGCTAGATTAAGGAATATCTGAGTGAGATTGGTGCATGCATTTTAACAGCACAATAATCGTAAAATCTTTTATACTAAAGAAAAAGTGTTTGATAGATGTTTGGCAATTTAATAGCAAGGTTTAAAATGCAGTTGGTACCTAGATAAATAGTGCACTAATCTTCAATTAAAAAAGGTACTTGATTAACGATTATACAGGTGAGTTAATTACTTTCATGAAATCTTGAATAAAAAAGTTTTTGACTGATTTTGAAAAGTTAATTGCAATTTTTAACTGCGGTTGCAACTTGCATTTCAACTCCCGTAATCTTGAATTCTTTTTATTACTGATTTTACAAGTTGTTTCATAGATATTTGAAAATTAAAAACATGTGTATCAGAGCTGTTTATTTTAACATATTAATATAGGTCTTGCATCAAGGATGGAAGAAATATCACCAAAATTTAGCAGATTTGTAGTATAAATGTCCCAAAAATCAAAATTGCAGTCAGTCATTTTAGAGTTTCAATCAGACACAACTGGCAAATACAGATAAATCAACAGCCCTGAGATGAATTTACTTAGTAAATGCATGTTAACACCTCAGTTGTATTATGATATTGGCTACTGATATTTTGTTGAAAATTTGTGTGAACAGAATTGATGGTTATCCTACAAAGTCAGGCAGAAAATTTGAAACTATAAAAGTATCAGTATATTTTACGATATAGATTTATTGCATTGTGAGTAATGGTTTAAGTCATATTGAACGAATTTCACCAGATCGCCTCAAACAGATAAAATACAGTAACATAATAAAGTTATCATTAAGTGTTAGTGGTATGGACTAGTGTTATGTTGGTCTGAGGTAGAACAGGATTGAAATTGATTCTGAAATATCGTGGATTAAGGCTGCTGCTGCAGATTGGATAAATGATTTGCATTCATAATTTGAAATATAATTTTCATACAGGTTAGTAATTTGATATTTTTTCTATGAAATTCTTTGAAATTTATTTAAATGTAGATGAAGTTTTTAGAAATTCGGTCAAAGTTCAAGCCAGATATTTTCAGAACAGAAATTCCATCGAATTCAAATGTTGTAAGTTTAATAAAAATATCTCATCATTTTCTTTGTCTTATACACAGCAGTTAAGTTATAGCATGGCCAGAGTCATCTGTCTTTTCGCTCCATTAAGACTAACATAAGTCATGCTGTCTTACAGTAGAAGTGTACAGAGCAATGAATGTTTTCTATGGACACCATGCGGATATTGGACAAACATTTTCGAGTTTCTTCTGCCATTACTAGTCTCAATTTAAGATTGATGTTGCAAATGTGTACATAAAAAAAGTGTCAGATACAATATATTAACCATCAACTTCTAAATTTCGTTCAAATCCTATCACGACAGATACAAAATATGTCGGACAATGAAGCATAAAACTAGAGCACTTATTTGGTGACAAAAATGAACTAACATCCAATGAAATGAACAAAACGAATGTTAAAAACTAAAGCATCACAAAAAAGCACATTGCATGATGGTTGCTGTAGACAATACCCGAAAAACTGAGGAATTCATAAGACTAGATCTGATTGGCTGCGACGTAAATCATATTGCCTTCATTAATATTAATGTTTATTATGTGGACGTCTCAAGTGTAGCTGTAACATCAATCATATATAAGAAATGATGGTAATTTTGGTGATGTTTTGATGTCAGTAAGTCAATAAGATGAAGATTTATTTAAATATATTTCAACCTAACATTGACAGTTAAAACATAATAAAAAAATATTCACATAAATTTAAATTATGTTTTAGTTGAAGGTATGTAGTTGTATAACTATTTGCTTTTACTTGATTGGACAAAACTTCAAATGTAAGGGTTATGTTATGTAGGCCTGACACTTTTTAGAAGAAAAATCTAGCATTCGGTTAGTTTTTTATAGATCTTGCTGAAGTGTTAACAGTATAAATTTAAAGGCCATAGTTCACCATATTTTGGGATTGATTTGGGTTCTCTGAAGTACTAGAAATGTGCAAATATCATATCTACAATACTATATCCCTTTACAGTTACTTATCATGAAATCCACAATATAACAGGTGCTTGATTTGTGATTAGACACATGTATACCTTAAATTATACCTATCTTAATATACTAACAGAATGTTCAAATACTAACAGAATGTTCAATTACTAACAGAATGTCAATATACTAACAGAATGTTCAAATACTAACAGAATATAGATATATTTAAATCTACTTATCTTGAAATAATTATGAACAAAAGGTTCAAGTATTTGGTCAATTTATAGATGTATAGATTATAGTGTACATTAGAGCGCGGAATACAGAATATAGGGGAAGGTGCTTGGTCGATATTTAGATGACAGCATTCCTTTAAATCTTCTGAACTGCTCTTCCAGATATCTGATTTATAATAATAGTGTTTATAGAGATTTATAGTCTAAAAATCTATCACAGCTTGATTTAACACCATCAGAATTATTACAAATAGACATTGTATAGATGTGGAAAATCTAACCTAATTGCCGAGTTCAATTTTCATCGTGTAACTTGACTGTTAGATTGGCAAAGATTATTTTTATGGACTTGTGTGGTAAGTTTCAGATTAGTCAGTTTTTAACATTTTATATACTAGATTTCTGTTATAGAATAATAGATGTCTGTTACAGAATAATAGAATGATGTTGTAGAATAGTAGAATGATGTTATAGAATAATAGAATGCTGTTATAGAATAATAGAATGCTGTTATAGAATAGTAGAATGCTGTTATAGAATAGTAGAATGCTGTTATAGAATAATAGAATGCTGTTATAGAATAATAGAATGCTGTTATAGAATAGTAGAATGCTGTTATAGAATAATAGAATGCTGTTATAGAATAGTTGAATGCTGTTATAGAATAGTAGAATGATGTTGATAGAATAATAGAATGATGTTATAGAATAATAGGAATGCTGTTATAGAATAATAGAATGCTGTTATAGAATATAGAATGCTGTTATAGAATAATAGAATGCTGTTATAGAATAGTTGAATGCTGTTATAGAATAATAGAATAGTTGATATAGATTACATATAAATGACAATGTAAATTGTTGAAACTTCGTGTTTAGTAAAACCATAGAGTGTATATATAAACTGTATAGACAATGTAAATTGTTGAAACTTTGTGTACAATAAACCACAGGAGAAGTATACCATATAAACTGACAATGTAAATTGTTGAAACTTTGTGTACAATAAAACCTAGGAGTAGTATACTATATAAACTGATGATGACAATGTAAATTGTTGAAACGTTGTGTACAATAAAACCTAGGAGTAGTATACTATATAAACTGATAATGATTATGTAAATTGTTGAAACTTTGTGTACAATAAAACCTAGGTGTAATATACTATATAAACTGATAATGACAATGTAAATTGTTGAAACTTGTACAATAAAACCTAGGAGTAGTATACTATATAAACTGATAATAACAATGTAAATTGTTGAAACTTTGTGTACAATAAAACCTAGGTGTAATATACTATATAAACTGATAATGACAATGTAAATTGTTGAAACTTTGTGTGAGATGTATCTGTTGTTTATGACAGATACTGTGGAACTGTGAATCATTTAAACCATTTATTATTAGAATTAAATTCGATAAGTGAAAGAATCATTACTAGTAGACACAATATACTTTAACAGATATTTGGTATTCTGTGGGTATTCATGTATTACTTAACCAAACCTTATAGAATAAATTTAGTTTTAGGTGAGGAATAAATCATAGTCTATCAAACTCTGCAAGCTGATGAAACAATAGGGCTTCCTTAAAATAATGAAACTTTGGGGAGGGTGCTCCAGCCTCAAAATAACTAACTTTGGTACATAGATATTAATATGTATTTAAAATGCGGATACAAATTAATGCGATCGCGGATAGGTTGCATTTTACGCATTAATTTCGATCTCGCAATAATTTGTAGCCTTACAGTAGACAAATATTATTCTTGTTTGATAGTCAGTCATTTAAGGTTGATATAAGAAGGTTTAAATGAAATAGAATGGAGTTTTACATCCTTCTCTTCTGAAATAAAGAAAAATAAGCCTTTACTTCATTTGCTGATAATAATAATACGTTTGGAAAAATTCAGAGTAAATCAAAGCATTCTCACTTCTTGGAGTTAAAATAGAAAACAGAATCAAAGACTGGATTTGTTTTTTTGATTTAACCAAGTTGTAAATGTTCCGAGTCAATATAGTGTTATCACAGTAAAGTCATTAGGGAATCATAACCCATGTCAGCCTGAAGGTGGAATGTGACTACCGTAGTGATTTCCGGTATTTCTAATTCATTAATGATATTACTAACGACCTTATAGAAACATCTGACCTGCTTCACAGAATCTTACATGTCAACTGTTGTTATGTCTTTTAGTGCAATCTTGTTAATGTCAGAAATGAAATGAATGGAGTTTTACGCTTAGGCTACTCTTCTACACCTTATGGACTATTGAAGAAAGGCAATGCCAATGTCTCAAGGACTGACATGTCTTTCAGATGGGACAATTAACCAAGGTCGCGTGTGCTACAGGCTGTGCATGATAAAGATCCCTCGACAGTTGGAAATTAAGTAGGCTGATGCTACTTTCGTGGCATATTTTGCCTCATTGCATACTGCATGGTGCAGAATAAAAGGACGTAACACTTCATTCATTTCATTTTTATTTGCATTATATCCGTTAGAACCGTGGCCTATTTATCCAATAGTTGATGATGAATGACAGAAGAGGCTTTTGTTTAGTTTTTGTCAATCTAATCTTTTAACAGATATTTTTCTCATGTTTGATACAAAATCTGATAAGTTGCATGTTTGAGAGATATTATGTAAAGAAACTGTCATTCTTCTGTCAGCTTGTATTCCTACTGCCTCAAATTCATTTCCAGTTGCTGTTTTTTTTTCACAATCTTTATGCCTGTCATTTCTTGCTGTCATTGCTTTTTTGGTAAAACCGTAATAAATGAAAGTGGCAAGAGGCTTTGGTTTTAAAAATCGCGGTCTTTCAAGATTCATAAATGATGTATGTGATTAAGTATTTTAAAGGAATAAGGATTGGTTGTCTAGGAAACAAGAGTATTTCACATGCGTCAGGGATTGTCTAGGGAGCTGAGGTGGCATAAAGTGGGGGCTAAAATTTAAGATGGCACTTAAAAATTGTTAAAAAGAGTTTAGCCTGATTATTGATGCTGGCATAAAAAATGTTACTGGTTATTTAAAAAGTAAAGATCCCTTGACAGTTGGCAATCAAAGAGTTGGTCAATGCCTATGTTTTAGAAGTTTTTCCTCGGAACACTCTATCAGGCAACACATATTTTCATTTATCAATCGGGAGCATAAAAAAACAGGACTTGAAGCTTCATTTGGTGTTAATGGATTTTCACAGTGGTATTGAGACCTGGCTCTATGCCTGAAGATATAGAACTAGTTAGAATATTTATCAGATGACATTAATGTTAACTAAGTCTCAGAATATAGTTTATAGAAGAGTTCAAGGGTTATCTGCATATTAATAATAGTCAAGGTCATAGGTCAGCTACATGACATGAAACTTTTTTCAAACATTTATTAAGGCTAAAATCTTTAATAGAAGAGTTCAAGGGTTATCTGCCAATTGTTAATAGTCAAGGTCATAGGTCAGCTAAATGACATGAAATTTTTGAATGTTTAATTGTAGAGTTCAGGGGTTATCTATGTACTGTTAATAGCAGAGGTCATAGTTCAGCTTCATGTATAACATCATCGAAATTGTGAAACTGAATTATGATAATTGCTGCTAAGAATATTGTTTATTGGTTGAGGTCAAGGGTCAACGTCAAGTATAACATGAAGATTTTGATACAATATTTTGATAATTGATAGTTTCAGCTGTTGAAGGTTGAAAGATAAAAGAAAATGGAGAGATTTATATCTGTATATCACACTGTATTGGCATCCTTATTAATTATTGTTAATTACCCTCACTGCATGATTTAATTAATCGAGATACTGTATAATTACAATTATAATACTTATCTTACTAGAGGAAGCCACGGTGGCTCAGTGAGTTAGAGGTTTACTCTCTAACCTGAGGATCCAGGGTTTAATCCCTGCAAAGGTTCAGATTTTTAAGTCCGGTTTCCCATTGTTAGTGATGCAGGTCTGAGGAACTAGTATGAAAATTCTAGTCATTGTTGTAAATAATGCCAACAGAAGCTTAAAGAATTTATAACAAGGTTTTCTTAAAGATTTGTATGTGTATTAGAAACACTGATAGCATCAATTTGCACCATTGCCATTTCAATTGGATGTCTGTGGTAGATGCAATTCCACTAAAACCGAAGTATTACATAATGACAAATCTTGACAAGGAAGTGATCTGAAAGATCCTTGATGATGTATGGCCATATATTTTACCCTTTTAAAATAAAGATGTTGCTATTATTATTACTATTAAATATTAAAGCATTGCCACATCCTTCAATTAAAATTGTTATGGAAACAAATGATTTTTCCTCAGGGTTTTTGACATTTAAATAACATTTATTATTGCATTGTTATTTAACATCAAACCAATTAAAAAAGCCATCTGAGAGGTTGTTTGTTTGTATTGGTTCTAGGGTAAACATACTGGTGAGAATAGGGTTGGTTTCTGCCAGCTGCCAGTTTTATTGAGTTTTGAATTTATCAAACAACTAATTAAGTATTCTGCCAGTCAATGGTGAATTGTAAAGTCTATATATTCGATAAATTACACGTTTTCCATTTCTTATTTTTTATTGTTGGTCACTTCAGATCTTGTCACATGACTTTGGATTTCGGGGAAGGGAGGGATTGATTCTCCCAGATGAACAGGCCAAGGGTGGAATGAAACTTATTGAGAAATTTGGATAAATAGTCTGGATCTATTGGATATTCATTGTCTGTTCTGATCTGAAATTAGAAAAAAAATAATAAGTTGACCAAGGGCAAGAAGTATAGTACCTGTTATGTGCAGATTGTTTTTTGTTTGCTATGAACAAGATTGTCATTTAAGTTCTGATTTTTGGAATATGCCGAAACTTTTAAATTTACTTGACATAAATTGAGTATACCATGCTAATGTAGAGAAAACCTAAAAGTAAAAGAGCAATGAGTCAAGGACACACATTGACTGAAATAGATTAACAATCTGCGGATCACTTAGCGTGAATCTCTGGAATGACAACATGTTTCAGTTTCTGTTTTAATACTTCTATATTGCCCGATTGCTGGTAGAAAGGATCCCTGTCGCAGACTTGTGAACCGAAGTTGTTATCCTTGTACAATATAGTTGTTTCTTTCTTTTGAAATGGTTGAATGTATTGAATCCAACATTAGCATTGAAAGTATTTTGTTGTTGATGGCTGTGTTTAAGTTTATGGACACAAGGACAGTAATGGTAGTAATTGCCATGCTGGGTATGCTCACTCTTATAGACACCTGATACCACTTCATTATACAATACTTTGTTTATAATTGATATACTGCCTCATATGACCAATATATTTCCAATCTTCTTTCAGGTTTCTTTAAGTAATAATATAATAATGATAAACTCTTTTTTAAACATAGGTCAAAATCATGTCCAAGACGCAAGAACATGATCCATCTAACATTCAGTCCATTGAGACAAACATAGACTCCTTATTTTACATGGGTCACAATTAGGTCCAAGACGCAAGAACATGGTCCTATTTAACATTCAGCCCATAGAAGCCCATAGAGACAAACATAGACTCTTTATTTTACATGGGTCAGAATTAGGTTCAATACACAAGGACATGGTCCTGTCTAACATTCAGTCTATAGAAACCCATATAGACAAACATAGACTCTTTATTTTACATGGGTCAGAATTAGGTTCAATACACGAGGACATGCTCCTGTCTAACATTCAGTCTATAGAGACAAACATAGACTCTTTATTTTACATGGGTCAGAAATAGGTTCAATACTCAAGGATATGGCCCTGTCTAACATTCAGACCATAGAAGCCCATATAGACAAACATAAACTCTTTATTTTACATGGGTCAGAATTAGGTTCAATACACAAGGATATGGGCCTGTCTTACATTCAGTCCATAGAGACAAACATAGACTCTTTATTTTTATTTTACATGGGTCAAAATTATGTTCAATACACAAGGAAATGCTCCTGTCTAACATATAGCCCATGGGAACAAACATAACCTCTTTATTTTACTTGGGTTAGAATAAGGTCCAGTACAATGGGACATGGTTCTGTCTAACATATATCCCATGGGAACAAACATAAACTCTTTATTTTACTTGGGTCTAAATTAGGTTCAATATACAAGGACATGGTTGTGTCTAACATATAGCCCATGGGAACAAACATAACCTCTTTATTTTACTTGGGTTAGAATAAGGTCCAGTACACAAGGACATGGTTCTGTCTAACATATAGCCCATGGGAACAAACATAAACTCTTTATTTTACTTGGGTCTGAATTAGGTTCAATATACAAGGACATGGTTGTGTCTAACATATAGCCCATGGGAACAAACATAACCTCTTTTATTTTACTTGGGTTAGAATAAGGTCCAATATACAAGGACATGGTCCTGTCTAACATTCAGCTGATGGGGATAAACAAAGACTCTTTATTTTACATGGGTCAGAATTAGGGCCCAATACACAAGGACATGGTCCTGTCTAACATTCAGCCCATAGAGACAAACATAGACTCTTTATTTTACATGGGTCAGAATTAGGTCCAATATACAAGGACATGGTTCTGTGTAACAATCAGCTCATAAATAAATAACTAAAAAGAACTTGGTTTTTTTTTTTAAATTTTTGTAATAAAACTCTAAATGATGACCAGCCAGAGTGTAATTGGGAATGACAATTAATTGATTAGCGATCTCCAGACTTGACAACTGATAGACAGCCTTGTTTCATTACGCCTTGGTCTCATTCTGAAAAATATTTACTGAGACAAGCATGCTGTTAATATGTTCTAGGGGTAATTATTGATAAAAGATATAAATTGATTACTTTCCTACAAACTTGACATCTCTTTCAAAGTTTTTTCTGATACATGACAGTTCTATTTTTCAGTGGACAGTACATTAATCAAGACCAGCATGCTGGGAACATCAATTGTCTTTAAGTTTATTAGTACCTGTGGACAAAAAATGGACAGGGGTTTTCTACAAAAATGTATGTGTATTTGGGACACTGATATTATCAATTTGCACAATTTCGATTTTCAATTAATGTCTGTGGTTCCTGGTTTGTCTGTGGTTCCATGGTATGTCTGTGGTTCCATGGTATGTCTGTGGTTCCTGGTTTGTCTGTGGTTCTATGGTATGTCTGTGGTTCCTGGTTTGTCTGTGGTTCCATGGTATGTCTGTGGTTCCTGGTTTGTCTGTGGTTCCATGGTTTGTCTGTGGATCCATGGTATGTCTGTGGTTCCTGGTTTGTCTGTGGTTCTATGGTATGTCTGTGGTTCCTGGTTTGTCTGTGGTTCCATGGTATGTCTGTGGTTCTATGGTATGTCTGTTTATCTGTTTTTCTTGGTTTGTCTGTGGTTCCTGGTTTGTCTGTGGTTCCTGGTTTATCTGTGGTTCCGGGTTTCTCTGTAGTATGTTTTTAGACATTATATAAGGGACTATAACTTTCAGGTTATAATGTGGACAATGATAGCATCAATTTACAATATTCTAATTTTCAACCTGACGTCTTTGGTTCCTGCAATTCCACTAAAACAAATTGTATGATGATGTCTGGTATTGATAATGGTAAAATATAGCCTTCAGACAATAACCAAGTGAGATATGGCATAGTAATGATAAACTTTTTATTTTACATGGGTCCAAATTATGTTCACTACACAAGGATATGGTCCTGTCTAACATTCAGCTCATGGAGACAAACATAAACTCTTTATTTTACATGGGTCAAAATTAGGTTCAATACACATGGACATGGTTCTGTCTAACATTCAGCCCTTGGAGACAAATAAAGACTCTTTATTTCACATGGGTCATAATTAGGTCCAGTACACAAAAGACATGGTCCTGTCTAACATTCAGCCCATGGAGACAAATAGAGACTCTTTATTTCACATGGGTCAGAATTAGTTCCAGTACACAAGGACATGGTTCTGTGTAACATTCAGCCCATGAGGACAAACATAGACTCTTTATGCTACAAGGGTCAGAATTAAGTCCTAACATTCAGCTCCTGGAGGCAAACATAGACTCTTTATTTCACATGGGTCAGAATTAGGTTCAATACACATGGGCATGGTCCTGTCTAACATTCAGCCTATAGAGACAAACATAGATTCTTTATTTTACATTTGGTCAGAATTAGGTCCCCATACACAAGGACATGTTCCTGTCTAACATTCAGCCCATGAAGACAAACATAGATTCTTTATTTTACATTTGGTCAGAATTAGGTCCCCATACACAAGGACATGTTCCTGTGTAACATTCAGCCCATGAGGACAAACATAGACTCTTTATTTTACATGAGTCAGAATTAAGTCCAATGCACAAGGACATGTTCCTATCTAACATTCAGCTCATGGAGGCAAACATACACTCTTTATTTTACGTAGGGCAGAATTAGTTGAATGATCATTATCAACATGGTAGAGATGACCTTTTATATTCTTGTATCTTTATCAAACATGTTTCTTTTCGTTGTTTTTCATAATTCCAATAATTTCATTGAAAAGAAATAACAATTTCTTTATTGTTTGTCATTTTAACAACCAAAATAAAATCTAGTATGTTTTAGTTTAATTTATGCAAAAATGTTTGACGAAATGAGATTCCATGAACATTGAACCTAACTGTACCAAACAAGATAAACAAAGTACAACCAAACCTTTTGTACTTGTCTTCTGGGTTGAACCTTCTGTAAATGACAGACCGATTATCTGGAGAAAGAACTCTGCGACATGTACACAGTTCAAAAAGATCAGTTCAAGAGGACTTTAATTGCTACCTTCGTAAAATATGAATTTTTTCAAAATATTTTATGTCTTCCTACGCAGTATTAGATATTTTAGGAACATATTATTTAGAATAATTACCACCAGAGCTATATTTGTCTGTGGCAGACATTTTGATAATATACGGTGATTGTAAATGTTAATCTTTTGTTCTCAGGCTAACTGGCACTAAACAGAAACAATGTTTACATCCTACTCTTTTATACCAACATGTGTTAAAAAATACAGAAAAAGGCAAGTGATCATTCATGTGTAATCTATGGATTTTGTCGGTTTCTTCCACTAGATACCAAATTTCCAATATCAAATTTCATTAATATATTTCTTAAAATCTGTGCCTGAGGACAGCGGGGGAAACATGCATAAACTTTAACCAGTGATTGTTGTACCATAAAGCTGTGCATATATATCGTATTCACAATTGCTAAATGACATTTTAAGACTTTATCTACGTTAATTTTTAAGCCCCTGATTGGTCAATTACTATAATTGATTTTAAGTAAAGTTTTATTATCCAATCAGATTAAGCTTTTAAAAATAAGTAAATGTGTACTTTATCTAAGTTAAATTTAAAAAATCAGAGTCCCTGATTGGTCAATCACTAAAATCATTTTAAAGTAAAGTTTTATTATCCAATCAGATAAAGCTTTGTAAAATAAGTAGAATCAAGTCGATAATGTTGTGTTTGACATTTTTTTTACGCAATTTTTGCGTTCACCCAGAAAAATAATACTTCAAGTCATATTAAACGAATTACCTGTGAGGTCCTCTCATAATCTTTTATCTTCTTTGACAGATATGGGTTGAAAAACCGTACAAATTGAACAGAAAATTCTTATAATAGCTTGCAAGGAAACAAACAAATGGTGATAAATTGTGTTATTGGTTTTCTTGTACACCTACATGAAAATATAAATAATAGCACCAATTGTGGTTTCAATTTTAAAAGAGTTTTTTTTTTAACAAAAGTGTCTGCAGGCGACATATGCTTTGTAAATCATTTTGACTTCCTTTCTGGTAATTAGTGATATGTCATGACAACGTATTCAGTGGTAAACAATACACTTCAAAAATATTTTGGTTTATTGAATTAAGGCTGAATGCAAAATTATGAATATATGTGTTATGATGCTAAGGGAATGAAATCTGAATATTTCCTCATATAATTGATTTATCATACAAACTGAATGCAAAGTTATGAAAAGTAGATTCTTTGCCAAAGAATGAAAACAGAATATTTTCAAGCTTCAGATTGATATATTTATATATAACTGTTCATGTCCTGCTTCCACTGTATTTTCCCAAACTATTATTTTTGATATTTAGGTTTAATTCTACAGTTCTAGACCCTGTTCCATAAAAAAAAACCTTCTTAACAATTTTGTCGTATATCTCCATGTAAAATTCTTCGCTTTCGAAAAATTCTTATATTCTATCTTTGGAACAGGCCCTGATCTTTAGTACTTGATATTTTTTCATTATTAATCTTACACGTTTAGTATCTTCAACAAACTTGTATGGATTCAAAATTCCCAGACTCATACCAAAATTAACGCCAAACTTATACGGCTGACAAACAAAACAAACAGATTGTTCAAATACAATAATGCTTGAATATTAATAACACTTTTAGAGTGGTTGTTTGTCTTTAAAAACTTGAGCACCACAATCAAATATTCGCAGGTTTCAAATCAAGCCTTACAACCACACTTGTCATGGGTTTGAGAAACAGTTTTAATTTTAAATGTCTTCTGGAGAAGTTTTAGTCTGGATTCTCCATGATATATGTTGACTTGTAACAAGTGTGTTGACATTACAACGGATATTGTTTTGTGTCATCCAGCATAATTTATACCCGACCTTAGTCACATACGCCCAGATTCTCATATATAAAAACATCTGACGTATTTCAATGCTGCAGATTCCAAGGAATTTGAAGGAATCGCTCTTTGACTTTGTTGAATCTTGACAGCTTTCCAAGATTATTGAAATTGCATGTGCTTGCTTCAATGTGACAAATTACAATGGTATTGGTGTTGAAATAAATATGCTGAGGCTAAATTTGTTATGAGAGTGTGTTAAGTGAAAGCTCGTGAGGACAAATATGCAGAATTCTTATTTTAATCTGAAGATACTGAAGAACATTGACTCTTTGACAATTGGACTGTGAATTAATCATTTGTGAATTGTTTAATCTTGGAAAAAGAGATGGTTAGACTTCAAAATGTGTTAAAGTTTTTCACCTCACATCTAAATATCTTGTGAAGGTATTAAATTTAGATTTTATTTTACTTCCAGAAAACAAAACATACTTTACATTCATGCTGTAAATTTAGACTCTATTGCTGAATTATGGCCTATTATTTTGGCTTGATTTGTGAATAATGGAAGTGAATTTGAAAGTTGCGAGCATGGAATTCTGAAGATTTTAAAGATTTTAAGATAGTGTATCAGGAACTGAAACAAGTATTGTGTGTAAGAAGGTGTATCAGAAACTGAAACAGGTTTGTGTGTAAGAAGGTGTATCTGGAACTGAAACAGGTATTGTGTGTAAGAAGGTGTATCTGGAACTGAAACAGGTATTGTGTGTAAGAAGGTGTATCTGGAACTGAAACAGGTATTGTGTGTAAGAAGGTGTATCTGGAACTGAAACAGGTATTGTGTGTAAGAAGGTGTATCTGGAACTGAAACAGGTATGTGTGTGTTAAGGGGAAAAGTGACTATCTTTTAAAGGAACTGAAACAGGTATTGTGTGTAAGAAGGTGTATCAGGAACTGAAACAGGTATTGTGTGTAAGAAGGTGTATCTAGAACTGAAATCGGTATTGTATGTAAGATGGTGTATCTGAAACTGAAACAGGTTTGTGTGAAAGAAGATGTATCTGGAACTGAAACAGGTATTGTGTGTAGGAAGGTTTATCCGGAACTGAAACAGGTATTGTGTGTAAGAAGGTTAATCTGGAACTGAAACAGGTATTGTGTGTAAGAAGGTGTATCAGGATCTGAAACAGGTTTTGTGTGTTAGAAGGTATATCTGAAACTGGTACTGGTATTGTGTGTAAGAAGGTGTATCTGGAACTGAAACAGGTATTGTGTGTAAGAAGGTTTATCTGGAACTGAAACAGGTATTGTGTGTTAGAAGGTGTCTGGAACTGAAACAGGTATTGTGTGTAAGAAGGTGTATCTGGAACTGAAACTGGTATTGTGTGTAAGAAGGTGTATCTGGAACTGAAACAGGTATTGTGTGTTAGAAGGTGTCTGGAACTGAAACTGGTATTGTGTGTAAGAAGGTGTATCTGGAACTGAAACAGGTATTGTGTGTTAGAAGGTGTCTGGAACTGAAACAGGCATTGTATGTAAGAAGGTGTATCTGTAACTGAAACAGGCATTGTGTGTAAGAAGGTGTATCTGTAACTGAAACTGGTATTGTGTGTAAGAAGGTGTATCTAGAACTGAAGCAGGTATTGTGTGTAAGAAGGTGTATCTAGAACTGAAACAGGTATTGTGTGTAAAAAGGTGTCTGGAACCGAAAGGCTTGCTTCCTGTAAAATGTAGACAGAACAACCCAGTCTTACAGTAGTCTACTGAAAAGAGGCTAAAGATGTTTACTTTTTGATGGTGACTAGCACTTACTGTCGTCCTTCATCGATCAGAACTAATTAAACTTGATGTGAAATACGATCAAACTGTGATGAGGTGACGTGAACTTGATGAAGATTTCTTGATTGGTAAATATCCTGAAATTGTTTACATCTTCCTCTTTCATTACCAAACCCCTGCATGGTTTCTTCTCATTCAGGTTCAGCTGAGTTTGAAAATGTTCTGAAAAGTGAAACCAGTAAAAAGATCAGCAAACTTAATGGAAAATTCTTTGCTAAGATTGTTTACTAAAACTCATTCATGCACTGATGGTTTCTTCCATTGAACTCTAGTATGGTAGGACATAGTTTGAACTGATTTTAAATGTGTGTTTTACATCCTGCGTTTCTGCATCTTTATGGACTGCTGATTCTTTATTGAGGCTTTTATGTTGGTATCCTTAACGGTCCACCTTCATGAAAAATCTTAACAGTGTTTTTCAAACAACCCTTCCACAGAAAGTTAATTTATAAAAAAACTTGCAAATGTTTGTCCTCAATGTGGAAATTAGAATTTCAGAAGGACTACACAGTGTAGTGGGCACTATTTTGTATTAACATGGTTTGTCAACTTTATATCAGATTCAGAGGGTTCTCAAAGCCAATGCATTCAGAAACTTGGCTCAAATTGGCTTAAAAAATTTCGCTTTTGCTTTAAAATGGTAAGGAATTAAGAGAAAGAAAAATTTCATATGAAAATATGTATTAAATTATTGCCCTAAAACAAATATTTGCAAATGTTTTTCCTCTTAATGAAATACCAGGGCCCAGTATTCTAGAGAGATTTTCAACTAAACTTTCAGACGGTCTACACAGCCAATACTGTCCATACGGTACTGTTTCACATTAACATGTTTAACTAGATTCAAACATGACATGTCAAATCTGGATTTTATCTTCATTAAGTTTTTAAGAATAAAGCCCTAGTTTCAGGAGGCACCTTTCCATGTCAGATTATCAGGAATTAATCAAAGTTATTGTCAGTATATCGTTAGTTATCGCTTTCAATTAAATTATCCTCTTTGAGTAATCAGATTAAATACACTTGCTTTCAGATCGAGTATAAATGACTCACAGCAAGTGGCTTTGTCAACTCAGCATTAAATTCAAAGGGTTCACGAAGCTAATAAAATTAAAAAACTTGGCTAAAAAAAAACTAAAATTGTTTTTGTTTTTGCTTTTAAATTTCGAAACAGAAAATTTTCTTATGAAAGTATATTAAATTAATGGCTTGTTCTTTGAAATATTTTTGCAGCATTCTTCATGGATTACAAAAAATCAGCAAAAGGATTAAATTTTTCAGACTGACTTCAAACAACCCTTTTAATTCAATAACCACTAAAAAATTGATTATGCTTGAAGAATGGAATAAAAAACCAAATTTTGTCTTAAATCTCCAGGTTTTAAAGAAATCTTGCCAAAAAAGATTTTAAGTCTTTTGAGAATAAAAATGTGGTAAAAAAATTAGTTTTTTTATACCAGAAGATTAAATTTTTTTATTCAATTATATTTGAAGAAGTTTACTAACAAGTTTAAGTGCAAAATCAAATTTTTTAATATATTGTACACTTGCCAACAAATTAACGCGTTACACACTTATATTTTATAGCTTGTATGTATCTTTCATGGGAATATACTGATTAAATTAGTCAAAAAATGAAACTTATTTAAATCAAGTAAAAGTTAATAGCTGTATAATGTTGCCAACTTCAATTATATATGAATATTTAACAAACTTGCTGTTAGTCTTAAACCTGAAGATTATGGATTTTCAATTTATATATTTATATCATATCATATTGTTTAACTAAATGCACCAACAATACCCTTTAACTAGAGGTTAAACCTTCATGCCTAGGCCTATGTTTTTATAATGTTACATTTCTTAACCACAATGTTACAATCTTAAATTGCTTAATACCAATCAGTGATTGAGTTGTCAAATTTGTATCTTTCAGAGAGTTCACATAGCTAATATTGTTTATTTGGTATATTTTTTCACGTTGGCATTGATGTATTGTTCTCAACTATTGACTATTGTCTCAGGAATATTTTTATCTTGAAGGTGATTCTAATCATCTGTACAATAAAACAAAATCTTGGCCAAAATATATGGACTCTCTGAGTGAGATGCATTGTTGACTAACAAAATCGCAGAGTGTCATCAGGTGTTTGCGAGAGTGAACACACTCTGCCTAATAGCACCTATCAGAGTAAATCTCTTACTGTTTGAAAAATGTTAACATGAAACAAACATGGAATTATTGGAGCCGTTTCTGGCTGTCAACCTGTGATAATATATTGGTTTTATTTAAATAGAAAAGTGAAGTTTTATTGAAATTAATCCAGACCTGTCGACAAGTAAAGATATTTGTTAATTCTCCAACAGATTTGTGAATTATATTGTATAAGAAGTAGTCATATTAAATCAATTATATATTTATCTGATAAACTACCTTGTCTATCTATAGACATTATCAATCTTTTATCTTAACTATTCCAACCAAAGGTAATTTCTAATTCTCACTGCTACTAGCAAAAATCCTGTTATTTTTTTTCTTAGCAGGCTGCCGTTTTTTCAAGTTTTATTAATTAAAGATGATTATTTTTGTTAATAACTTTTAAATCATCTAAAGGTGAGGTGGTATATTAGATTCAAAATTCACAGATGAAATAAATTTACCCACTTTTACAACAGGTCTCCTGGGGAAATAGTTAAAATAATTGCCAGATAACCACATGCTACTGACATGTTTCAGATACACAGATATTTAACTTTCCATAAAAAAAAGACGGGAGTATCATCGTTGAAATGTCGCAAGTTCATTTAATAAAGTAATTGTTTTTCTTAAAATTAGGTCCAGTAACTGTATCTACCAATTACTAAAAGTTAACTTTCCTTTATAGGAGAGGCATAAGTTATGTGGGTACTAGGAGTAGGCTTGCTGTACAGTAACATTTAGGTTATAAGGTTTTTTTTTTTTTAGAATATTCTAATTAAATTATAATTAAATTGGAAATTAATGTGATAATTTTTGATTAGATATTTAATGAATGATCTGAGTCTAATTAATTAATTAATTTTTTAATGCATGTAATTATAAAACAAAGTGCAACATGTATTAGTATTTGCTAACTAGATTTTTTACATCAGCACAACATTCAAATCTGGAACACAAGACTGTATCACCATCACATTATCAAGCTATTACAAACTGTGTCATATACCTTGACTGCAATAGCCACCCTTCTTGTATCATCATCACAATTATCAAGCTATTACAAACTGTGTCATATACCTTGACTGCAATAGCCACCCTTCTTGTATCATCATCACATTATCAAGCTATTACAAACTGTGTCATATACCTTGACTGCAATAGCCACCCTTCTTGTATCATCATCACAATATCAAGCTATTACAAACTGTGTCTTATACCTTGACTGTTATAGCCACCCTTCTTGTATCACTCATCACATTATCAAGCTATTACAAACTGTGCTATACCTTGACTGCATAGCCACCCTCTTGTATCACCATCACATTATCAAGCTATTACAAACTGTGTCATATACCTTGACTGCTATAGCCACCCTTCTTGTATCATCATCACATTATCAAGCTATTACAAACTGTGTCATATACCTTGACTGATAGCCACCTCTATATCTAACTAGATACACAGCATTACAAACTGTTTCAATCTTTGATGCAAGCACACTTCATTGAACATTTATGGAATGCTTAGCAAAGGTGTGTCTATATTCTCAAAGACCCTTCTTGTATGTAGCATAATACAAATCAAGTTATTAAACTAGTTATTACAACTTGATCTGTCATAGCCACTCCATTGTTTTTAATAATTGCTTCATTGTGATATCATATCTTTCTTCATAGAATCATTTGTAATCGATTAGGTCAGAATTTTTTCTGAAAGTATGTACAGTGATTCGGTGATCCTTGTACTTCTAAATAATTCCTTCAGATGTATCAATCATATCTTCTTCTAATCTTCTTAATCAAGTACATTTGTATTTATAAATAAGATTGAATGATGTCAATGCTTGAGTGTTTAGCACTCTAATCTTCTGCACTTATGTGATAAGATAGACATACCTTGCTGTTTTCAAGTAGGAATATAAAATGAAAATTGAAATGAATGGAGTTTTACATCTAATCTTCTGACCTTATGGGCTATGAAGACAACCATTGTGCAAATAGAAATTCAAATGAAATGAAATGATTGGAGTTTATGTCCTACTCTTCTGCACCTTTTGAGCTAATGAAGACCGGGTAAAAATGTTTGTAAGTTTCTATGTTATTTGCTCATGTTTAATTTAGGGGTGTGATAACAGAGACAAATTCACCCACAATACTTCATATCGTTTTACCAGGTTCCAACAAAAATTGTTGTTAAGTCTGCTTATTTCCAGCCAATCAGTTGTCAGTGAATCGTCCATGTTGATGGATTTTGTATTTAGATTAATGGTTAATACTGGTGTATCAGTAATCTTTATTTCTGAGATGGAACCATTTGTTAAAATCAATCAAGGTGAAATTATGAGAGTCCAGTTGTTTGCCAATCTGACCGCTGTGAGTTTTTAGTGCCAGTATGGGATTCATTGTTTTCCTGATTTCTGACTCAAGAAGTCTGATATTTTGGATGTTTTTATTTTGTATGTTTTTCGCTGTGTATTTGCTTAAGTTTTATGGATATCATATGTTGTTGCCCCTCAATGATTTTTTGTGTTAATTATAATTTGGAAGTGAGGTGGTGATGAAGTATTTTGATTCTGTTTTTAAAACAAGAGCGGGCTCGATATATCATATAGAGTTGTTGTTTTGATAGGTAAATATTGTTTAATTAATAGAAAAGATTAGATCAGATGTTTTAAAATATTTAATTGTCATACTTCAGTAGAGATACAGGCTGAAATAGATCAGTTGTCTGGAAGATCTCTACTTGTCAAACTACAATAGGGATACAGACTGAAATAGATCAGTTGTCTGAAGATCTCTATTTGTCAAACTTCAATAGAGAGACAGGTTGAAATAAGGAAGTAGATCAGTTGAAGATTGTTCATGATGAAACTCTGAATAACAAAAACTTCCTCTTCTGCCATAATTGCTAAGTTTAATTGCACCTTCAGTACATAATTAATATTCATTTTTACAGTTTTAGGTTAATGTGTGCTTGATATATTTAATATCTCATCATCGTAGCATTTATTACAGGCCCTCAGTGGTGGTTTGTATTGTGATAGATCACATGTAGAAGACTGACGACGTAGGTTCTGGAGTCTGTTTCACGAAAACTTAACTAGGTATGATTTTAGTGTTCCACTGGTCAGATTGGTCAATCACTAAAACTGAGTAGTTTTTAACCAATCAGGTTACTGTATTTCTTAAAATCTTGATCGTATCTTTGTTAAAATTTTGTGAAACAGACTCCTGAATTAAAAACCACACCAGGATTGTTTAGAGGTTTTTTAAACCTTTTGGTGATGTCAAACACTTAGTGGAATTATTTTCAGGAACCACAGATGTCTGATTGAAAATTGCAATGGTGCAAATTGATGCTATCAGTGTCCCTGATTCACATAAAAAGTTTAAAAAACCTCTTTAAGGCCAATATTAGTTGATAAAAATCTGTTTGACAGGGAATAGAAAATGTAGTGTATTTAACATACATCAGACTTGAAATTGTTTGATTGTAGACAAGCCTGAAGTCAGATTAATATTTTGAAAAGTGTCTTGGACAGCTTGTTTGAACCTTTTAATTTAGTTTGTACTGTATTATGTACTTCAGGTTTAAAGTCTAAAGGATTAGTTTGGTGATTAAAATCAATATTTAGTTGTTAAAGTTCAGAACCAGGCCAGCTGTTCTCTTCCTACTTCATCTATAAGGTAATTATTAACTTTACTTTAATTATATCTTCTTGTCTTTATCTTCTTGTCTGAACTCTTCAAACGCCACGGGCGCATATATGTGCCTGCCGGCTCAAACGCCACGGGCGCAGATATGCGACACGAGTTGTGTTCTTACTAAAATCCTATTTAAGAACAAACTTCCGATCGCAGCAACAAATGCACCTCACCATTAGAGAGCTGAAGGTCAAGGCTATCTCTAGATGTAAACAAAGCCAGGTGGTTGTTCTGGAAAAATTAGAGAAATTTTCGTTTGAAAATGACCAAAATTCAAACGTATTCTACAGTGGACATCGCGTATACTGTGCAGTACAGTGATGGAATAATGGCATATAGTGTTTTCAGTGAAGATTTTGATTTTGAAATCGATTTCGGAGGATGACTTATCGCTAAATTCGACACAAATAATAACGAAAAAGGCCCCGGTCTAGACCACCGTTGATGAGAATCGTCCCTCCGGTTTCACACCTGTCCCGATTTCAAAATTCTAATCAAGGTAGGCTTGCCAATAAATATTAAATTTAAAAGGTTATTTTTTCTGTGAAAATACTGTAAAATGACATAAATATAATGGATAGGCCTAGTCTACTGCAAAATACAAATGAATGGGGGTCTAATTGATTTTTGTTCTTCCTTTTATGAAATTTTACTTTTTTTGTATTACAATCTACCTGTTTACCTGAATTTCATACCTGTAGGCCTGTCATTTCATTTTTGGAATTGTTTGGAAAATATGGTCTTATATTTGTTTTTTTTATTAAAAACATCATTTACAATAAATAGAAGGAAATTTAAAGCCTAAATCTGAAACAAATATTGCATTTAGTAAATATTATCAGGTATCCAGGTAATTCTGGTGGTAAATAATGCTCTTAAAAATTTTTACAATAATCATAAAATTCCTCCATTTTGTGACAATTTTCATATCAGGTAATTTATTCTATCTTGTAATGTTTTGAAGTTATAGTCATTCAAAGACAACACGTATTTTTTGCTGCAATGTCAAAAAACAATCTGGCCTGTACAAGTAGTTCAATAAAAACAATGTGGCGTTTAAAGAGTTAATCTTCTTGCCTTAATCTTTGTTTTATGTCTTGACTTATATGGAATATTTTGGCTTTTCTTGATAAGTATATATTAATGTGTTAACAATTTTGATATATGTTGTTTTAGTTTTTGAATTATTTTAATAATTTTTCTTCATTTCTGTAATTAACAAAGAGTGGATTCAAAAATGTTTTGCATAATTTTATTCTAAGATATTGTAACATAACAAAACAATTTGTGAGATTCTTCATCTGAGACTGGTATCATCAACAATCAATTCAAAAATGGTGAAACTTTGATAAATACATGGTTCAGGGTTCTGTTAATGTTTCTGTATATTTTTTATTAACTAAAACCATACAATAATAATAATAATATGATAATTATAATAATTTATTTATTAAGCGCCTAATTACCAGTAAATAACACTGCTCAATGGCGCTGTATACATTTTGGTAACAAATACAATATATATATATATTAGATTATATAATTATTATAATATATAATAATTATTATAATTATATATATATATATATATTAGAATAAATAAAAATATTAAAAAATCTAAGAAATCGAATATGGTGATAAAAATATTAGATGATATTAAAACATTAGATGTAGAAATAATTAAAAATGGTAAATAAATTACTGTCCATAAAACCCAATGAATAAAAATGTTTTAAGTTTTCTTTTAAAATTCACTAAAGATTCAGACATCCTAATTTCAAGAGGGAGTTCATTCCATAAATAAGGTGCTTCATATGAAAAAGAGCGTTTTCCAAAATTTGTATTGGGATGAAATGGAGTAAGGCAGTGATTATGTTAAGATACTAGAAAAAATTGTATAGCTAGGGTTCTGTTTTAATATTTCTGTATATATGATTAACTAAAACCATACTTATTCTATTGAAATTTCTGTGAATTTGTGTTTGTTGGGCATCGTAAAGCCTTATTCAACCTTAGCCCCTACAAAATTATTCATTTTCCAGACAGTTTCACTTCAAGAGGAAAAAAAAACAACATGTTATTTAAAGGTCGTTTTCATTTTTTCTGTCCATTTCTCACTACTTTCAGTTTTTATTCTGAGGCTTTTTATACCTCTCTTTATTGAGCTAGACTGTTTATAGGATTTTTTTCAGACTTTGTTTGCCGCCCTTAAAACACAGGTCATAAAACACCTTTCAAATCATTCCTACAAACTGTTTTTATGTTTCCTGTCTTTTATTTTATAAAGCTTTTTATTTTTATTTCACCCAAATATTTTATTTGATCTATAAAATTCCAAATTTATTTTTCGTATTATCTTATTTGTTATGAAATAAAAGCGTAAAAGTTTCCTTTTTATATCAAAATTTTATTGAATTCAATGACAGCTGTAAAGAGTTAATCATGAAAACATAAAAACTGGCTTTGTTCAATTTGTTAATTGAATTCTTTAAAAGTCCATCCTTTAACCTTCCATTTCTATTTAGTTTTGTTTGATTATTAATATATTAAATTGAAATAGAAAGAAGTTAAATATGAAAATCTAAAACAAGGAAATGAAAAACAATTTCCCTTGAATTTTTTTATTACAAGTTTTTTAATGCCCTGCTTCCTTCGTTGTTGATTAACTTTAATGGTTGTTAGGAATACCAAATGTCACTATGTCAAGTTATTCCAAACTTTGTACTTTTACCGTCACGTAACTGTTATAGCCACATTTCTAGTATCATGGAAGCTCAATGAAGCGATTTGAGTGGATGTACACTAGTAAATATAGCAAATCATAGGTCCACAGAAAATCTGTAAACACAAAGCCATCATGTTAATAGATGTATTGATCCGATTGAATTGATTCAGAGTTTAGTTTTAAACTCATTTTTGATTTGAGGTCAAGTATTTTCTTTGAATTATTCTGATTAAGAATAGATCCATTAAGGCCTTTATATCATTGAAACTTCTTACAAGACAAAACTTCACAATGGTGGTAGGTGAATAATTAAAAAGCTAAATTGTCATGCATAGCTGTAAAAATATTAACATTGAGTCAATGTCATTGAGTGCAGCTGTCTTGTCAGGTTGGGGCCCATAGGGGCTGGGCTGGGCTAGTGTGAACTAAGCCCCAATAATTGAACTTAGATTGATTTATTTACAGTGTTTTCAGCTTTCATGTGCTTATTTATCCTTTGGACAAACATTGAAATACTGATCAGCATAAAGTCATGGCCAAGGTGAAAGTTGTTTTAAGCACCATAGACCTATTGTAGTACCAAAAAATTAACATTTGTATCAGGATCAACCTCAGAATTGTCAGAAATGCATACTCCAAGGCTACAACCAGCACTGCAGGACACATTAAGGGACCCAGCACCAATTTTAACCTGGCAATGAGACTGTTACCATGTCATAACATCATAACGTCATAACGACCACATCTTGTGATAGCTACAGTGGCTACCAAACAAGAATCTTTGACAATATATATATAATTAAGACAGAAATAGATGGTCAATAAGCTGAGAAGCTTCTAAAAATTAAAATGTAAAAGTATCGTATGTAAGACAGTTTTTATTTTAATTTATTCCCCCGGGATCCTGTCAGTAGTCCTCTTTCTTCCACGACTGAGATCTAGAATGTGGCTGATTCTTGAAATCTTAATGAAGTAAATGATATGGTTTAAAAATGGCTTGGTTTGAGAAAATCTTGCTACTGATATTTTAATGATCACCTTTGGGTGTTGGAATCAGTCTGGAGCTACAGACTACAAAAAAAACTCTTTTCAAATTCTTAAACCATTTGGTTTGGTGTATAGTATATCAGAAAAAAAAGGCATAATAGATTATCTCTATGTAAATAAAATACTTTTTAGTGTGTATAAACAGGGCTCTGGTCGCTTCAAACCTAAAAAGTGGACAGCCTATAGTTTCAGAACCGCAGGGTATTTATTTTTTATAAATTTTGTCATTTTTAGGAATAATTACTAGGCCTAATTATTTATATCACAAATACCCATAATTGAGAAAAACAATTAAAAATGTATAATATTACTGAAGTGTTTCTGACAAATGCAATTAGCTGAAACATTAGACAACAGGACAATAGAATATATGCTCAATAATTATTACTGGATGAAAAACTTCAACAGCTGTATTGGTACACCATGGTATTTTATCATTTTTTTCTCCTATTATATATGTATATGTACCTCATAACCTTGTTATATAGCTGTATATGAAATTACATAAGGGTATATATACAGCATTCTTTTCAACTTATAATAACTGTGATACCTTGTTATTTTTAATGAATAAAAACATGATGGTAATAGAGTTTTACACTTTATGGTGCTTTTTAAGAACAATTTTCCAGTCTATTAATTTTATTATGAATAATACATATCTATTATATCTATTATAATGACGTTATTCATTGTTCTTTGTTATTTATATGATATCATATTTATGATATTTACCAGAATTATTTCTCATGCATTAACAAAGTAATATAAGGATTCTCATTATATTTCTTTAATTATGTAAACTCTCTAAATGAGATAAATAAAGAGTTTGACTTATTATATCACAAACACAAGATAAGTAATATTATGGAAATGAAATGGAGTTTTACATCCTGTTTTTCTGCACCTTATGGGCTAATGAAGATGGAACTAATATAATAGAATAAGCACTAGGTTCGTTAGGTTACAGAAAACATAACATTTCAACATAATTTACATAGGCAGTCATCAGAAGAATAATGATGGAATAAAACACACACAAATATATTCCCTCAATATTTCATCTAATTTCTTCATTTAGTCTCATGTGAGGACGTCAACGTATTCTAGTCCAACTATACCTTTGTGTCAAGGTAGAACTTTTTTCCATATTTATCTTTTGTTTTGGCAATAATCTTTTAGAATATTATTGTTCAAATCTTCTTTGATATCAGAGTTTTAATCTAGAAAATGACATTATTGACTAGTGAAGATGGGCAAAGCCATGCAGTGTGCAATAAGGTCAGGGGATCTTTAACCCGTACAGCCTGTAGCACACAAGGCCTCTGTCTTGTCCCATCTGAAAGAGCTTCTTCCATGCTAATCTCTGCAACCTGCATCAGTGCCAAGTGGAATAAATCAAAGAAAAGAAATATTATTTTCCATCCAGAGGGTTAAGGGGCTACAAAAAAACCTTGTGTGCTACGGGCTGTGTACATCAAATCCCTCAACAGTTGAAAATTGAAAAAGATTACACTCATGCCACTGTCCTGGCAAAAATTCCCTCATTGCACACCACATAGTGTTGTCTGACTCCATTAGTGGTTAAACTGCAGACATTTTATTTGATTGAGTTAAACACCTATAACAGATTCTAGGTAAAATAATGGTAATACATTATGTTTTACTGTTATTTAGTGTGGTAAAGAAAGACAGGAAAAGAAAGCAATGCTAAGTCTCTTGTGGAATTATAATTGAATCAATGTATTTGTCATGACAGCTGGTTAGTGTTCCTGTCAATAATATCATGTTAAATACATGTGTTTTGTTAAGTCAGATATTAGGTTCAAGTTGATATCAACCTTGGGCAGATTTAAGAAAATTGACCAATAAGAGTATATATTCATCAGTAGATATACCTGCTGTCATAAATAATATAACAGAATCCTATAAAATTCAATAAATTCAATAAAAAAATAGTATCTATACATAAAAATGTTCGATTGTTGAAAAATACTTAATAAATTGATAAATTAATTAGTATTTTGAGTTTACCAGATTTTACCGAGATTGTGTTACTTTATGACACCAGATAAGTTCACTGATGAATATATACTCATATTGACCATTCTTGAGAACTAAAATTTTATGTCAATTCTAAGATGCAGTATCACTTTAATACCATAATAGTTAACTTGAATTGTAATAAATAAATTATAGGCTATTTTTTTCCAGGATAATCTGCATTTTATCTTACTTCAATCTGCTTATAGATTTTTTCTTTCTGGAAATCAAGTTATATGTTATTCACAGTTTTACTTGTTGAAATAATTGAGTGTAATTTTGTTTAAAAACAGTTATTGTTCTGAATTCCAATGGAGGAGGCAGCTTCCTCTATATTATTTGTGGGTTTGTTATTATTTAATTTGAAAGAAACATGCATTTATACTTTATTTTTAAGTTAATTCAAGCAGCTGGTACTTATTTGTATGTTGGAAGACCTACATAGTAGGCCTACGTCCATGCATTTTAAAACTAACAGATAATAATTTTTGCAAAAGTTTATTTAATGTATTTTTCTCTAAGCTCAATTATTCTTAGTATTGTATAAAAGTGTGTGTCAGCTTCTTTAAAACAGGAATCATTTTGTTTGTAATGTTCAAAAACAAATGAGATTTTTTTATTCTATTGCGCAATTGTGTTACAGGCGGTACACGTTAAAAATCCATTGACGGTTTGAAATCTCAAAAAGAGTAGGCTGATGCCGCTGTAAGATTTCCCACATTGCACACTGCATGGCGTTGCCGGTTTTCATTAGCCCATTAGGTGCAGAAGAGTAGGATGTAAAACTCCATTTATTTCATTTCATTTTGATTCTATTGCAATGTTAATGTTTATCCATGAATATCATTAGAAACATTAAGCTATATTTATGAACTTTTGCTTTGTAATAAAAAGATCATGTGCCAATCCTAACCACCACATGGCACTATAAGACGTATTGATTGAATTTATTTAATAGAAAGGAAGTTAAGTGGAGCAACTGTACTTTTAATAGTTACCATGTTAAACTTCCATTGACATCTTCAAGTTCAAAAGTTGTCTTCTTAATGGCTTTCACTCTTGCTTGTTTGGTGTTGATAGCAACATAAATCATTCTGTTAGTCTAGACACAGTGAAATCAACGACCATGCCAGGACTGTTAGCGCCAAGAGACCATGTTATTGCCACTATCAATGCTATAATTTGACAGATGCTTGATTCTCCAAGGACCTTCATGTCTTGTTATAGTGTTAAGTGTTAACACAAATGTCTGTTTTAATGTAATGGTTGTATAAAAAGATCACATTGAGCTTAAAAAACTGAAGGCAAGGGTTGAAGGGTTGGACTGTATAAGTGTCGAAATTTGAAAAATGGGTCTTGAAGTAGCGTGAGAGCAAGAATAATCAAGGTTGTGGCAGTTTTATTCTTTATTTTTTAGTATTCTCACTATCCATTTGACATTAAATTGTGAGGGACTCATAAGTATGAATTGGGCAAAAGTGGTCCTACACATCGATTGGTCTGTCCCGCGTATAGGATGTAATTTGTCAAAGAAATGGGGGGGGGGGAAGGGAACAGTAAACTAATCATAAAGTAGAATCAGTTGAGATTACCTGCTATTTCAACCCTTGGTTCTTCTATCAGTAGGGTAGGTTAGAAGGATGGACATTTAAAAAGCAAAGGTTCAGATAAGATAATAAAGGAATGCTGCAGCCTGTTCCTCCGGAAAAGTCTGTAATTGTTGGAGCAAGTAAAAGAATAAGCATGGACTTCCTTCATCACATACTGCACTATGTTGTTCTCATTAATATATGTAATAAGTATGATACAGGTGGGCCGTTATACTCATGCCTCTTTCATTTAATATTCGTAAACCATAAAGTCTAGAGCTATAACCACCACTAAAACTCCATTATAACTTTCATTAACAATTGTTTTATTATAGGCATGTTATGAAAATAGAGAATATCCAGGATATAAAATATCAGTGTGATAATGTCAGTGTGATAATGTCAGTGTGATAATGTCAGTGAGTCTATAAAAAATAAAGGAAGAATATTATTTTACTGTTCAATTTAATAATTAATATATCCAGCTCTCACATTTCAACTATTAATTGTTTTTAATGATTTTCAATAAGGGTTTCACTTTAAGTTTGTGCTAAATTAATTTTATATCATTATTTTGCTTGCTTCTAAAAAAAGGTGAAAGTTGAGGGAAACCGTGCATTTAGGATACTGACCAGGGGCCTTATTCTCCCAAACTTAACACGAATAAAATATAGATATTAAGAAAAACAATGTTCATCTAAATTTAAAATTGATTGTAAATTAATTTAATTAAGTTAATTTCTCTGAAATAAGGATTGAAAGACTAAAATCAATTCTAGTTAACTTCTCCAGAATAAGGCGCCAGATGACTGGAACACTACAATCAATTCTAGTTAACTTTTCCAGAATAAGGCGCCAGATGACTGGAACACTACAATCAATTCTAGTTAACTTTTCCAGAATAAGGCGCCAGATGACTGGAACACTACAATCAATTCTAGTTAACTTTTCCAGGGAAAAAGGCGCCAGATGACTGGAACACTAAAATCAATTCTAGTTAACTTTTCCAGAATAAGGCGCCAGATGACTGGAACACTAAAATCAATTCTAGTTAACTTTTCCAGAATAAGGCGCCAGATGACTGGAACACTACAATCAATTCTAGTTAACTTTTCCAGAATAAGGCGCCAGATGACTGGAACACTAAAATCAATTCTAGTTAACTTTTCCAGAATAAGGCGCCAGATGACTGGAACAATAAAATCATTCCAAAACAATTTTTTCCAGGAAAAGGCCCCAGTTGTATAGAATGATAATATATGAGAGATGCCCTGTCTTATCGTAACATACTGATGTTCTAGAGCATCCTGTCTACCAGCTGATCCTTGGCCAAATCTCTCGTTAATGATCTTTCCCAGATTATCTGTACCTACAGCTGGGTCAACTGGAAATAAGAAACTTCTTAGTATTATGCTAGCTGACTCTGAAAAAGAGATTTCAAGTTGAGAACCCTATTTGCAGATTGGCTTCAAGTTTTATGAGACAGATCAAGATGTTTCTAATAGCTGTAGTAAATTTATCTGTGTGGACTCTGAGAAACCTATTAGCAGATTGGCTTCAGGTATTCTTGGACAGAGAGCTAGTTTTTCTGATGGTGAAATTTAGTTTAATAAATATTATTTAGAAGACTGATATTCAATCAATAACTGTACACAATTATATAGATAACAATTACTGTAGTAAATAGCTTTTGACATCTTGAGGAAGGCACTTTCGTCTTTCTTTATTATTGCTTGATAAAGACAGGAGTACCTGTAGTGAAAAAAGACTCAAGTTGTTCATTTTAGTAATTGTTATCTATATAATTATGTCCAGATATATAATCACTAATTACTAAATGATAAAGGGACTTTAATTCAAGATTTCCAGCCTGGAAGTAAAGTTTTAAGCTAATAGAACGTTGAATAGACTGAGGAATGGTATAAAATATAATCTATTATATTATTCTATAAATCAACAGTAAATAATTGGTTATCAGAGTACATATAATTATTTTACTGAGAAAATTAAAGAAATAAAATCGACTATGACATTTGATAAAAAGATAATCATAGTTAGAAAATTATGAAAAAAAATACTATTTTAGATTCTTTTAGCCATTTATTAAACTTGTCCCGAGTTACCATTGTATACGTCAGGAACAATCCAGAAAAATTGAGTGTAATTATTCTGGTCTTGTCATGCTGAGAAATTCAATACACGGACAAAACCTTCACCATCAACCAATTTTCCCCTTCTTCACATTTTTATTATTAAAAATATTTTCTTTTGTTGAAACTTTTTACCGCTAACAGCAACTTAATTGAACATCGTACAATTTGTATTGGTTGTAGTAATCAGTTTCCACATGAAAATGAAAAATGGAAAATAGGTCAAGGGCCTGCGGCTAGTAGAGAGTTAATGAACATGGGATTATAAATGTTAAGTTTGCTATAAAGATGTAAATTATCACACAACAGTACTAATACCAGGTTCATCTAGTGGAAATAAAATGAACAGTATTTTACATCCTACTCTTCTGCACCTAATAGGCTGGCTAATGAAGACTGGCAATGCCATGCAAGGTAGAAAGAGGATATTTAGCCAGGACAGCAGCATTAGCTTATTCTTTTTGTTATTTCAAACTGTTGGTTTATAAAGCTCGATTAACCAATCAAACGCCTGAAACACCACACTCATTTTTTTTAGTTTTTCAAAGACTGGCGTAAAAAATCGTCACAGCTATGATACACAATGAACATAGTTAAATAGATGTTTATTAGCTTAAAGTTTTACAAGCTCGCACTGGCAGGGTATTTTAGACCATGGAGAACAATTTTTGGTTCCGTTTTATAAAATGTCTCTCGTCCTGTGGTTCTATATATGTCTATCTTACTTCCAACTTCCTGTTCTTGACAACCAGTGGAACTTCTGTAATTGTTTTATCCATCTTTTTAATTGCCCTACTTTCAAACAAGCACCTGTCATCTATTCTGAACACACCGTTATATGGTACAAAGTCCACCATCTTCACTATATCAAGGAATAGATGCTTTGACATAATATGGCACTCTTGTATCACAAAAGTTTTTAATTGCAGGATTTAATTAAAATGTACGCCCTCACCCTAACAACGTATACCTCCTGTGCCTTTTGTTCAAAATAACAACGTTTACTCCCTAACAATGTGGTTGATTGTACATTATATATAGCCGATCAAAGACTTCAATGCTTTGAACCATATTTCTAAGAGTATAATGATGTTAAGGTATTAGATGAAGTAAGTTTGACGATGTGAAGAGGAGCGTCAGCATGGTTGGTCAAACTTGTAACATTATCTTGAATGTAAATTACAGACCAGCTTCCTCATTTAAACTGATCAAATAGAAAACTCACATCACAAACTCTTGAAGGTTTTTTTTAAAGAAAATATCAAGATTGTTATCAATTTGAAAATAAAAATGTCAACATCAAAGAACACAGGATCTTTGTTGAACTTTCCTACAACCATAATGTTGTAGGTACAGTCCTATTCACCGATATTTGTCACAAACTCAAACTAAGAGTAAAATCTCATGCTTTGACGACAAGACAATCTCGACACGATTGCCGACATGATATATGATATCATACCAGTTTGATATTCGAAGCCAATTGTTTTATCGTCTGCGAGACAGTGTCTAATCCAATTAGATTCATTCTCTTTTCAATCGCAGTTGATTATCCACATTGTACAAAATGACTGATTAGAGATTGGTTGTCAGCAGCAGACGGTCGACAAAACTCATGACAAGGCTAGAGTCAGTGTGGGTTGTAACATTATGGTTAAGTACAAAAGTACAGGCGCGGGTAAGTTAACATAACCTCTTGTGAGAGAGTATTGTTTGTGGAGTTAAAAAACCTAAAATAGTTCACAAGCTTCTAAATCTGAAATATATAAGAAGAATTCTGGTTCCCATAGGAACATTATTAACCATGGTAATAATTATAACATTTTTTATTGATGGAACTGAGCAATTTAGGTTATTTTTGATTATGAACTATTCTCATTACCCATTCATTATCCACATCTTGTCAGACATGACTGGCTGATACCTTAAAATCAACAGATCATGGTCAATCTACGAACAATAAAATAATTGAAGTCTAAAGCGATAAATAGATAAATGGACTCAGGGGTGTCTGTGAATTAGTCAGTGTGGATTTAGATCTGATCATTTTGAGTCAAACAGGTCCAGTGAGACAACTTTACTAGATTAATTGAATCAAACATCCCCATAGTGTAAATATCATATGGTTGAATCTATCATTTAAAGACATCATCTATTTGAATTCTCAGAAGTAAAAATCATGTTAATATTGATCCTCTTGATAAACAATCTTATAAACAGTTTGTATTTTTTTGAGGGGGTGGGGTGGGATGGGGTGAGTTTGAGACAATTTGTAGCTTTTAAATATATTACCACTCAGTTTGTGCAGTGACGATGGAACGAGAACAAATGATATGATTGACTTTGATTTTCTAGAAATATTCTAGGGCCAATTTTGATTGGACAGTATTTAATTATAAAAACATAATTTCCCTCGCTTGTATTCAAATTAATATGCCACCTCGGAGACTCCCGCTCTAGGATTCTCTCTTCGGAACCAAACAGCTGGTTGCTGGAAGCGAACGTTAACTTGTCATCTACCAACCAACCACTTGTATTCACATGGTCTCAAGGAAGTATTTCGAATAAGGGGTGTGGTTTAGACACAATGGCTTATTTTATTTATAAACCTGAAAAAGAAAACGACGATTGAAATAAAACAGGTTAAAAAGAACTCTCCAAGCAAATATGACCAATAACTGACCAATAAATCCTAACTTAATCAGGATCTATCAAATTAATATTCTTTCAAGAAATCCATCAAAGCGGAACTAATTCTCTTAGATTCTCTTAGTACAGAAACGTCGCTATATAAACTAATTTACAATAGTCAATTAAACCTTGAGTGCTAAATCTGGAGCACAAACCAAACTGATTGTGACTAGATCGCTAGTCTAAACTAGCAAATAATCTTTCTTTATTTCCTCTTCTAGTGAACATTCTGTCATCTTTTCTGTTTTCAATCCTGACAAAGGCTAAGATATTACTTTTTGATTTTCAAACCAAGTTTCTCACTGTGTGTTGGTTGGAGAGGTTGACATGGCAAAAGCGTCTAATCATTTGAACGAAACAATAAACTGAGGCCCTGCAGGTTGTGCACGATACAGATTCCTTGACAATAGGAAATCGCTAAAAGAGTAGGCTCATGCTGCAGGTTGTGCAAAATTTCCCTTTTATGGACAGTGTATGCCGTTGCCTGTCGACATTAACCATTTTAGGTGCAGATGTAGGATGTAAATTCATTTCATTTTTATCCTAATGTTTTTTACTTCTATTATTATTTGTTCATGATTTAAACTTAGTATAGTGTCTATTACTACTCTATTGTGAACAATCAACAACAGTCGTTACAACTACAGATATATCTACATTAGTCTATATCTTTACATTCACAGCTTCTAGTCAGATGTTTTAGGGCCTTCTGATTTCACTGCACATTCTGCTTTATTTTCTTTGGATATAATTATTATGATGCTTGTCAATCCAGCTGTAAATGGGTACGGATAATCCTGGAAAGATCAATGCCAAGAAGTTTGGCCTAGAACTAGCTGGTAGAAAGGATCCCTGTCACAGCAGACTTGTGAACCTAAGTTGTTATCCTTGTATAATCAATGCCAAGAGGTTTTCCAAAGGACCAGCTGGTAGAAATCAATGCCAAGAGGTTTGGCCAAGGACCAGCAGGTAGAAAGGATCCCTGTCACAGCGGACTTGTGAACCTAAGTTGTTATCCTTGTAAAATATAGTTGTTTCTTTCTTTCTCTTCTAATTTCTTTATGCATCTGACTTGTTTTGCATTTGGAAATGCCCTGATGTCTGTCAGGATTAAATTATTCAGCTTTTTGTTTAATCCTGTTCTGGAACTGAATCATTTCTACATCATTAGGTTGATGTGATGGAGGAAAATCAAGATATTGGTTTCTATCAGAAACTTTCAAACTGTTTTTTAGGTGATAGGCTATTCAATGAATTTCAATTGATTTAATTCATTTAATAGATTAATGCAGTGACTTGGTTCTTTGATGTTTTTTGTTTTTCGTCTTTTAATACTTCAACCATGAAACGTGCCTATCAGTCAACTTATTTAGATCTCTTTAAAGCAAAATTATGGAAAAACTGTCGCTTTGCAAGTTTAATATTTAATGCAACCTTTTTTATAATCATGAGCATGTCTTTTGAAATGATAAAAACACAGCTAATGTGTATTGAAAGTGTTTTATTCTGCTCTAAGAGGTTGAATAATATATAAAACTAATAGATAAATCAGGGTAGGTTCTATTATTAACCATGATACAGAAATGATATGAAATAAAATGAATTGAGTTTTACGCCCTCGAAAACGGGCAACGCAATGCAGTGTGCAATGCGGGAAATTTTGCGAGTACGGCAGCATCAGCCTACTCTTTTTGCAATTTCCACAGGTTAAAGGATCCTTAACATGCACAGGATGTAGCACTAGGGGGCTCGGTTTATTGCCCTATTGAACGACTAGATCAGGCTTGTCATCCTGCAGTCTTTTAGAATGTCCTTTTAACTAAATTCAGGTATTTGCAGTATATTTTAACCGAGAAACTAAAGATGATCTCATATAATTATAGACCATACCACCCTGGTCTTTCGGAGTTGGTTGTTTATTTGATCAGACAAATTGGCTCACATTGTCTTATGTTTCCATTCCACTTGAAAAAGAATGGAGTAACGATTCGTCAGAGTGGCAGAAGTGGAAAGTGTCTCAAGAGAAAAGAATACGGTATTGAGTGCTAGCCAGATGGTCAATACTGGTTGGGTTGACAACATATTGACGTTCTGTTTTCTCAATAACCATTCTATGATACTACACTTATTGGGTTATGTTCTTTCTCAATCACAATGATAGTTCTCTGGCTCGTTTAATAAGACAACGTCTTTCATTGTCTGAGTGAGATTTATTAGAGACAGTGGATTTCTATTGTATCAATTTTTATCTGGATTACATTTATTTGTAAGTATCTTTTTTTTATATCTATTATTTATTCAAATTAATTAAATATCTTTTATTAATGTCTTAAGAAATGTTTTCTGGTCTGAATGTGAATGATTCTAAATAATAGGTCTTAATGAGATGAAATATTCAGTAGGTAAAAAGAATGTAATCATGACAACATGTTTCTAAAGAAGTCATTTAGCCGAAACGTTAGACAATAGGACAATAGTATATATTTTTATTTGTTTTCCACTATTATGGGATTTTGTGATACAAAATAAAATATTTTGTGATCATATTCAGTAAGGTGCTTAGTGAATTTTTTTTATTTTTAAAAAAATATTTACTAAACAAAGGACAGTCATTTCTTTAATCTGCATGTAGTTTGTACTTAAACATTTTGAAATTCGCGTTATTTTGGAAGTACCAATTTTTTAATTTAAAGTAATTAATTAATTTTTTTTTTTAAAAACTAACAGAGTTTTTATTGTCTCAAAAAATGGCCTAATTCTTGAACCAAAAAAAAACTCAATTTGAGATAATAAGAGCTCCTGTCATTTGATTGATGATAAATTTACAGTTGTAGTTCTATTATCCCATCATGTATCATTTTAAAATCTGTATTGAGAATGAGTTTGTAGGAATAAAGCGATTAAATAATAATTATAGAAGTAGGTTGACAACATGGAGAGAGAAAGTTACTTCTGTCTGTTAAATAATGAGCCCAGTGTGTTGTAAGACTTAACATACAAATACTTTTGTTAATAGTTTTGTACCATGTTCCTGAAAACAAATTCAACCTTGTGATCAATAACGATGTATCTAATATTTATCAAAGTGATGTATCTAATATTTATCAAAAGTGATGTATCTAATATATCTAAAGTGTATATCTAATATATATCTAAAGTTGTGCATTTAATTTTTATCAAAAGTAAATCGATGTATCTAATATATATTTTATCTTTAACTAAAGTGATGTCTCTAATATATAACTAAAGTGATGCCTCTAATATATATCTAAAGTGATGTATCTAATATATATCTGAAATGATGTATCTATTATATATATATCTAAAGTGATGTATCTAATATATATCTAAAGTGATGTATCTCATCTATATCTAAGTTGATTTATCTAATATTTATCAAAATGTAAAGTGATGTATCTAATATATATCTTATCTATATCTAAAGTGATGTATCTAATATATATCTTAAATGATGTATCTAATATCTAAAGTGATGTACCTAATACATGTCTTATCTATATCTAAAGTGATGTATGTAATATATATCTAAAGTGATGTATCTAATATATATCTTATCTTTAACTAAAGTGATGCATATAATATATATCTAAAGTGATGTATCTAATATATATCTAAAGTGATGTATCTAATATATATCCTAAGTGATGCATCTTATATATTTAAAGTGATGTATCTAATTAAGTGATACATGTAATATATATTTAATGTATCTAAAAGTTAAGTCCTTATCACACAGAGAACACCTTAATATATCTGTCCAGCTCACAATCTATTAGGGCTGCACAGATTCACCAATGAACCACAATTCTTTCTATTTTACCGATTTATTGCGGTAGATTAAAATAATTGTGATGTATCTACATATTTATTTATTAACTCCCTTCAATAAAAAATGACACAGATTCTTTGTATGTATAATAAATCATAACTTTATATGAATTTTATGTATAATTTTCTTAATAAATGTCATTTTTGTCTTCAAAATTTCATATTTTCTTTCGCAATTCCTTCTTGTTAATTTTATTGTTCTAAAAATTTATATTTTTACTTTTTCTTTTGTTTAAGAAATGAATCTCAATTATTATCACTATAAATCAAATTGTTGGATGAATATCATTATTAAGTGTGTCGAATCGTTACTGCAAGAATTGTTGCAGCCCTACCAATTCATCAAACAAGTCAAATACCTACTCGAATAAAGAAAATCTTCATGTATCTTTCCAAGTCAAACATTCCAAGTCACAGTCTGAATCTAAATAATGTAAGATTAAACATAATGACTAGGTTAAAGTGATACTGCGTCTTAGAATGGACATAAAATTTTAGTTCTCAAGAATGGTCAATATGAGTATATATACATCAGGGAATTTAACTGGTGTCATAAAGTAACAGAATCTCTCTAAAATCTACAAAACTCTCAGAATTAAGTTATTATTGAAAAAGCTTAATCCATATATTTAATTCCATTTTTATGGATAATTATTAAGTTATTTTTGGATATATCAGATTTTATAAGGATTCTGTTATGTTATTTATGGCAGCATATTTATCTACTCTATACTAGCAGAAATATATACTCTTATTGGTCTAGTCTCAAATTTTGAAATTTGATGTTCATTCTAAGGGCAGTATTCCATTCAAGATGTCCAATTTATTTGGTGAAATTCAGTTATCATCCTTTCTGATTAATTTTCCTCCACATAGCTTGTCATTTTAAGAGGGAAGAGAAGGGCAAACTCAAAAGATCATTTGCTTATTTCAGGTTAAGTACACCACCTTTGTTTTACAAGTGTAGTATATTGAAATGCTGCTAGTTAAAATAATCACAGTGTAATTTCTTTCTGTATGCTGTCTCTAGGATTACATCTCATACATATTCTAGTCACAGAATGATATTATCTATTCACCTCTCCTGCTCTACAATTTAACTTGTATTTATAACAATTTTCATGAATGAATTCTAGTGAACCAATTTTACTTTCTTTCTGTGTATGATTTAGAGGCAAACATGGATAAAATGTTTGGTCCTTTCAGATGGGCATTAAACAACTGAATTAGATTAGAGGAAGAGAAATGGTCCAGTGAGTTGACAGCACGTTGAGGCTCAGCGAGTCGACAACACCTTGAGGTTCAGTGAGTTGACTACACCTTGAGGTTCAGTGAGTGTACAACACCTTGAGGTTCAGTGAGTGTACAACACCTTGAGGTTCAGTGAGTGTACAACACCTTGAGGTTCAGTGAGTGTACAACACCTTGAGGTTCAAGGTGAAATTCAGTAGTGTACAACACCTTGAGGTTCAGTGAGTGTACAACACCTTGAGGTTCAGTGAGTGTAAAACACCTTGAGGTTCAGTGAGTTGACAACATCTTGAGGTTCAGTGAGTTGACAACACCTTGAAGTTCAGTGAGTTGACAACACCTTGAGGTTCAGTGAGTTGACAACACCTTGAGGTTCAGTCAGTGTACATCTTGAGGTTCAGTGAGTTGATGACACCTTGAGGTTCAGTGAGTTGACAACACCTTGAAGTTCAGTGACTTGACAACACCTTGAAGTTCAGTGAGTCGACAACACCTTGAAGTTCAGCGAGTCGATAACACCTTGAGGTTCAGTGAGTCGACAACACCTTGAAGTTCAGTGAGTGTACAACACCTTGAAGTTCAGTGAGTCGACAACACTTTTAGGTTCAGTGAGTCGACAACACCTTTAGGTTCAGTGAGTCAACAATGCCTTAAGGTTCAGTGAGTGGATAACATCTTGAGGTTCAGTGAGTTGACAACATCTTGAGGTTCAGTGAGTTGACAACACCTTGAGGTTCAATGAGTTGACAACACCTTGAGGTTCAGTGAGTTGACAACATCTTGAGGTTCAGTGACTTGACAACATCTTGAGGTTCAGTGACTTGACAACATCTTGAGGTTCAGTGACTTGACAACATCTTGAGGTTCAGTGACTTGACAACACCTTGAGGTTCAGTGACTTGACAACACCTTGAGGTTCAGTGAGTTGACAGTTAAATTTGCCTTGTTAAAGTTTGATAACCTTGAATAAGTTATCTTCACTCACAATTCCAGTCCACTCACATGTAAATGGGTATGGATAATCCGGAAAAGATCAATGCCAAGAGGTTTGGCCAAGGACCAGCTGGTGGAAAGGATCCTTGTCACTGCGGACCTAAGTTGTAATCCTTGTAAAATATATTTATTTCTATTTTCAGTCCATTAAGGGAGTATAAAGGATATTTCAGGCCTCTAATTGTATGTCTTATCTGAAGGAACGGCAAGAAAACTACCACTCTATTCCATGTATTAAGCACGTGATAATTCAGGCATCTGTTTTCCTACACGGAATGACTGTACGCTTGGTTTGTTGAATATAAAACGTGACATGTTATCTTGATTTCAGGATAACTTCTTATAAATAGTGCCACTATGATATTGTCAGTTGTATTACAGTGTAAACAGATAAAATGTTTCTTATCAAATAAAGGATATCTGGTAAAGTTATGTTTTAATGTGAATAATTTGATCAACAACTGTTAACTGTAAATTGCTCACTTCATTAATTTCTTGCACATAGGAATTTTTACAACCACAGTTGATAATGGGTTTTTAAACTTAATACACTCTTTTTTATTAGTAACCAAATTAGTTACATATGACAAAATATCATACAAACTTTATAATAGTCAAATGCAATTGATCACGAAACAAAATAAATAATTAATTAAGACATTTGTGTTTATTTGTGATGTAGTCTGTTGCGTTTACAAATCAATAATGCTAATAAGACTGACTTTTAATTCTTATATTTATATTTAAGATACTTGTAAGCAATTTCACCGTTTTATATGATAGATTATTTGAACTTGACCCAAATCTTTGTCTTATTGTTTCAACTATCGTATAGTGGTATAGTGTCACGTGAAGAACTTCAGTTCATCGGAAAATAAACTGACGGTAGAAATAAAAATATTTTCCAATGTACCCTGGTCAGTCTGAAGGTGTAATATTATCAATAATTCAAGAATCTTGGTGTTGCTGACTCTTCACTTTATAGATCTCTATATCTCTATATACTGGTAAGATAGTTGTAAATCACGAGGAGTCATTTAGCTGGGCTATTTAAATGGGCAGTCGTCTGCTTCCAGCTAATCCATAAAGGATTTGGACAGACATGTTTGGTTCTCACCCATCTTCATTACACCATAACGGTAGACCCTAAACTCCATTCATTTCATTTCATCTGATTCTCACCCATCTTAATGAGATCATAAGGGTAGGACTGAAAACTATTGGTTTATTTTGGTGCTCAAATGAGGTTTTAGAGAGTCTAATTATATATTATCTTGATTCTGTTCAAAAACTGCAATTGTAAGTTACCTACTCGTAAGTCCTTTTAGAGGTCCCACAAGGCTTGTTTGTTGTTTAATCTTGGAATAATAAACACCTTCTCCCACCTTTTAGATTTCAGAGAGTCCACATAGTTTAAGATGTTATTTAAAAATAAAAAGTAAAATAAATAAGTCCATTAAGGTTGGTTTAATAAAAACCGGGAATATAAATTATCTACTCCCACCTACTTGATTTCAGAGAGTCCACATAGTTTAAGATGTTATTTTGGCATATTTAAAAATAGAATGTAAAATAAATAAGTCCATTAAGGTTGGTTTAATAAAAACCGGGAATATAAATTATCTACTCCCACCCACTTGATTTCAGAGAGTCCACATAGTAAATAATATTTTGGTCTTGTTTGGTATCTGGTTTAAGAAATAATGGCTTCTAACAGAGTTTGCGTAACGTAAGTTGAGCTGAGAGCAATGTCATATCAATTATTCTGGTCCACTCTCGTCAACTTCCTGTGTATTTTTTTTTCTCGTTACGGATGTTAATTAGTTTAGTTCGTTACATGTTGAGAATAACAAATGTTTCTTTATTAACGAACGCAATTTGTTTATTAACCCTGCTTCAAGGATATTTTTTTTTAAATTGAATTAAATTAGTGCAGAACCATTCTTTTATTGTCTTTACTGTTATTTTTATTACAATTTACCCATAGCACACTTCATGGCGTTGTCAGAATGTTAAACTCTATTCATTTAAGTTACTTATGAATAATTGTGGGGGTCTATTCATTTAAGTTGCTTATGAATAATTGTGGGGGTCTATTCATTTAAGTTGCTTATGAATAATTGTGGGGGTCTATTCATTTAAGTTGCTTATGAATAATTGTGGGGGTCTATTCATTTAAGTTACTTATGAATAATTGTGGGGGTCTATATTTAGTACTTTTAAATGTGGGGCTATTCTTTAAGTTACTTATGAATAATTGTGGGGGTCTATTCATTTAAGTTACTTATGAATAATTGTGGGGGTCTATTCATTTAAGTTGCTTATGAATAATTGTGGGGGTCTATTCATTTAAGTTACTTATGAATAATTGTGGGGGTCTATTCATTTAAGTTCCTTATGAATAATTGTGGGGGTTTTGTCAAGGCTAGGTTTAATTAACCAATCACAGCTTGAGATATAAAGACTATTGTTTGGCCTAATGCTTGTAGAATGATTTTCTTCTATCTATCTGGTTCTATTAACCAATCACAGCTTGAGGTACAGTGACCATTGTTTTGCCTAATTCTTGTAACCTTATTCTTGAATCATTTTATCAATAAAATCCTTGTTTTGATGCTGGACTCTGAGTCCTAGAATATTTCTCATGAAGAATCATTTAGTCATATCTATCTGGTTCTATTAAGCAATCACAGCTTGTTTGGTCCGATGTTTTTGTCCGTTGTTTTTCTGATGATTGTCAATATCAATTACGTTAAACAAGATAACCAACATGAAGGTAATAGAAATAGAATTATTGTCCTGATATTATTGTTGATGTATTTATTAACAACTGGGTTATTTGTCCTGTTAATTCCAAGACAATCACTTTTGTTTCCTTTGGAACAATAGCCAATATCAGAAATAAATTGGATATATGTTAGTGCCATCAATATCCAGAATAAATCAATCTAATTAGAATACAGTTCAGATTTGTTTTGTTTTATGTGTTTATTGCAGGTTTTTACACTATTATTAATACACTAGCTCTCAATGATTGGACCAGATTCTGCTTTAAATTACGTTCTGTTAAATTTTACTGGTTGTGAATAATATGAGTTATAACTATGGGTGGTGTTGTATATGTATGTATGTATGTGTGTATGTATATGTATGTAACAGTATATGTTGTATATGTATGTGTGTATGTATATGTATGTAACAGTATGTATGTATATGTATGTATATGTATGTAGTATGTGTATGTAACAGTATGTATATGTTTACAGTTTGGTAATAGCATCAGAGCAAGGTTTAGCTCAGGGCTCTTGATTTTAAAAATTCCCACCCAGTCATTTTAACACATAAATAATGTCTTTTGCTTATTTTCCTCAAGATTGCATGGAAAATGCACAAAATATAGCATTTGGATAGAAAATGTCCCAAAGACAGTGGAACACCAATCAGACATGACTGACAAATACAGTTAAATCATCAGCCCTGGTTAAGCTTCAGATTTTCCAACTGTCGAGGGACCTTCAATGAGCATAACCTGTATCACATGGTACTTTAGTTTACTGTCCAATGGGACAACTGGACGCTTTTTCATGTTAGCCCCATTCAAAATGCATCAATGATTAAGGAGAAACCGGGTTGAAAAATAGCAAATATTTGTCTTGATCTACCAGGTTGAACCCTAGAGCTTTTTTCCTCCAATGGAAAATTACGGACTCCAAACTGTGAATGTTACAAATTAAGTCTCACAACAGAACAATGTTGATTGAGTAGTACGGAAATCCATCATTAGACTTAAGCTAATCATTGCATAGTTTAAGCAAAACTCAAATAAATTCGTACTATCTCCTTCACAACAGAGCGAAATAGAAATCCTTCTAACATGTTGAATTGATTAGTGAATGGTTTAAACAGAACCTGAGCTTCACAACAGAATTATGTTGATAAGAGTGGAACAGAACGGAAATCTATGTTACACGTTAAGCTCAGATTGTCATTTAGTCTAATACTAATATCGATATCAGTGGAATCGCATAATAAGTTTAAAAACAGACAGGTGTTTCCTGTAGTTCGATACTTTCTGACTTCTACTTGATCTCGATTAGCTTTTCTTGACAGATACATTAAAGTAAAAAAAAAATGGATTGGAAATTTTATTTTGAATGAATAAATCAAGCTTCAATGGATTTTTCAGTATACATGTGTGAGATAATAATTACAGCTAACAGTTTATGTTGATAGCTAATTATTATCAGAGACTAGGTCAGAGTCAGTAAGTTTCAGACTAGTATAATAACTATCAGAGACTAGGTCAGAGTAGTAAGTTTCAGATAGTATTATACTATCAGAGACTAGGTCAGAGTCAGTAAGTTTCAGACTAGTATAATAACTATCAGAGACTAGGTCAGAGTCAGTAAGTTTCAGACTAGTATAATAACTATCAGAGACTAGGTCAGAGTCAGTAAGTTTCAGACTAGTATAATAACTATCAGAGACTAGGTCAGAGTCAGTAAGTTTCAGACTAGTATAATAACTATCAGAGACTAGGTCAGAGTCAGTAAGTTTCAGACTAGTATAATAACTATCAGAGACTAGGTCAGAGTCAGTAAGTTTCAGACTAGTATAATAACTATCAGAGACTAGGTCAGAGTCAGTAAGTTTCAGACTAGTATAATAACTATCAGAGACTAGGTCAGAGTCAGTAAGTTTCAGACTAGTATAATAACTATCAGAGACTAGGTCAGAGTCAGTAAGTTTCAGACTAGTATAATAACTATCAGAGACTAGGTCAGAGTCAGTAAGTTTCAGACTAGTATAATAACTATCAGAGACTAGGTCAGAGTCAGTAAGTTTCAGACTAGTATAATAACTATCAGAGACTAGGTCAGAGTCAGTAAGTTTCAGACTAGTATAATAACTATCAGAGACTAGGTCAGAGTCAGTAAGTTTCAGACTAGTATAATAACTATCAGAGACTAGGTCAGAGTCAGTAAGTTTCAGACTAGTATAATAACTATCAGAGACTAGGTCAGAGTCAGTAAGTTTCAGACTAGTATAATAACTATCAGAGACTAGGTCAGAGTCAGTAAGTTTCAGACTAGTATAATAACTATCAGAGACTAGGTCAGAGTCAGTAAGTTTCAGACTAGTATAATAACTATCAGAGACTAGGTCAGAGTCAGTAAGTTTCAGACTAGTATAATAACTATCAGAGACTAGGTCAGAGTCAGTAAGTTTCAGACTAGTATAATAACTATCAGAGACTAGGTTAGTCAGTAAGTTTCAGACTAGTATAATAACTATCAGAGACTAGGTTAGTCAGTAAGTTTCAGACTAGTATAATAACTATCAGAGACTAGGTAAGAGTCAGTAAGTTTCAGACTAGTATAATAACTATCAGAGACTAGGTAAGATCAGTAAGTTTTTTAGACTAGTATAATAACTATCAGAGACTAGGTCAGAGTCAGTAAGTTTCAGACTAGTATAATAACTATCAGAGACTAGGTCAGAGTCAGTAAGTTTCAGACTAGTATAATAACTATCAGAGACTAGGTCAGAGTCAGTAAGTTTCAGACTAGTATAATAACTATCAGAGACTAGGTCAGAGTCAGTAAGTTTCAGACTAGTATAATAACTATCAGAGACTAGGTTAGAGTCAGTAAGTTTCAGACTAGTATAATAACTATCAGAGACTAGGTCAGAGTCAGTAAGTTTCAGACTAGTATAATAACTATCAGAGACTAGGTCAGAGTCAGTAAGTTTCAGACTAGTATAATAACTATCAGAGACTAGGTCAGAGTCAGTAAGTTTCAGACTAGTATAATAACTATCAGAGACTAGGTCAGAGTCAGTAAGTTTCAGACTAGTATAATAACTATCAGAGACTAGGTCAGAGTCAGTAAGTTTCAGACTAGTATAATAACTATCAGAGACTAGGTCAGAGTCAGTAAGTTTCAGACTAGTATAATAACTATCAGAGACTAGGTCAGAGTCAGTAAGTTTCAGACTAGTATAATAACTATCAGAGACTAGGTTAGAGTCAGTAAGTTTCAGACTAGTATTAAAACTATCAGAGACTAGGTTAGAGTCAGTAAGTTTCAGACTAGTATTAAAACTATCAGAGACTAGGTCAGAGTCAGTAAGTTTCAGACTAGTATAATAACTATCAGAGACTAGGTCAGAGTCAGTAAGTTTCAGACTAGTATAATAACTAGCAGAGATTGGGCAACATTTCGATATGGCCTTCAGGGATCCTATTAGAATTTACGGACTAATTCCCTTATCTGAGTTACATTTTCTATCAATTATCATATAGCCATCAGATTCCCTACTTATGTGAGCTGATCTCACAAGGGACGGAAATATTACATGTTGACATTTGTGTGTGATTTTAATACTCCAGCAGATTATCTCCAGCAGGTTATAGAAGGAAACTGATAAACCAAATAGATATTTATTCGGGAATTTGGTCTTAGAATCAATAGATTAATAGATCGTGCTAGTAGGTACGGGACAAAAGCAGTTGGTTTGAATGTGTGGTCTTTAGTTTGAAGCAGCGTGTCAAAGTCTCAGAACTTATCAAGATTCAACTGGGATGTACGAGAATTTGTCAGTGTTTTGAAATTTGTTTAGTTTCGAGGAATAAATGGTTGTGCCGGGTTCTGATATTGGTTGCCGTGGTTAAGTCTGATTGGTCTTAACTCATTTGTAAATAGATTCTGTTAATCCAGGAAAGATCAATAACAAGAGGTTCAGCTGATGACCAGGTGGTAGACAGTATGACGGGACCCTTGACAATGTAAGTTGTGACCCTTGTAGAAATAAATGTTGTTTCTATATTTCTTCCACCTTTAGGGGACAATCTTGTCTGTGAGCCATTACATTCTTAATCTGGCATCAACAATATAAGCATATTGTATCTTATCTTTGTTGAATAGAATCGTATTACATATAATCTAAATGGAATTGTAATTATGTGCCGTTAAAGTCTTGGGATTCCTTCTGTCTATCTGTATGTGTTAGTTGGTTTAATGAAAATAAGAGAATTCAAGTGAAAAGCAAACGGGTGATATTAAAATAGGTAATTATGATCAATCGTATAAATGAACTTAAAAATGTTCAGTCGTCTTAAAAAGACAGAATTTCATTATTGCAATTTCATTATTCTGCCCCTGGCGCTGTTTCTTTCTCAGCACTTTAAGCTGAGATACAATATTGTAAAGTATGTTAAGTAGAATTCAGACTGTATAAAAACTGAAATTATTAAGTTGACATAAAGTTTAGTCAACAACGTAACCAGGTAACGAATGGAAAACGATATAGCAATATTGGTAATAAACAAAACTCCATTATACTAGGATATAATACAAGGAGTATCATTAACATTAATTATATTGATGATAAATATACTTTAATTAAGAACCTAGAACTAATATACTCTGCTAATAGACTACATCTTCTCATTGTCAGTCTATTACAAACTTCATCTTATACATCTTCTCAATGTCAGTCTATTACAAACTTCATCTTATACATCTTCACAATGTCAAGCTATTACAAACTTCGTACTTGTACATCTTCACAATGTCAAGCTATTAGAAACTTCATCTTATACATATTCGCAATGTCAGTCAATTACAAACTTCATCTTATACATCTTCACAATGTCAAGCTATTACAAACTTCATCTTATACATCTTCACAATGTCAAGCTATTACAAACTTCATCTTATACATCTTCTCAATGTCAGTCTATTACAAACTTCATCTTATACATCTTCACAATGTCAAGCTATTACAAACTTCATCTTATACATCTTCACAATGTCAAGCTATTACAAACTTCATCTTATACATCTTCACAATGTCAAGCTATTACAAACTTCATACTTATACATCTTCTCAATGTCACTATTACAAACTTCTCTTATCATCTTCACATGTCAAGCTAATACAAACTTCATCTTGTACATCTTCACAATGTCAAGCTATTACAATTTCATCTTACATCTTACAATGTCAAGCTATTACTTACTTAATTTATAAGTAAGTATCAATTCATTGTACATCACAAATCAGCTATTAATCAATTTCATCAATTTGATGAGTCATCTGTACGTAATGGTCGAACTATCTCTATACAATATAAAATTTCTAATCATGTTACCTCTTCTAACATCCTCATCTTTATGCGAGCATGTCTCAATTTGATGCATCTGAGACAGTATTTTTGAGATACCCATTTGTGCTAGATTATATTTACATATATTGAGATGCTGACAAATTAGGTTTATGTTACTGCACATAGTAGATTGACTTCCTTGTAATGCATGTTTGCTACAAATTCTTAGGCATTCATTGTCACTAACTAGAGAACTATATACAAACTTAATACATCGTTTATACAGTTGCGTTTTAATTGAAACATCATTACATATAATATTTAGAACTTTATTATGGGTACGTGGTGAAATATTTAGTAGCCGTCTGACCCTCTTCCGCCTCAGTCTCAAGTCTCAATACTTTTGTGGGAGTAATCCCATAACTGACTTCCGTATAAGGGCATACAAAATGTTTTGGAAAGTTTGTATTTAATATCGGAAGAAACAGAATGATAGTTTTTAAGATTAACATTAACCTTGGTAATAAATGAAGCGAATTCCTTTATTTAAATGTTCATGTTTGGATGTGCTATTCAGCAAATTCCCTAGATGAGTATTAGACTCGACAACTTGAATCGAGTCTTCACAATGCCAAGGTATTACCAGCTTCGTACTTATAACTTGACTGCAATAGTCACCTTTCTTGTGTCTTCTTCACAATGTTAATCTATTACAAACTTCGTACTTATACCTTGACTGCAATAGTCACCTTTCTTGTGTCTTCTTCACAATGTTAATCTATTACAAACTTCGGACTTATACCTTGACTGCAATAGTTACTCTTCTTGAATAACGTAACGTTTTTTGTTTTGGATAGTAAGCCAGCAATTACACTCAATCAGAGCCTTATCGGAAAGACAGTTAACACAAAGACTTTGTGGCTAGCATAGGAGCTTACAATATGATCAAATTTCATTAACAAACTTCCACGATACCAGTAAGGTGGCTATTGCAATTAAGGTATAAACTCACTAACGTTTAAACAAAGCATTACTGAGGTTTCGTGAAGTATCACCTGATCAACATCATGTTATTAATCAGTAGTGCGATGACACATTGATATCTTAGTATACCATTAATAGAACAGGAACCGGAAGTGAGGTTGTAGAAGATTCAGACCACCAACTGTTGACGTCTGACAGGCAATCCCGCCATTATTCTCCGCGTACTTCCTGTGTGCTGACACTAAATTCACTTTAATTCTGGTCTGGTTTTTGATATTTGCATTTCATTGTAGACTTGTTTTTCATGTCTCGTCTACTCTTGGTTATATTTCCTGTTATAATGGCTGAAGCTGACGCCTGAAAGACAGTTAGAAGCACTGGTGGCCAGGGAATCAAAATTGTTTTTAATTTGAGAGGGATCAAACCCAAGGAAGCTAATCACCTAACAAACAACAATCAAATTGGCCATGAGGCCCTTTGACTTGTGAAAAACTGTATGGTTTGGAGACTCTTGGGCGGTATTATCTTAAACTTGAGTTGAAAGTAGTCTGTAGACCTGATTTTCATGTGTATTTAGGGCATGGTTACATCTTGTCTTGTGACAAAAATAGCTTGTGCCCTTATTACTGTGACCAATTGACATTGTGCCCGTATTACCGTGACTAAAATACCATATCTTGTTTTTCTGTTACCAAAATACTATGTTCATATATTACTGTAACCAAAATACCTTCTACCAGTATTACTGTAACCAAAATACCTTGTGCCAGTATTACTGTAACCAAAATACCACGTGCACGTATTACTGCAACCAAAATACCTTGTACCAGTATTACTGTAACCAAAATACCATGTGCACGTATAACTGTAACCAAAATACCATGTGCACGTATAACTGTAACCAAAATACCATGTGCACGTATAACTGTAACCAAAATACCATGTGCACGTATAACTGTAACCAAAATACCATTTGCCAGTATTACTGTAACCATAATACAAGAACTCATTGCACAATAATTGGTCTAATAAAAAAGGCCTCGTTTACAGGATTGTATGTTACAAACAATCATTCCAAACTTGTCCATGAATTTTTAAGATTTTGTATGTAGTGCATCCTTCTTTTCTGCGACAAATAAAACTAATAAAAAAAACATTATTTAATATCTATGCAAGAAACTAACAATCAATTCCAAATTATTCAATCGTTTTTTTAACAGCAATTGAAAAAGAAAGATCCAATGATAAAGATCTTTCCTTAAGGTATTGTGCTAATTCAGAACATGTTCGTGAAATCCTTCTTTTCTGCACTTTAAAAAATAAATAACTTTATTTACTTTAAATGGAATTACAACCCACTTCTAACTAGTTAATATCTCGACAGTTGGAAATCGCAAAAAGAGTAGGTTAATGCCGCTGTCCTGGCAAAATTTCCCTCATTGCACCCTGCATGGCGTTGCCCGTCTTCATTAGCCCATAAGGTGCAGAAGAGTAGGACGTAAAACTCCATTCATTTCATTTCATTTCTAACTAGTTAATGAATATTCAAACAATTTTCTCGTTATTTTTTAAAACTGTTAATGATGAAGATAATAATAAAGTCTTAATATCAAACAAATACCAACCGTATTTCAAATACACCATCAATTGTATCAGATTTTTATTCTTCCCCTAGACATATTACCACATTTTACTCACTTATTTTCTTTTATTTCATCTTGTTACGTTTCTAATTGACAGTTTTCGATGTTTTCTCTCAATATTTTATGGTGTTAATATGATTGTAGAAACGATAATCTGATAGTGTTGAATCATTAACAAGCTAATATGGCGAAATATTTCCTGTATTTCCTATATTTTATGATGATTTTCTCTCATACTGTACAAAACCCATAATTCTTCAGACGATTTTTTTTTGTCATACCTCAACACCTATAACCTGTATAAAAAATTCAACTTCCTTGCCTTGATTTCTTAACATTATAAAAATAAAAGTACAAGAGAATATTTTTACACCTGTCTTTGTAATGGTTGCCTGCAGATCCAAATTCTTTATAATGGCATATTTTTTATCTTCTATTATTCTGTTAAAGGAAACTGTCGGTGTTCATCGTGATTTTATTTTTGATTCCCAGATGTGCTGGTCATAAGTCGTGATGTATTTGAACCATGTGATGGGTTATGAATACCAAAGTGAATAAAACCCGTGGGTTATGATTGATATTGCCCTGTTCAAGTAGTTCATATCGGTTGCAATAACTCATATTTAGTTGACAGGTGCTTGTATAATATTCCACATATATCTTGGATGCTTTCAGATATCTTTTTATTTATCGTTTCCCCTGTCTGAATAGGGGATCTAAATTTCACGTGTCATTTAAACAGAGAAATGTTTCCTCCAACCACTTGCTGCATCTGAATTGTTAGTTACTTGACACATATTCAAAATTAATTTCTCAAAAAAGATATGTCTGTGAAAAATCAATTTAATCAAGCCATTGGTAGCGTTTGTTATCTGATAATCCTAGGATCAAAATAGCGTTATTGATATTCTCTCGATTACCCATGATTTGAATGTCAGTAATAACATCTTTATTGCTTAGTGTCAGGCAGGTCTGAGGTACTGACATGGAAAAAAGCGTCTGGTCATTCGGATTGGACAATAAACCGAGGCCCTCTGTGCTACTGTACACGTTGATGATCCCTTGACAGTTTATAAATTGCAAAACGAGTAGGTTTATGCCGTTCTCCCGGCAAAATTTCCCTCATTTTCCCGTCTTCATTATCCCATTAGGGGCAGAAGAGTAGGACGTAAAACTCCATTAATTTCATTTATTGCAAAGTGTAATAAATTAGGGCATACACTACTAGATTCAAGATCAAGTGCTAAGTATCCAACGATATTGATGATGGTTATAACTTTGTTAGTTGACGCTTTTCGAATCTCAAATTAACTTACAATTTATTTAACGTTCTCTGATTTTCATTTTTCAGATAAAATGAAGGCCTGAAGAGTTTCTGAAAATTGAAACAAAATAAAATGGAGACGACCACAATGGAGGATTTGGGTAACGAATCCTTAACAGGAGGTATTGGCGGTGACTGTGTTCTGGGATACATACCAGGAATCGTTTCCTTGGAAACCATGGCAAAACTGGATACTTTCTCTGTAAAATATTCCGTATTCCACGGTTATATAAGTGCTGTTATCTGTGCTTTTGGAATCATGGCGAATATCGCCAATATTATCGTTTTAACGCGTAAAAATATGATATCCCCGACTAACCTTATATTATTGTGGTTAGCTGTGGCCGATTTATTCACGATGTTGTCTTACTTTCCATTTTCTCTATGTTTTTACGTGCTTCGAGACGATCAACTACGGATGTTTCATACCAGATCTGCGGGAGTCATCTATTTTCTAATGTTTCACGCTAGTTTTAGTATCGTATGTCACACTGTAGCCATCTGGTTGACTATTGCCTTAGCTATATTCCGTTATATCTATATCTGCCGCCCGACAAAAGGTGCGATCTATTGTAATAAGCGACGCGCCAAGTTAACGATATTGGCTGTCTACATTTTGACCATGATCTTATGTGTACCTAATTACGCCACTAATCGAATTGAATATAAGATCAGGACAACTAATTCCTCTGGAATAATAAACGGTACTGTAAGATATAATTATATTAATGAAACTATATATAATCCGACTGTGGTGACCGGTGAGGCTGCAGACATTATCAAACAAACCAATAGTCTAATACAGGCCGTCTTGTTTAAATTATTACCTTGTGCCATGCTGACAACCTTAACGATCCTTTTAATCCACGCCATGCATAAAGCTTACCGTAAACGCATGCGTTTGAAATCGCAAGGTCGTAAAGCGGAATCGGACAAGCATGGTGAACATAATCGTACGACTGGCATGTTGTTGGCGGTGGTCGTGCTGTTTACGTTAACGGAATTGCCTCAGGGCATCCTGACCTTAATGAATATATTTATTCAATGTTTCCAATGGTATGTATACGATAAACTGGGAGATCTGATAGACACTATGGCGCTGATGAATAATTCTATTAACTTTGTGCTGTATTGTTCAATGAGTAAACAGTTTCGGGATACCTTTACTCAGATATTCTGCAAATGCTTTATAAAAGATCAGTCTGGATTTTTCAAAATGAAGCCGGTCAAAAGTGAGCTTAATGGGCACACCCAACGCGATTCGAACTGTAACAATAGTCATGTTTAAACGTTTGTGATTTATAAGGAGCCTTTTAGAAATAACGTTACGCGTAGGATCCCATTTTGGTGATCGGCTGGTGGAAGTCTGATGTCGCAGACTGGTTAGTGCTGGTAGATTACCAAGTAACGTTCGCTTCCAGCTAACTGATACCACCGACTATGTAGTTGTACATGACAAGTTTACTGATATCACAGACTTGGTAGTTGTTGGTAGATGATAACGCCCGCGTCGATCAGAAAGTTAATATCAGACTAGATTGGTGATCTCACGAGTGTAAAGAAAGTACAATGTTTCGCTCCTAGCGTCTTTCTACAAGATTTTATCCATCGAGGTCGTCCAATGTTTACTAGTACTTGAAATCCAACAGACGCTAGTGATTCCATGGTCTTGCTAGTTATGAACGACTAAAAGGGCCTAGACTCACGCTTAATACGCACATAGTTCTTAATATTATCAGATATATGTACCAACCATCGTTTCGATCTATTGTTGAGAAATGAATACACATAGAACCCAGCACGAAGTGAAAACTAAACATACTCGGGTGATGAGTGATGATCAAGGAGAAAACACAAATACATCGGACAGTCGGGGCAGAAGTCTATGTTCCAATATAATGTTACCTGGTCATTCAAATGGTCAAATATTAATATTTTCAAGACCAGGAATTATGTTTGTAATTTCGTTACGTTAATATTTTCTAAAACTATGAGAACACCACAGCCCCAATATTTGTTTTAAATGTGAAATTGTGTTTTGAAAAGGGACGATACTTACCACATATCGATCGGAAGGTTTTTTGGAAACATATATATTTTTTATAACATTCGCTGATATCAGACAGACCTATGATTATGATTTACATGTATATTACTACGATTTGTTTCAGTAAACTGATGGTAAATTGTATGTAAGAAAAACCTTTAAATCTCTCTCTGAGCGCTTGTCATTTTCAGAAGTCAACCTACAGAGAAAGAAAGAAACACACTATGTAACTGGACTTAAATTGTTACTGAAATAACTGCCTGTTAAAGACAACGCTAATAATTGTCACTACATGTGTAACAATAATTACAAAATTTGTCATACACGTTTTCCTTTGAGAGAAGGTTAATAATAGTATTCGTATTGAATTAAGTCTAGACTGGACTAGGGATGTTTTTGTGACCAGGTTTGCGAACCACGTCTTCTATTGTTCGCCGGTGTAAGAACAGTAAAAATTCCCCCTGTCTTTTAAAAGTGAAAATGATGAATATTGACATAAAAAACAGACTTTCTGCCTAGGACCCCTGTCTTCATAATCTGAATTAGGCACAGAGGACGTAAATCTCCTTTCATTTGTGTCTATGTGTATGTATAATACAACCAAATCAATGAATTTAAAAACTTCCTTGATACATGAAAAGTAGCTAATGCTAGACAATGTGATGATGAGATACACTTATCTTTAGTTATTTTTAGGAATAAGGCTCCAATTTGCTTTCTCCATCTAATTCTTTCTTCCAGAGACAATACTGTTCAATTTATTTGACGACCCGACTAATCCGGATTTGACGACCCAATCCATCAGATACCGGTTGTTATGTTTTTAAGAATAAGGCTCCAACTTGCTTTCTCCGTCTAATTTGTATTTCCGGAGACAATATTGTCCATTGTATTTGACGATAAGTACTATTAGCTATGTTTTAATAATAAGTCTCCATATGGTTTCTCTGTCTCATTCTTACTTCCGGATACAAAAATGTCCAACGTATTTGACGATCCAACCCATCCAGTTGTTTAAACCAGTGTGATTATTAAGAGAGTTAGAATATCCCTGGTGGGAATACTTTCTCAGATTCACTGAGTAATCTAATAACGTGTATAGTGATATCCAGTTTAACTAGGACAGACTCTTACTATACCTGACTGTGATCTGACTTTACTGTACTCGGTATTCATCTTATTATTCTGTATCAGGGGTCAAAGTTCGCCAGATTGTCACTTTTGGAATACAAATGGCAGTATTGACCTCATCATGACTCGTGTCTGGCTTTCAGCCCTGACAGTGTTGACAAAGCTTCGTTTGTGTGTTCATATTTACAAAACAAACTGTGAACATGATCGTCAAGAAGGGTGGTGATTGGAGAATGGCATTAGATGGATATTGATTATCTCTGTCTCAAATACTAGGTTTTCTTGTTAAACACAGTAGAAATTTAAGCGTTTTGGATGTGTTGAAGAGCCGATGAATGACTATCTGTGTTTCTTTAATAAAAGGTGACAATATGTAGGTTTGTAGGTACCTGAGTAATCTTTATTCATTGGGGGTCGTTTGATTGATCTGGCCGAGATGGTAATATGTATATTGATTGTACCGGGTGAGATGGTAGACTAAGCCAATTGAACGACTTGCATTATACACTTGTAATTACTGAATACATTGACGACATTAATCTGAAACGACCAATAATAAGATGTACAGTGCCTCCATCCATCGTATCTCGAATACGGGTTTGGACATGTTCATATAAACTCTTATTGAAGTAAGACCACTACACTTCCTTATGACAAAACATGGTCAGGAAGAGTATACATTCAGCAGTTGCACTTAACAGGTGTCATGACTAAAAAAAGTAGAATATCTATATAACAAAGACGATATAAGCGTGTTTCAAAATGACTTAGTTTAATGTACTATTGTATACATTTAACAACAGGATAGTCAATTGATGACGAAAGACTCATCTTGGCCATGGTTAAATATCTTAATTAGTTTGACATTTAAGAAGTAGCATACCTTAAAAATACCCAAAAGTTACGAAATTCGGTGAAGGCCCAGCAGACGTCACTGCCCGAGATATTTAGCCTACACATTAGCACCTCTGTATATATTTTTAAGTGCCCTTTGTTAGTGATATGAATATATTTACCAATTAGAATGAAAGGTGTAAATAGAAAATTCTATTTTTGGTGATAATTTGTATTGCCTTAATTTGATTAGGTTGATAAATTATTGATGTTCTTCGAACAGTAAAATATTTATAAAAGAAGAAATGATATGTACATTGTTATCCGTTATACAGCGTTTAGGGTCATTATACGATGTAAGGAGGGTTTTATTTGACAAGTTTCTTGTCGTTGGATATAAAGTTCGATTTATTGGTAATCGTTAGATCATAAGAGCTCAAATTAAACTGCCGTTCTATGTATAACAAATCTTGTTATTTAACCGTTTGAGATATTCTAATGGTTCGATATAAAGGTTCTACCTTTTGACTGACAGATTGTTGAGGTTGGTTTAAGACGTTTGTGACCTTTATCTGTGCGAAAAGGGGCTGTTTTGTTATTATCTTAAGTCATTTAATTACGGATTTTGAAAAGTAATGCTGATTTATTGGAAAAACTGAATATTCAATTTTAGTGTTTGACCAATAGTCTCCGCCGGAGAGGGAGCTTCTGTGTTTGAGAACGAGCGAGCTATTCTGGGTTGTTTGTTGGATTCCGTCTGGGAATGCCCAACAGGGAGCTTCTGTGTTTTTGTTATGTTTTAATAACTATGAGAACGAGCGAGCTATTTGGGTTTGTTTGTTTGTCATTGTATATATGTAAATAATCGTTGAAAATGTAGAAAGGCCAATAACTGTGTTAAATCCAGATCTGACTGGTAGGGTAGGGCTGGGTAGGTAGGTTAAGCTAACCCTTTTGAAGTCCCTAACATAACGCTATCTGATTGGTTAGGTAAAACGTAATCTGGAATTTTACAGATTGACCAATCACATTGTAGAAATTGGTAATAATAGTTATAAATACAGATTTGGAATGGTTAGGGTAAGGTAGAAAGGAAGGGTTTTAAAACAGAGTTAAGAAAGCACAGGAAGAGTTAGGTGTTAGGGGCTGAAAGCCTACTCCAGGGAGCACCTGCATCCTATTAGCTTGAGGAGGGTTAGGATTTGGCGTTAACCCTTGTATCGGCAGTTTTGTTTAGGTTACTTCTTAATTTGTAAGCAACGTTTCATACGGTGTGCTAACGGGTAAAGGTGCAGTAGAACACAAAATTCAAAACTGTCCATAGGCATTTCTTACGTGTGCGTTACGCTAACGTTCGACGCAGCAAACTTTACCTCAGTTATTTAAGGACAATGCCTCTGTGTACATAATTTGTTAAAATGCCTTAATAAAGGTTGTGTGGTCCAATTTCTAAAAGTCCTACGGTCAAACTGTATCGTATGGGCTTTCTGAAATAGGACCAATCTATTTGTATATTTGAACATAATATGTATGTTGTAGCCAAAGATGAAATAAGTATTGAAAAATAAACGTGATCGAAACTGCTTAGTTATGTACATAACTCATATCGTAGTATGATTTTCTTTACAACAATTTTCGAAATATTTACCGTGTGCCTATGTTTGTATGTATTGAACGCAAAATCGTTTCAAGACTTATCTGTACTATTATGAAACTGATATTTCAATTCTTATGAAAAAAGTTGGTAATTTTCGATCAAAATTAAGACGTAAGGATCTCTCAAGCGTGTTTCAACCTCTTTGATGCAACGTCGTTTGTTTCTTTTGAATTGAAAGAAAGACACTTCGTCCCATCATACCACGTTGACTTAAGTTTAAAGCTGAATATGGAAAATCTACGTATCAAACTTAATTGATAATCCGTAAGAGTCAATGTGCATGATTGCCAAGATACCTGTGAAATGTTTATTTAGTGGTGATTAATTTATTTGTTGTTTGTTATATTTTGTAACTGGACGAGTAAAGGTACCTGTGCTCATCCTTGGCGATTTAGAAAATAAAGTCCACTTTATTTTAAGGGTTATAGGCCTATCCTTGCCCGCTATGTCCTTTCATCGAGCTAGGAATGAGGACAGTTTGAACAAATGTTAAGATTCAATAGGCCCAGCGGAAAGAACGGAGAGCCACACAGTAAAATTCGTATTCTCCCGGTTTACGACATTCTAATTTGGTTCCGTATTAATGGTTGCAAAATAACGCTTTTAAGAGATTTTCAAAGGGAGAGAATTTGGTTTATTTTTTCAAATTCAGACCATAGTGGACTTGTTATGACCCTAATTGTCCTGGATGACCACACGTACCTTTCCTGGATGACAGTATATTATTGTTAAGGTTGATCAAGTGATATGTTGGTATAAATAGCGTTACAATGAGAAATAATTTATTAAAAAGATTTAAAAATTCATATTTATTCTTAATTGATATTCCTTGTAATGATACCAAAGTGGTGCTCACATGACCGATGTGGCGTGGCTTAAGAGGTGTTTTTGGGTTTCAGATCACCCCCACTGACTTTGTCGATAAAACGTGCATTGGGTATGTTCAGGGTAACAACTGAATTCGTGAGAGTGAAGACCCAGGAAGGACTAGAATATTGAAAGAAAACAAATAAAGGAATAAGACAGAATGTGCGAGGTAAGAAAGACCCATCTGATGATCTAATAGACCAAGCAATACTGAATTAGTTACAGATTATTTGATGTAAAGGTATTTTCAAAAGGTTTCCAACGTGAGCATGCCCCAGTACGCGCTTTATTTTCCTAAACATATAAAGGTAGTGCCCCCCCCCCTCCACTTCAGTCACTACTGGTAAACGAATTCTGGTTAAACATCCTAGTTAAATTGATCGATCAGACAAACCATATTAATCTATTTATTATTCATCTTCTTTAACTATACATCTGATATCGACCTCAAGATGTTTATTTAGCTAGTAATTATACAATCGCCTTGAGACGTGGCTTCTTAGTTGATGTCTTCACGACATATCAATACCCAATCGAACTTATATATCGTGTGGGTGGGGTGGACCGCGAATTGTAAACCCTCGGGGTGCGGATTCATTATTTACGCATATGTTGTTAGATAAAGATATTATGCTGGAACGATTCTAAACTTAAACAACAACACAATCAAACCATTATGTTGCTATATATACCAGTCCAATAAAAATATTTATGTACGCCCCATTGAGAATTACCAACATAAACACGATCAGAACTAAACGACTAGAGCCTGTTAATTCTTTCTTATGTTTCAAAAGACAAATAGAATTATTGGGTTCACAGTTAAGGATCTTCTCTACCAGTTGGTCCTTGACCAAACCCCTTGGCATTGAATTTACAAGGATATCGCAAGGATCCTTTCTACCAGCCTGGCTTTGACCAAACTTCTTGGCATTGATTTTACAAGGATAACAACTTAGGATCGCAAGGATCCTTTCTACCAGTCTGGCTTTGACCAAACTTCTTGGCATTGATCTTACAAGGATAACAACTTAGGTTCGCAAGAATCCTTTCTACTAGCTGGTCCTTGACCAGACCCCTTGGCATCGATCTTACAAGGATAACAACTTAGGTTCACTAGGATTCTTTCTATCAGCTGGTCCTTGACCAAACCTCTTGGCATTGATCTACAAGGATAACAACTTAGGTTCACTAGGACTCTTTCTATCAGCTGGTCCTTGACCAAACCTCTTGGCATTGATCTTACAAGGATAACAACTTAGGTTCACTAGGATTCTTTCTATTAGCTGTTCCTTGACCAAACCCCTTGGCATTGAATTTACAAGGATATCGCAAGGATCCTTTCTACCAGCCTGGCTTTGACCAAACTTCTTGGCATTGATTTTACAAGGATAACAACTTAGGATCGCAAGGATCCTATCTACCAGCTGGTCATTGACGAAACCTCTTGGCTCTGATCTTACAAGGATAACAACTTAAGGGTAGCAAGGTTCCTTTCTACCAGCTGGTTCTTGGCCAAACCTCTTGGCATTGATATTACAAGGATAACAACTTAGGTTCACGATGATTCTTTCTACCAGCTGGTCCTTGACCAAATCCCTTGGCATTGATCTTACAAGGATAACAACTTAGGTTTGCTAGGTTCCTTTCTACCAGCTGGTCCTTGGTCAAATCTCTTGGCAATTCTATCATTTGTTAATTGGTGCATTTTGTACGATCCTTTTGGACTTTGAACTGAACTAGAAAGCTTATTCAAAGTCGGTACCCACTGTCGAATGTTGGAGCTTTTTAAAAATCCAATTCTATCCTTTGTTAATTGATGCGCTTTATACGATCTGTTTGGCGAGTGGACGTTTCCTGTCAACAAACTTTCTATTTACAAAGTTGTCTGCTGAAAAGGATTGCCGAATCGGACTTTCATCGTTATCTATAGTCTAATAGTGGACTTAATCGACCTCACCCTCTTATCAAAGACCGAAACATTCCAATTTGTTTGGTAAGTCAACAAGTTACTGTCTAGGTCGTAAAAAGCAATGAATTCACTTTGTTTCTCTTCTCTTCTTTACCAAATAGTAAAAGTATGTTATCTGTAGTTGACTTATTTGGAATATTATTGGCAGAAGCCATTAAAGGGGTGTAATGGTCTACATATGTGATTTCCGAGTTGAAGCGATCGGTAATTACTACATAGAATATTGAACACGGTTCCTTTACTCAAACAAGCTATGCATAAAATACGTATTGAGTACGCGTGAATTTACAGAACAGGGTGTGTTATTTTCATTCATTATGTAGGCCTGTCTATGATTAGATAGCAAAAAGATTAGGCTATTGCCGACGTCCTGCCCACATTTCTCTCATTGCTCACTGCATGGCGTTGACCCTCTTCAATAGCCCATTAGGTGCCGAAGAGTAGGACAAAAACGCCATTCATTTCATTAATAATAATTGGATAGCTGTTGCCACCTACCCAGTACATACCTATCTCTGGATAATATCCCTTTGACACTCGTCATTAAGGTACGTCTTCTTTAATTTACAAATTTGCCTTTCCATTGTAACACGTGATACGTGATAAAAGTCAATTCAGGCTACAACATCCCTTTAAAACGTCGTGCCAATATGAATATATGTATATGAAAGACATCCAGTATGAAAGAAAGATAATATTGACTTGCTTAATTTCTAACTTAATATTCCTACAAATCGGACCACGTCACGTTACAGTCGACTAATGGTTTAATATGATTCTAATGTTCTATTAGAAATTTATAGCCACCCATCGACCTACAGACACTCCAGTCTTTTGTATGTGTCGTGTGCTCTAACCGAGAGGGTATACGGCACGTTTACATTAGTTATCAATTTATGAAAATGCTTTGTTTTTAACATGTTTCGTCTTTACTGTAAGTCGAAAATACTTTGAAGTCACTGAGATCAAGCGAAAGCTTTGACTCTTTAGTGGGTTCTATGGTCTGCATGGTTAAAACTTGTAAAGCTGCTTTCCTAATAAACAGCCATATGATTCAATTCTAACAACGGAGAGAATAAATTGTCCGACTGTTCCACGTTATATGTCTGTAGTACCACAATGGTGTGCTGTAGCATGGTCAACGGGAATATGAACAGTAATACGGGAAAAAGGTAATATGGTCACAGTAATAAGGGCCTAAGGAATTATGGTAACAGTAATACGGGCACAAAGTAGTTTGGTCACGGTAATACGACCACAAAGTACCTTAGTCACAGTGAGACGAATACTTACCTGCATCCACCACCATAACGTCGAATTCAGAAATAGACAATATAGCAAGGGAAGTAAGAAATCCAAGATGTATCAGATGACAATACCCCTGGGTCCACTGCAGCAACAAATACTTTGGACTAACCCAGTCCTGTCCACGAGTCCAACTAGTAACAGATGTTTCGGACTAACCAATCAATAAATCGTAAGAGAATAGAGTAATTGTTGATGACAGAACCTCGTGATATAGATAACACTATTGGTGTCGGCCTCAACACTCCTGGGTTCTAATCTCTCCGTTTCCCATCTGACCTCGCTGACCCCTCTGATAATAGAGCCTAATCATCCTCTCCTGAATTACAATTGCTTCTCGATTATTGTCAAAACCATGCCACTACGTCTGTCAATTTACATTTATCTTTCCCAACTCGGCCATTCTTCAGATCATAGTCCGAATTTTCTGTTATATCCACTTTCACAACACAGAGCTAATGTAAGTCAAGGTCAGGTAAATATTTCGGAGAGGATATCATTTTGACACTCATATCCATTCAAACATATTCATAAACTCCGAGTCTGTCAAACATAACCATTAGTAAGAGGTATTAGAAATTCTATCCGAGTCTCTCTAACTATTGTATGAATGTCACTGTCCCTAGTTACTAATGAAATGGATGGAGTTTTATGTCCCGCTATTTTGCATCTAATGGGCTAATGAAGACAGGCAACGCAATGAAAGATGCATTGAGGGAATTTTAGCAGGACAACGACATCAGCCTACTCTTTTTGTGATTTCAAATTGTCGAGGGATCTTTAACGTGCACAGTCTGTAGCACACGGGGCCTCAGTTTATTGTCCTATCTGAACGACTAAATCCTGGTTCAGAGCGCTTTGGTCCAATTCGTCTAATATTCAATATGGCGGTAACCAGGAGTAACAAGAGCATCAGAATTATCTGTGTCCGCCATTGTTACACCAATCTCAAGTCGTTTATTGAAGGTGATTTGATTTATACCACGTGTTAGTATTCGTTAGGCTGTCAAAGCGAGTTGATACGATTTGATTAAATAAACACGCTTAAGTAATTCGGACTATAATTGACCCTAGCCTGACCGTACTAGTCCTAGAGAATAAATCAGCCAGAATATGTCTGAGTCAACACAATAACCTACTCTTTATAATAATCACCAATTCTCTTTAACTGTACCACGAGTCCGGAAACGATCAAACAATTTTAGTGGTCTGAGTAAGATTAAAATCACGAACTACTATACTCCGTCGATACAAATCATCCCCCGGCTGACATGCAATGGACCGATTTATTTTGGTTCAGTCGCCGGCTTTTATTACACCAGGATTTAATGTGCACTTTTGAGGATGTAGCCAACCGGAGTAGCTCGTTTGTTAAACCGACTAAGATTTTAATTTGCACCTTTGCTAGAGAAGCTCTCTGTTCAACATTCGTTTGTTAACCGTCAATAAATAAGATGATACCACAAGAGCTTTCAATCCTGTCCCCCCCCCTGCTCGCCCCTTGTCGCTTTTATATAGGTTGATATAGATAAACGTTGGTGCTATAGACCGAAAAAGTTGTTGATATCTCGGTTGATGCTTGACATTGTGGAAAGTTATTGGAGACGTACTTTTTTTGATTATAAGGAGCCAAGTCAGTCTGGAAATATTAACTGATGTCCTGGTTTAACATGACCACTGACCAATATACGGTATCATTGGGGGGATTTATGTCCCAACAGAAGACCCAAAGATTACTTCGGGGAAATGTGGTTTGAATTTATCATCAACTTATCGTCAACGAACCACCTTGAAACCAGCACGAATATAAGAACATATGAACACCATTGTAACGTTTTATTGCGTTTCAGAATGGACATACATCAATTTGCACAGAAAATATACAGCATTACTTACAAGAGCTATACGTATATACATAGGATATATTCAATTAGTTATATTAGGTTTGTAGAGATATACTTGGAATTTTTGGTTATTTTATAGCGAAGTGTTCCTTTGGTTACAATTCGTAAGGTGTTATAGGTAGGTGTTTTTGGCAAAGCAAAGCAGCTCTATATCAGTTAACGAAATAAAAGGTTTAGGTCCTATCTACTGTATAATCCTATCTTGTACGATTGAGATATTCAATACGATCGTATGACGTGGCAAAGTTCATTAATAAATAGATTTGCTATATTGCAAAATGCAGTCAGAAGTACTCAATGCGGATGAAAGGAAAGGAAAACGGAATACAGTAAGCAAGCCAAAGAAAGCCATCGTGTGTACGGTGAATTATCCATCCGTTAGGCACTGATGCGTTGCCAATTAAATGCACGTTCATTAAAGGCAGTCTTTTCTAATTTTTGTACAAAAATAAATCAATTTAGAGTGTTTTTCTTCGACCATAGATTGATGATAGTACACATAGAGAAACGAATCAAAACTTTAAACCAATCATTTAAAACACTTCGGAATGTACCGTTTCGTTGTTATGTAATGAACGCATCTTAATTTATAGGTGCTGAGAGCAAGACAAATTTACTGTTCGAATTATATGTTAGTGTCTACAGCCGAGCGCCGAACAGCTCACCATCAATGTAATAAAAAAGTGTTGAATATTAAACACTGTTGGCGTATATCACTATTGCCTACGGATTTGTTTACGTTTATACGCCATTAAATATTTGGCTATGAACGGATTTATAATCAACAGAAACATTTTTAAGTAGCAAATGCATTCAACCAGGTTTTTACATAAAACTTTGTTTTAGCTATAAAAACGTCGCTTGATATTTTGTTTAATGCGACACTAATACATGATTATAGCCAAGCTATTGTGCCAGTGTCGACCTCGAGTAATAAAATACAGAAAACAGACGAGAATACTAAAAAATAGGTTTTCCAACAATATGGCTCAAGATTTGAAAAGGAAATAAACATCTTATTAACCGTTATCGTCAAATAGCAGGTGCTCTCTCTCTCTCTCTCCCTCTTCTGGGGTCAAATGTTTACGCACTGACGACGTAACCGGAAGTAAACATGCTAACACTCAATTGACCAACACGTGGTGACCGACACATCCGGAGTTAAAACCAAACCTTGGTACCTCGTATCCGATACAACCGGAAGTAAACATGTTAAGATGCTTAACACGGAGTTAAACCTGCTACTTCCACTTGGCTTAAGTGTTTATCAGTTGGGTTTTAGTTTCTTATCGCTTATTCAAATATTCAGTTAATGTTTAATGTGCAATACAATTCCAATCTGCTTGATATTCTAAGGGAAACAATCCAATATTGACAACAGTAATTCATCAAACAAATAAACAAAACCGAACCATTGTATACAGACGGGCTTCAGTTGTTAAGGACATAATTTGGAACTTAAATTGTCAACCAATTTCAATTAATTTCTAAAAATATATTTCATTTCAAATACAAGGCCAAGTGTTCTTATGTTTTACCTCGACATTTGGAAATCGCCGAAGTTCCCTCGTTGTGACAAAGTTTTCTCTATTGCACACCAATTGTCCAAAGCATCAGGGCAAACAGAACAACACAAGACGATTTCTGTCGATTTCAATTACTACTGATTATATATTTCATTTCAATTCCAAACAAACATGCATTAAGAGACGCAACAATTATTCTGTCTCTGACTAAAGGGAGATAATTCATACTGGTTGATTAAATGTCAATACAATAACTATTGATATGCAATGAACTGAAAAACAGTTATTTTTTTTTTCAATTTTGATTTGTGTTATGATATTACCAATTTCAAATTCATTACATGTTTTGTCAGTGTGGTACAATAACAGAATTAATATGGATGTTGATACGAACTGATTGATAGAACACATATTTTTATAGACTGGCAATCTAATTCCCGGTAATTCAGTGAAAACTATTGAATAATTAATTGATGATTAATAGCTATAACTGCATTCTGAATTATCAACATCAGGATTACAGCTGCATATTGAAAAGCAGTAATTGGAAATTACATTGTCTAATTCAGTGTCAGATCGTTCTGTAAAAGTAAACTACGAATTGAATCTCAGCTCGTTCCTAAATTAGAAGATTAAATAGGAGACAGTCATGGAATTTACGAAAATAAAGTAACTTTTCATACTTGAATTATTTCTTTATAAAGATTAAAATATCTTAACGAAATTTTGGAAGATGAAGTATTGTCTGCTATTTAGGTATTATCTTGAAATATATACATACCCACCCAGAAAATGTAGAGTAGGCATAAATTAATTCCAGTCGTTTACACACTCTATTCTCAATTTTTCTAGTCGATAATAATCTATTTTTTACCAGTAAACAATAGACTCCATTAGCAGACCAGAGAGAAACTTAATAACTTTTAATATATTATTGTCAATGATCCCATACAATTCTCGAGTCAATAACATCCTACTGAGATATTCTGACTACAACTTTTATTCCAAAACATCCGATTGCGTGTTTTTATTTCAATAAATCAAATCTTTTAAAAACATCTCGGAAATACATCATGTCATTAAAATATATCGTAACAATAGATTTTAAAAGTGCATTTAAATTCGCCAGATGTGATACGTTGTGTATCTAGACATATTTGTAATATTATATCAATGTAAGAACAATACGACATCCTGTTAAATGCCATCAAAAGCTTTGATGAATTGCAGAAATGATGTTTTATATTTTACGACATAATTTTTATACAAATTCCCAACAAAAAGCTGCGCAAAATTCTCACACATTGGTACGTTTTCAATAAAATTTCTTTAATTACATTCCAGATGCGACTGATGTCGAAACGTTGCTTTTTTTACAAAATAAAATCATCACCAATTAATGAAACGCAAAACTAAACAATTGTATTGCACGTACGCACACGAAAAACTTAACAAGCTAATATAATATATAACTATCACAATGTTTTATTTACATGTTGGTTATAGGGAAGTAAATAAATAATCTATTTATAGTAGGTCAAATATATGTATGCACGTCCAGGTATACTATTAACAAACAAAACAATCCATGTTGTTTATCATAGATAGTTGAAATTATACATGTTCATTCTCATCAACAATATTCCACTCTAACCCGAATTTTCATGGCAGCATGCGATATTCATTACAACTTTATCTGCCATTACATCTGTACGTAAGCGTAACTGAAACCTAAACTCAGCTCAAACTTAACATGTAGTACGATGATTTCTCAAAACATCAGAAAACGATCATGAAGCTCATTGAGCAATCCTTTGCGCTTACATTGTTGTTAAAATTTAAGTTTGTGAACTCGTGGCAGCAAATGCTATGGATGTGGATTTGATTTGCCTGGTCGGTTTTTTGGGGTTTTTATTTTGAGTGCTTGAATTTGCGTTGACTTTGGGTTTACGATTGCGTTCACACGTAATCGCAGCGTAATACACATAAACCTATAACAGACTGCCCATGCTTATTGTTTTAAATCATCTATGGACGTGCATACTTATCTTTGTCCCACTTAACTATAATTTTAACATCACAAACTATATATATTTACACGTATGTGAACTTTAATGGCAAAATATTCACAATTTTGCAAACATCATTTGGACCAAAAGTGAACGTCTACGTTCAGAGATATAGAATATATATTTTCATATTAACATAGCGCCCGCTTTTGGAGTTAAACGTTGTTCCACATTGTTAACTAACCGTTATAACGTCTTTATACAACACTGTTGAAGTTTGAATTTCCTGCAAGCGGGTGTGTTTCCAGACACAATTTTAACGTGTTTGGCACAGAATCTGGCATTCATTTTTTGCCTTACAATTTTTTGATTGTTTCAAATTTTTTTCCGAAATTGACACTCCACAAAATTGACACGAATTAATCAAGCAATGTGTAGAATAGGGACGTAACCCAGGGATCAACGTTTAACAAGACACGGGACGTGCGTTATTTTTACAAATATACAAAAGTCGTGAAAACCAGTTCCTCAACTCCATATGCACAAATTTCGTTTACGATCTGAAAAGAACGTGAGTTTTTATTGTCTACTCACGCTCGTAAGCACTACAATATCTAATATGCTAGGGGTGAGTTTTTTTCAACATATTTAAATCAACAACCATAAACTTCGTCATAATATATCGGACTATTTCATACATGCGTATTACACGTTGATGAATTACTAGCACTTTTTCCATTGGTTGTCGATTTGACCAACTTCATTTTTAAAAATCCATTCTTGTTGTTTGCGCAGCACTTACAGAACACTTTAACAAATGTATCTCTGAATTGTTTACTCATCGTACAATATAAGACAAAATTGATCGAATTGTTGATTAAAGCCATAACGTCTACTAAATCTCCGAGGTTGTTGTACACATAGAACTGTAGACAAGGTTCAAACAAGGTCATAAGGGTTAGAATTCCTTGCGGCAGCTCGGTTAACATGAACAATACCACAATCGCAAGCAGCATACCAGTCGTACGGTTATGTTCTCCATGTTTATCCGATTCAGCTTTACGACCTTGTGATTTCAAACGCATGCGTTTACGGTATGCTTTGTGCATGGCGTGGATTAAGAGAATAGTAAGCGTTGTAAGCAGAAAGCAAGGTATCAGTTTCACGAGGATTGACTGTATGTACACGTTAGACTGATAAATAAAAACATCGGCCGTCGTCGACTGTCGCAATGAGGGATAATAAAATATATCACTTGTTTCATTAACATTTGTTCCATTTGGTCCGAGCGATTGTTTTGGCGGTAAAGTGCCCATGCTGATAGCGTTGATGATGTAATTGGGAATACATATGACAACTGTTAACAGATATACCAAGAATATCGCAATACGTGCTCGCCGGACATTGCAATATATCGCCCCTTTAGTAGGCATACAGATATAGATATAACGAAAAATAGCAAGAGCTATAGTCAACCAGATAGCCACGGTGTGGCACACGATTCCAAAACTAGCGTGGAACATTAGAAAACATATCCACACATAATCCCGAGTGTTAAAACGTTCGAGATCCTCTTCTCGAAAGATATAAAACCTCATAATGAAAGGTAGATAGGACAACATGGTGAACAGATCAGCAACAGCAAGCCACATTAATATTGTATTGGTGGACGAAATCATATTTTTACGAGTCAAGACAATGATGTTCACGATATTTGCGATGATTCCGAATGTACACACGACGGCACTGATATAACCATGAACGAGGGAGTACTCGGATGCAAAAAGAGCCAGTTCAATTACGGTATGGTTTTCAACCACTCCGGGCACGTATCCTAAATCACAGTTGACACCACCAGGGGGTTCTGTAGTAGTGCCGTTATCCAACATGTCTACCGTCATGATGGAACTGTTATTCGGATGGCTAAGGTACGTACGAGGTGTTGTTAGAACATTCATGATTGAATTCTGACTAGTGATCCCAACGTTGATTCAGGACGTCTGAACTAGTGACTGTTGATAACGATTCGATGATAAACTATCCATGCTAGACTCTAGTTCTTCAGATACCATCTGGCCCCGTAAACATCAATATTGAATGAGAGCGTCTGAAAAATAGAAAGTTATAAAGTCATTTAAAGCAACACTGAGAATACATTAAAGATTCAAGTTTAGCAATTTTTTTAGTTTATTATGTTCGTAATGTAGGATGATAAACAACTGTATGCATTTACTATTCATCAATTTGCGTACTTCTTCATATACCCACTGTCGGTATGAATATATCATACATCCCGCGATTCTGTAGTTTTTGGATTGGATCCAGTCGAGTAGGGATAATCTAATAAAAAATGAATATCAAAAAGGTGTTAGCTAGATCATTTTACAATGGGTGTTAGAAACAGCGCTGTCAACTAATGAACTAAGTACTGGGTGTTAGAAATAGCGCTGTCAACTACTGAACTAAGTAGTAGGTGTTAGAAATAGCACTGTCAACTAATGAACTATGTACTGGGTGTTAGAAATAGCGCTGTCAACTACTGAACTAAGTACTGGGTGTTAGAAATAGCACTGTCATCTAATGAACTATGTACTGGGTGTTAGAAATAGCGCTGTCAACTAATGAACTATGTACTGGGTGTTAAAAATAGCGCTGTCAACTAATGAACTAAGTACTGGGTGTTAGAAATAGCACTGTCAACTACTGAACTAAGTACTGGGTGTTAGAAATAGCGCTGTCAACTACTGAACTAAGTACTGGGTGTTAGGAATAGCCCTGTCAACTAATAAACTTTGTATTGGGTGTTAGAAATAGCGCTGTCAACTTATGAACTAAGTACTGGGTGTTAGAAATAGCGGCTGTCAAAATATGAACTAAGTAAAAAAGTATACCGTTTGCTAACTAGCACAAGAAATAGCATTGGGTATCCTTGAAGTGTCCAAACAGACGACCTAGTCCGTAAACCATTAGCTAATTAATAAAAATGTTACAGTTTACATCAGATTTGCCTCGCACCTGTCTGTGTTTATCATGATATAAACAGTTCATACATTGTTGTACAAAGATCGATGGAAGATAATTAAATATGATAGACTCTAAAAAACAAATACACATCTGTCGATTCTCATAGTTATCTTCACTTATATCTAGTTAATATTATTTTTCCAGTTAAAATTCAGATTTATATGTTTGGTTTCGTGAAAAACTTTTTATTAAATATCAAGCCATTTAATGAGATGGAACTTAGAAAATAAAGCTTCATAATATATGATTTTAATTGACCCTTTCCGTCTAATTCCCATTTTATAACAAATTAGTTCCTAGAATATGGGTTCAAATGATGATAACAGTGTATCAAAATACGATATCACACATTTGCAGACTATCCTCGGATATTTCCTGTTTAACCAATTCGCATTGTTCCATTAATAATAGACACGATGAATGACACTATTGTAGTGACTAAGAAAGCATCAGTTTCTTCTTCCGGACTACGTGTTACAGTATCTTAGCATCATATGTCGGATGTGATCTAGGTCTATTGTATATAATATGGTGTTATTGCCGAGCATGCACCTGCCACAGCTGCGAATGCAAGGGAAAGCATGGGTCAATAAACCGAGAATTTAGGAGAGACAGATATAAAAAGGCTATCTATATAGGACAATAAGCCGAGGTTCTCATTTCGTAAAGATCCATCGAGATTTGGAAATACAGAAAAAGTTTGCTAATATCTAAGTACTGTAAATGTTCTATATTTTTAGATTGCGTGCCGGCTTCATTAGACCAACTAGTAATAGAAATTTAGATACTAAATCATCAAAAACGTCAGTCTATTCATCCATTCCAAGGAGTCCCATTTCGCTTAACCCAAAGAGAACGTCTGTCCCTTTCATCCATTCTGAAAGAACACCAGTCCGTTCATCCATCCCAAGAGAACGTCAGTCCGTTCATCCAAAACATAATCCAAATAGAACGTAAAGTTAAGTAACACTGTTGATTATCCAGCTGCTCCATAAACCAGGGTACAGTTGGCAGGGATTGGAATACTCAAAACCAGGGTAATCCTTCTATAATCCGTCCAACTACGGCGCTTTTAGTAACTGACTTTTAGTGTTGTAGATGTAAAACGGTCACTGTTTGGCTCATTGCTGTAATTAATCAGGTTATTAATTAAAGGTATAAGTCAATCATAATACGGAAATTTATAATAAATTTTTTAAAATCCTGTTTGAAGTCTAGTCTTGTGCATCGCCAGCGGCCAATAATGTGCCACTTTTAAGATCGAGACTAAAGTGGTTCGGAAACCGGATAAACTTATTGGAAACACAGCGTGTTCAGCAATAAAGCTGGCTTTAAAGCTAGCTTCACTTCACAATTTTAAGTTGAAACACGGTTTATATAAAAGCTAGCAGAATCCATGATGTGAGTAGACGAATGTATCCTATACCTGCTACGGTGTACGGCGTCGTATTACCGATACATAAAATATGGACGTAGCGCATAGAAGTAGTGCAGATCCTGACACAATTCAGACACGATCTGTTTTTTTTTAATTTTCTACTGTATAGTTTTTAAGTAAACACCTCCCGACAACCTTCGACACATATTTGTATCTCAATGTGATGAATCGACCACAATTCTGCCCAATTTATTGTTTCAACACAGTGTTGTATTTGAATGATGATTTTAAAAAAAAAAATTGCAATTCATAAGGATATTAACTTGTCCAATCTTGCGTATAGTAAAAAATGGAGCCAATACCATAAGGCACAAAAATCGCTCAATCTCAATTTCTAGAAAAAATACACCTGCTCCACATATAATAGACTGATCAAATTATTTTTCGAAAATAACAAAATCATCAACCTGGCTTAAAACCTTCAATCATTTTTAAAGTACAACTTCAACCATGTAATTTTCTGTGTAAAAGGTGTCTAATTAATGTCTGTTTAGTTCTGTCGTTTCTGCTTATAGATTCTAACTGATTTATCAAAATCTGCTCTTTAAAGGTATGCTACCTTTTAGGAGGTCAACACACGTTATTCTTAAACTTGGCTAAATGAGTCGTTATTCACTTTCGCTGTGTTAAAACTATACGACAGAATCCCTCTAAAAATTAATAAACTTATAAAACTAACAAACACCATTTGCTCGGTAATGTCCATCAAATGGCTGCTGTGGGTTCCGCGATCTGCGTGTGAAAGTACGATGATCTTGAATAAGTCACCTTCACTCATAATTCCAGTCCACCCAGTTGTAAATGGCTTTGGATAATCCGGGAAAGATCAATACCAAGAGGTTTGGCCAAGGACCAGCTTGTAGAAAGATCCTTAATAATTACTTAGTTTAATTGATATATCTCCTTATATAAAGATTCTATTCTTTAGACATGACACCTGGTAAGTCCAACTGATGAATATATACTTTTATTGACCAAGTTGAGAATTTATATTCATTTTATTTGGTAACATTCCTTTAATTTTTCACATATTCTTTTGAACATGAAGCAAGATAATTTTAATGATGATCGGATGATCGACATCAGATGCTTGGATGACCTTTTTCTTTCACCCATGGATAAATAAAGATGTCTGAAGACAGCTCTAACCGATTTCACAACTCAAAAACTCAAAAAAAGAAAAAAATATGACGAGATTAGAAGATCAGTTCTGTTTTTAAAGAAAAAATCAGACAGTTCCTGCGGCAATTCCGACTGCTCACTCAATCATAGTCCTCTTGTAGTTCTTTCAACCTCTCTAGGTCTGTTGTTAACTAATTCAATAGGGTGGTAATACAGAATGTCCAAATGGCAAAATAGATGGTGTATAGCTCAATTTACTGTAATGATGGTTCATTCAAATATAAATTTTTTTTATTCAGTCAGTGATATTCATTAAAAAGGGGTTTATTCACTCAATACAGACTTGAGTTAGGCATATTTTCTTCAAACGTTATCACAAAGCCCACGCTAGCCGAAATTAACGCCTGGCAACTCCAAATGACATTAGTTACAAATAACATAAAGTTAGGATTACTGGATGATAGAATAAATCAACATATGGCGTGAATCTTACGATCTTAAACTTCGTTATCTTTGTGTCGTTCAGTAACACAAAAGGCGCTTACAAAGGAGTCTATAATATGCTTTTTCTTCAAACAACTCTTTGCTTTATGTTTTACTGATTTACAAAAATTTTCGTAATTAAAGGTATAAAAAATTTAAAAACCTTCTGAAAACCTATTTCATTGATGTTTCGTTTTAAATTTTTTAACATTCCACAATTTTGGTGCCGTACTTATTCTAGTAGTTTGAAAACGGAACCGAACCGAAACAAAATATATAAACGACTAGGGTTGCCATTTTCTTTAACTGTAACAGTTAGTCGATCAAGAGATTTAATACCTTCGGTGTATAAATCAGACATAGCATACCAGCCACATGGTCGTCTACACATGGACACGTCTAAAATACGTATACATTAAGTAGAAATCTGTGACACCCTGTCTAGTGATAAACAAATTTCTACTGATCTATTCATTCCCCAACTTCATTACATCTATACTCCTTTCCTGCTGTCATTATTTACGCCATGAATTAGTCCGACAGCTTCTCTATTGTTCCTATATGGTGAAAGGCCATTCACTAAATCAAAGAAAACACTGGTGGGGATAATGATCCAATTATAGAAAAGGAAGTACGTATAGATATATTTCATACCGTATATACCAGAAAGTGGGAATAGAGAGATTGTTGTAATGATATACACCTTGCAGAGAATATATTTCCGAATTATTGTGGAGAGCGTTTAAAACAATGGGAAAATTTGTATAAGCCAACAGTTTTTGGTATCTGTGACCATGGCTGTTATTCCCATCTTAGACGCTTCTACATCAGCATCTGCCAGTATTATACATAGGGAGAAATCTGATAAAGAAATACACCGGGCGTACTTGGTACTTTGGTTATAATAACGGCGCTTCTAGACCGTAACGATACTAATATTTTCATTAACATGTACATGTATATTGAAACATATTATTTCGAATTCCAGCATTCATAATTAGATAATATACATTGTAATAGTCATTATGAAGCACAGTGTTGTAGTTAATGAAAACGCATGGAGACTATGCTCCATGGTAGACTATGAGATGCCTTTCCAAACATAACCAGGGACTAATTCTAGAAAACTTAAGTAAGGTAAAAATCAATTTTAAGAAATACAGTAATATGATTGGATAATAAAATTAAATTTAGAATTGATTTTAGTCATGACCAATCAGATCGCTGGAACACTAAAATCATCTTAAGTTATGCAGCTGTAAATGGGTACGGATAATCCAGGAGAAATCAATGCCAAGAGGTTTGGCCAATGACCAGCTGGTAGAAAGGATCCCTGTCACGGCGGACTTGTGAACCTAAGTTAAAAGGATAAAGCTCCAGCACTATATAGAAACATGTTTCGTTTTCAAGCATTCATAGTTATGCGAAGCAACTTCAAAACACTCTAATATAACTTTATTTAAACATGTATGTAGGTTAACGCAGTTGAGACGCCAACATCAAAGTGATTTTCCCCTTAGTATCATCTGAATCATTCGGATTATGAGTTAGATCAGTTGACTTATTCCGATGTATTCAAAGATATATATAGGGAGTCGTCTTGTCTTAAAGCTATGTATAATTAATCACATTAGATCTAGCGATTTCATACCAACCGTACACTTTACAATGGAGAGGCGTTCTATACTCACTTCTGGTAAAGCACATACAAGTAGACAGTCTAAATCGGCGTATGATGGTGTAGAGATCTCCAATTAGTCATCTCTCCTCATTATTCCAGTCAAACCAGCTGTAAATGGGTAGCCCTATGGATAATACAGGAAAGATCAACACCAAGAGATCTGAAGAAGTACCAGCTGGACAACCAAAGTTGTTATTCTTGTAAGATATATTTTCCTTCTATCCGAGAGTCCAATATCTCAGTTTAATAATCACGAATCCACTTATATACCGCATTGTACACAATATCAAATTTCAAAATAAATGTTTTAACATTCAACACAAAATGTCACATTTCTATGCAAATTGAAACAAAAAATGCATTATGATAACCTGAATTTATAAGCATAAATTTATAATTTTGTTAACTTGGTCTTCCGTATGACAGATTCTAGGCTTCTGTTTTATTTTCCGTTGTATTAAGACCTTCACAGAACAAGTTGTGAAATATTAAATAAACCTAGAATATAAACCGTTCACGTGGTTAGAATAAAAAACGCTCTAGAATTGTTTTAATGATTACAAGATACCCGATACGTAAAATTCAACTCCTCCAATTAACCAGCAAAGGTCGACTCCGACAGTTGTTTTCTGTAAAAGAAATATTGGCGATCCATTATATTGCTCCCTTCAAGCCTATATTCAACGTCAAGTTCAAGTAACAATGCAACATTCTCTTCTCGATTTGGAGTGATGAACATCAGCAACACTATACTGTGTACAAAACAGGTAACTTTATCAGAAATATATCATTTATTCAATTTCCAATTGTAGTCGTAATTGTACCATCCAAACGACTGGTGTCTTCACCAAGTCAGTCACCTCGATATGTATCTTTGAACAATCTGATTTGAACGAGACTTCTATACGATGTTCACAGTGGTTTGAAGTGGGCTTTATTAGTAACCTAGTTGGTATTGTAGGGTTTGTAATGTTACAATTTTACGACCTGTTTGTGAAATAAAAAAAACCCACACAAATCATAGGGTGAAAATTTACACCAATTAATTCCCCAACATTTTTTTTTTCGTTTTCGTTTCAGATCAAATTCTTATCATTATTACTAAAAAATTGTACAAAACCATTTTTAGGATAATTAAAATAGCTATCAAATCGTCCTGAAAAAACTAAAAGAATCGGAAAACTAACAAAAGGTAATTGCAAGCCTAACACGTGTAACCTATCTTATGTTACATTCCAAAGATAATGTTAGTTTTAAAAAATACTTCCCCTAACGGTTTGTTTAGTTAAAAAAATAATCGAACAGATGTCACGTATAAACAATGCCTGCTGTAGACATATTGGTATAGTAACAATTGTTTAGTATTTGATATTTTAAAGTTAAGTGAAATTTTGTAAAAAATTCTTAAGCGATATATTCATCCTTGACTTAGAGTTGAATGAACTGTACTATTTGAAATACATACGTCACATTCTCACAAATTCCAAAGCGTTGGGTATCGCTGAAAGCGATCTATATCAAATTTCTGATTAGTCTTAAATTTGATAGTTCTATTGCTCGACCTTGCCAATGAGTTTCTGCCTAGCACATCAACGATCTCTCAATCGATTCCATCCATTGCCGAACTTAATATCTTTTTAATCTGTCTTAGATTGTTTCATATACCGGAAATATTCGGACCTCCGGTGAAGACTCTTAAGAAATAATTACATCGTTCTGTGTAAACGTTTATCTTCGAGTTATTTCGAGACCTATTGGCCTTCTATTAAATAAAAACACCATTCACCATCTAACATCATTGTTGGTTTAATGGTTCCCATTCACAGAAAGGTCAGCGCCGTGATTTTTAATATTTTAGAACTTGGGGTGCCAACTGACAACAAAACAAAACCTTTTTAACCATCAAATGGATCCAATTAACAAAAAGACAAGTGCCAAGTTTTTTACAGATTTTTGTAATATGGGTGCCAAATGTCAACAGAAACTTATTTAACAATGAATAGATCCAATTAACGGAAAGGACAGTGCCAAAGTTTTTTTTATCAGGTATTTGTACCTCGGGGTGGGAATTGTCAACGAAACCTATTCAGCTAACAAAGTATGTTGTCCCAGAATCTCGGAAGCTGAGCAAAAATTTTATAGAGAATATCTGTATGGATAATCCAGAAAACGTGTGAAATTAACGTTGATCAATTTTACAATCGATCGTGTAGTACATATTTGTAGGTAATACAAGAAGGGTACAAGATTTGGCCAAGACAATAAGAAGTCGTTAACCATCACATTTGAATTATCTTTGCTAAATGTGCAAGTTCGGACATCCAGACTTCTTATCGCATTAAAATTTAGCATATGATAATGTTCATTTTAGCTACAGCGGATGTAAAGCGGAGGACAAATTTAAATAATTGCGAAAATGAATTGACTTAATTTATATGTTTAATGTCCCAGAATTGCATGGTTATAATTACTATAGGTGTGGAGAACCTAGCGATATGATGAGATCTCTGTTCCAGAACACCTTGTACAGAATACATGTACATTAATTATACTAGATTGTCATTAATTGGTATGTAACAATTTTAGATTTTATTATATCTGTGGATAACAAAAAATATCTCAAACATAGTGAACTGAGCTTTGAACATTCAGCTAGGGGGTGGTTTAAAAAAAATACTAAAGCAATACACTACAAGTAGAAAAAAAATCCCCAGCTGCGAGTAACCAGTGGGTGGTCGAGGTACGGAAACAAACGATACAACCAATGAATGGTTGTGATTGAAAAAGGGTTGAGCCACACTGCTAAAAGGAAATTTACAGCTGCGAGTAGGAGTTCGGAGTCGGAATAAAACTGAAACAATCCACGTGCAAAATGCCTGAGTCGGTATGTGGGATATAACTGAAGCAATCGGAACAGGGTTACAAAAAAGGGCAGCGGTGGGTCAATGAGATAGATGCTTGCTAACCCAATTGTTCAAACTGGTCGTTAATGCGGGTCGGAGGGTTGAAATGGACAAAGCGTCTAGTCGTTCGGATGGGACAATAAACTGTGACCCCGCGAGCTACAGGATGCGCACGTTAAAGATTCCTCGACAGTTGTGAACCACAAAAAGAGCAGGCTAAATTCCCTCATTGCACACTGAATGGCGTTGCCCGTCTTCATTTGCCCATTAGGTACAGAAGAGTAGGACGTAAAAGTCATTTCATTTACAAAAAATGTTTGGAGTTGAGCTTGGTTGAGCTTCTTTACTTTAAAAAACTGATTTTCCAACCTATTTTTCTAGGTCTAGTAGCGAAGGTGAAGTGTTTTGTCAAGTCAGGATGTTATGAATAACAACCTTAGCTAGAACTGTAACAATTCGATTTTTACAGCCTTAGTAAATATTTGCTCATTTAGCGTATATTGTGTGTCATGTGGTAGCAATAATAGATCCATATATTATCAAGTACTAAGAGTTGTAGTGTTCAATATTTCAACAAGTTGAGGAAGACTTGCACATTTGATAGACTTTTAAAGGCAGAATCCCAAAATTTAAATTCCTTAACGATCATCTGATTGACAAAAACGTGCGGTTTGAACTGAAGACTTAACCAATCGTACATCTGTTCTTCCGTAGCTCATGCACATTGAAATGCAGAATCAGGTTCAAAATGATTTTATCTGTGCGATCATTTGATTGGTACACACGCTCAATTTCAACTGAAGACTTAACCAATCATATCAAGATATTTAAACAGATTTCAATTACTTAGCGATCATCTGATTGGTCAATACGTCCAACTGACTTAACCAATCGTATAACTATAATTGCACTTCAGAATCCTGTCTTCAAATCCGCGATTATCTGATCAATATCAGGCGATATCTTTTTCAATAGAAAATGATTAAAAAAATGCTCGTTGTTGCATTTAGTAATAATCTTTTCAAGATTAGTCAACCCTTGTGTTAATAGCATCCAATTTAAACTCTACAGTTAAACAAAAATATATTACTATGACTTTATTGATGAACACTGAACATAAGACCCAGGTGTGAGATTGAAAAAAATATGTCGAACAGTTAAAAATGTTCAAGGTGAATTAAAGGTATATTAAAAACAGAAAGATTAGATAGATTAAAAAGTCGGATTAGTAGACATTATAATCTCCCCTCTCTGTTGGATAAGTCTAAGCGGACATTGACTTGTCATCTACCAACAACTACCTAGTCTGTGATATACATAAGCTAGAAGTGGACGTTGACTTGTCATCTACCAACAACTACCTTGTCTGTGATATTCATTAGCTAGAAGCGGACGTTAACTTGTCATCTACCAACAACTACCTAGTCTGTGATATCAGTATCCGCTGGAAGTGAACGTTAACTTGTCATCTACCAACAACTACCTAGTCTGTGATATCAGTTAGCTGTAAGCGAACGTTAACTTGTCATCTACCAACAACTACCTAGTCTGTGATATTCATTAGTTAGAAGTTGGCGTTAACTTGTCATCTACCAACAACTACCTAGTCTGTGATATCAGTTAGCTGGAAGCGGACGTTAACTTGTCATCTACCAACAACTACCTAGTCTGTGATATCATTAGCTAGAAGCGGACGTTAACTTGTCATCTACCAACAACTACCTAGTCTGTGATATCCATTAGCTTGAAGCGGATGTTAACTTGTCATCTACCAACAACTACCTAGTCTGTGATATTCATTAGTTAGAAGTTGGCGTTAACTTGTCATCTATCAACAACTACCTAGTCTGTGATATCCATTAGCTTGAAGCGGATGTTAACTTGTCATCTACCAACAACTACCTAGTCTGTGATATCCATTAGCTTGAAGCGGATGTTAACTTGTCATCTACCAACAACTACCTAGTCTGTGATATCCATTAGCTTGAAGCGGATGTTAACTTGTCATCTACCAACAACTACCTAGTCTGTGATATTCATAAGCTAGAAGCGGATGTTAACTTGTCATCTACCAACAACTACCTTGTCTGTGATATACATTAGCTAGAAGTGGACGTTAACTTGTCATCTACCAACAACTACCTAGTCTGTGATATTCATTAGCTTGAAGCGGATGTTAACTTGTCATCTACCAACAACTACTCTAGTCTGTGATATACATTAGCTAGAAGTGGAAGTTAACTTGTGACCATCATGAACTGTATCAGAATGTGGGATATTAAATTTTTTACTTTGGTTCCCTCCTGCTTTGCTAATACAGCAGACGCTAAAGAAGTTGAATAATTTAAAACGAACACATACAAATGTAGCAAAAGAGAAACTGATTGATCAAATTAACTCTGGAATAAGTTCAAAATAAAAATGTTTCATTTTTACAATGTGTGGGCATCGACTCATCAGACTATGTCACCCCCGTACAAAAAAAAATTATAAAACAAAAACAGACACGAAATAAGGATGTTGTTGTAATGAAATTGTCAGTCTACACAGCGACAAACAAAGTCACAGATGGAAATCTGTTGTAGAAGGAAATCAGGGAGACTTTTAAAAATTCAAATTTCCGTTCCATATCTCAATTACTAGCGAGTTTATTTGTTATTCAGCTAGCAGCGTGTATAATTATAATTACAAATGGACTAACACCTGTCAGCACTTGTTTATATCTCCCGGAAATCATTCCTACAACGACTCGGTGCATTTGGCGTTTACGTTCTTTTTCGTGTGCTACACGTTGTGTTCGTACGGTGGCCCATATATGACATTCTTTTTTATTAGTTTTCAATTATAAACTCAAAATAAAAACCCACAACCCCAAATACGTTTCATGTTTAAATTTTTTAGGTTTTCACCCAGCCTTCAGAAACTGGATGTCGGATATGAGCTACCGTATGTTCAAGACTCACAGTCGTTTAGTTATAGGGAATCTATATTTTGATCCCTCTTCACTTTAAAGCGCTCTAAACAGTTACAAATTGCGTTATCATGATTTCATTGTGCCCTGCATGGGTTTTTTTCTTTCTTATCCGGATCATGACAACCTCCCAATCATATCTTTTCTGTTTTATATTGACAGTAAAAATCTATTTAAAATGTTCTTTACGACATTACGAGCAGTCTGTCAGTAGCCAGATAAAGTTCTTATCTCTATACTGTTACAAATCATAATTCAAACAATACTCACTCGAGTCTTGAATCATAAACCTGTCTATTTTACATCAGAATAAATTATAAAGACTTGTAAGCGATTGTCTGCTGGTTCAAACGTCATGTGATAGAGGAGGAGGTCGTGATTCAGGTGAGGGGGTAGAGAGGGGGTGGTGTTTCTGGAATTGCCAGTCCTTCTGAAGCTGAAAAGACGCAAATTCTTAATTTTTAACAAATTGACGAAAGGTTTGAAAAACAAAACACCTGCTTTCTTTTTCTATATGTCATGTACGAGAACACTTTTTGAAATATACATTTTAAATTTGACATGTAAAGCTGTAAAGCAGATGTTCCTCGACAACATTTTTAAAATCCTGAAATTCGCTTTATTTTTTCTTCTGATTCTCGTCTCTACTGCAATCGAATAGGTTATCTACGATAGTGCCATTCTTATGACGTTATTTTAAACCAATCAAATCGTTTATTGAAATCGATGATTCAGAGATTGTGCTATGCTTAGTACAGCTTCCCTTAGTCGATATTACGGTCGAGAAAATGCGAAATATTCGAAGCACAATAACTCGCATGACATTGGCAAATTTACTATTAATATAGCCAACATGTAGAGATGAATAATATATCTTATAATAAACGTTGGTGCCAGGTGTACGACTAATTGGGCAATGTGCAGAATCGACAATAAATATTCATATTATAATATAATATCGAGACTTAAAAGTACTTTTATACAAAAAAACTGGATAAAAAACACGTAAACGATCATTGATCAATTATTACTGATACATGATAAATTAGAGCTTAATAAAAGATAGTATGCACAAAAGTCAGTGACTCAACTTGCATAGGGATAGTTGAATCAATCCCCTTCGAAGGCTCCCGTTCCTAAATATAACAAAATAAAAAAAAAAATATATAATTAAATCTCTCATTATCAGGGACATAATTGACCCACTGAGGGGTCGCAGAATGCAGGATAGAATATGTTTTACACAATTTCTCGGGGAGGGTACCCCTTATTCACTTAAGTCCACGGGCTCGCACTTATCTATGTGATGAACTTACTACGCTACATTCCATAGATTAGGCAAAGCAAAATGTTTTTTTGAATTGTTTCTTTATTGTTAAAGCGAACAAGAATATCAACCTCAAAATCGAACAAAAATTTAATTTTTAGGGTTTTTTTTTTGTAAGCATATTTCTTTCTTAGAAATTCAAACCACAAAATTACAAATTCAAGCTGAAATTGTCCTGTAAAAAACAAATTTGAAGACTTATATGTGAGCTTTTATATATTTATCAAAGCACAGACATTCTAAAAAGGTAAAGCTGATATTTCAATTCTCATAAATATATTGGAAACAAATTCGAAAAAGAATTCGAAAAAACTTTTACCTTAGTAAAATTGTAGATACATGTACTAGTAGTATGCCCAACTAATCTTCCTGGGGAATACCAAATACTGATGGTATACTGCACGTTAAGGAACGGTTGGGGCTATTATTTAGTTCACATGATTTATAACGTGATACGATAGGCGTTAGATCCTAGAAGAACATGTTGACAGAATAATCTGGGCAGAATGTTAAAATGACTAACCGAGTTAGCATAGTCGATTATATGCGTTGTGATAATGATCAATATAGTTGAAAAAATAAACATTGTTTCCACTGTCAATGAATCCTGTTTCCACTGTCAATGAACCTTGTTTCCACTGTCAATGAACCTTGTTTCCACTGTCAATGAACCTGGTTTCCACTGTCAATGGTGCAGGTGTGAGAAACCAGTGGGGTTTTCTAGGAAACACTAGGGGTGGTAGTCGAGCTTGGGCCAGATCATTTTCCGCGGGGGCACAAGCAATTCTTTCACTATGTAAAATGATAAAACACGGGCCTCACGACAAGCTACTTGTCAACTCCATTTTGTGCTTTAAATAAGTCTTGCCTAAAAAAAAATGGTCTTTGCTTGTATTGGGCAGATTCATAGTTTCTAGATTCTAACGCCTATCGTATCACGTTATAAATCATGTGAACTAAATAATAGCCCCAACCGTTCCTTATATAATACATGTATATATAATTAATTTATTAAGACGTTGATTTTGTTTGATTGTCAATAGTTAAAAAAGAAATATTTCATCGAAACAAGAAGTAGACTACCATTCAATGAATAAGTTTTTTGAATAATTTAAAACAAAAAGCGATGTTCTTTTTTGTTTGTTATCTTAAAGCGATTGATTTTTCATGTTGTCATGTTATGTCCGCATTTGTTAACATTCCGAAGACTTTACATGCAAAATAGATGAACATAATTGTCATCTGTTACAACTAATTACCAATTTCTTAAAGCCTCTTACTAATAGACTCAATAATATCATTGCTCGCTTTAACTTAACACAACTTGTGACAGACCCAACCCGAATTACTGATGTTTCTTCCAGTATCCTCGACCTAATCATTGTAAGTTCCCCAAATTTTATAAGCTCTACACAGGTAAGTGATGAAGGTATATCAGACCATGCGTCCGTTAAGATAACCCTAAAATCTAAGATATCAAAAGAACAATGTTACAATAGAAGAATCTGGAATTATTCTGAGGCCCGGTCAATCGAGCTATCCCATTTCTTCAACTCAACTGATTGGGACTCACTTTTTCAGGCCAACACTTCTCTTACAATAACTTCTGCAGTAGCTGATATTATCCTCAAAGGCATCGATCTCTTTGTACCGTCCAAGGTAGTCACCATTAGACCATTAGATACGCCTTGGTTCAATGGCCACCTACGCCGTCTGATCCGCAGGAGAAACAGACTCTACAAAAAGTACAAATCATCTAGATCGAACGCAAACTGGCAAATATTCAAGCAATTTCGCAACTATGTGACCAGTGAACTTCGTAAATGCAAATGCGAATATTACGAACATCTAGACAGCAAAATCTGCAGCAACAAATTTGGTGAAAAGGAATGGTGGCAACTGATTAAATCCCACGCCCTTCATAGTGGTAACCGATCTTCTCAATTTCCTCCTCTTATTCATGATGGCGCACTATTCTATGGAGACAGAGAGAAAGCAGATCTCCTAAATGATTTTTTTGCTAATCAATCCCACGTTGAGAATCCTGACGAAGCTACATCACCTATTCCACCAAGCTCATCTGAAATGCAGCAACCAATATTTTCTTCACATGAAGTTAACGATATTCTAAATACACTTTCAACAAACAAAGCCAGTGGCTCTGACACCATTAACAACAAAATCCTAAAACTATGTTCACAAAGTCTTTCATCACCCCTCTCTCGTCTCTTCAACATCCTTCTTTCTTCTGGTACCTTTCCTGACGAATGGAAAGATGCTAATGTAGTACCAATTTTCAAAAAAGGGGACGAATCCCATTGCTGTAACTATCGACCAATATCATTACTTAGTTGTCTTGGCAAAGTATTTGAGAAGTGCTTATTTAAACACTTTTACAACTTCCTTCTAGAAACAAATCAACTAACATCTTTCCAATCAGGATTCAGACCAAACGATAGTACAACTTATCAGCTTATTGATATTTCTAACTATGTATTAAAAAGCCTCGATGATGGTAAGGACGTTAAAGCAGTCTTCTGCGATATCAGTCGGGCATTTGACCGTGTTTGGCACAAGGGGCTCTTGTATAAACTTCGTCAAATTGGCATTCGAGGAAATGTACATAAAACCCTGACAAGTTATCTTCGAGACCGTAAGCAATCTGTAATTGTCAAAAACCAACGATCTGAAGCAAAAACAGTCGCAAATGGTGTTCCGCAGGGATCTGTTCTGGGTCCTCTCCTATTTATCATATATATCAATGACATCGTAAAAGGCTTAAATTCCAACATTCGTCTGTATGCTGATGATACCTCTCTTAATGTTACTATAGAGGAACCAACTATTTGTCAAAATTCGTTAAATCAAGACCTCGGCAAAATTCTAGATTGGTCTAATAAATGGAAGGTAAACTTTAATCCAAAGAAGACAGTCTCTCTTCATTTCAGCAGGAAAAAGACCCCGACCAAAATCGATCTCTCTTTTAATAATCATATTGTACCCTCAGTTGAACAGCACAAACACTTAGGACTGCTATTCGATAGCTCTGGAACCTGGACTAGTCACATCGCATATATTATCGCAAAAGCTGGTAAACTTATCGACTGCTTCAGAAGCCTCAAATATCGTCTAAATCGCAAGTCCCTGGAACTGATATACAAGTCCATCATCCTTCCAGTGTTTGACTACGCAGATGTCATCTGGCACAACTGCTCGCAGGCTGACTGTAATACACTAGAGAACATGCAGTTAGATGCCTTGCGAACCATAACGGGACTAGTTCGGGGAACATCACACGAACTTCTCTACAAGGAATCCTGTCTCATTTCTCTTGAAACTCGCCGTAATCGTCATAAACTTACCTTATTTTACAAAATGGTTCACAAATTAGTACCTCCCTTCCTAAGCCTTCTTGTCCCTCCCTCAGTTGCTTCTGTAAATCCCTATCCTGTCCGAAACAAGAATAAACTACGATCAATTCCATCAAAATCTGAGCATTACAAAAACTCCTTCTTACCATCTACTGTGGAACTATGGAACAATCTTCCTGAAGATATCAAGTCTGTTAGATCTGTTGCCATCTTCATCCAAAGGCTCCCCCCTACTTTAATTTTGGAACAAGAGCATCACAAATTGTACATTGTAGATTGAGACACGCTAAAAGTGAGCTAAATGCACACAAATCCGCCATGTTCATATCTGATAATCCAACTTGTTCTTGTGGTCACCTTTTGGAAGATTCTGAGCATTTTCTATTGCATTGTAGACTATATACTGCTCAAAGGCGATTCACAATTGACAAACTTCACCACTCAAGAAAATCTATCAACACACTTCTTTTCGGAAATTCCTTACTTTCGACACTGAAAATGAAGCTATATTCTCTGTAGTTCATGACTTTTTAAAGCTCTCCAAACGTTTTAAACTGCTGAACTAGGTCTGTTTTTCATTTTTGTCATTTTTTTTTTTCTTTTTTTTTTCTCTCTGCAAGGTTTGCCGTGACACATCCATCTTCCTAATCCCTGTCCCTGGTCTGACCCCCTGCACCCATTTCTTCTTTCTAAATGTATATATGTACATTGTCTATTAGTTTGCAGTTTTTTGTGTTTTTTGTGTGTGTGTTTTCTTTTTTTTTGCCACATGTTTTCATTATTTTTCTTTCACTTTTTGTATTTTTTTTTTTTACTTTCTGTTTTTGCGAAGCAGATTTAAATAAGCCCTGAGCTTCTTTCTGTATCGTTTTTCTTTTGTATTATTGTACTTTACTGTTGTGAACATATGAAATAAATATATTGTTTATAAAAAAAAAACTAATTACCAAATTATTAAACTTTCCACACTTTTAAAGCAAGGAAATTGTGTTGACGAACCGATGATCGAACTAGGAATATTTTCTAGTCGATAATTGTTAATTGACGATTCAATTATCGTTACGTTTTCGTTGAAGATTCAACTTGAAGGTTCCTTCTACTCTATGTTCTTTTTACATCATAGTTTTATAGTACACCATATATCGCTGAACCCTGGGATCTGTTTTGGTAGTTGAAAAAATCATGTGGTTCTCCATCCCGGAATACGACTAACATAATAGTTGTAAAGAACACGATATATTTTCTAAATCTAGATTCGGTTTGGAATGTTGTACCATTTCCCAACCCAGAGATACGCTTTCTATCAAATATCGTCTGGGTACTGACTAGCATGTCACTCTCTTTCGTCCCCACCCCACGTTTCACATCATGTACTGTGTGATATTGTTTAACTGTAGTCTGGAATCTAATGTATGCTAAGACTGATATGAGTTTTCTGTTCTTTGTGGAGTTGTTGTATGCCACCATTTTGAATTAAACATGTTCTAATCTATTCCATTATTATCTTCAATCATCTACTTCTAGAATGGACATCCAATTCAGGACATAAAATATTTGGCGACGACATCCAATTCAGGACATAACATACTGTATAGTCATTGAAATGTTACTCAAAACACGTTTAATTTCCATAACTAATAATATGTTAGTTATAATATGTCACCAATCGAACGAATTTACAACTTATATTTTATCAATTTTTTAAAAGTTTAATTAATATTAACTAGAACGTGACAAAAACCTGAATTTCTATGTTTTAAAGTTAGGAATATTACTGAAGTTTGTTTTGCAAATGCAAAGCTGTATTTAATAGTTTTATGAAAAGGGAAACTAGGTTGCATAATGCAAATCAAAGCTGTATTTAATAGTTTTATGAAAAGGGAAACTAGGTTGCATAATGCAAATCAAAGCTGTATTTAATAGTTTTATGAAAAAGGGAACTAGGTTGCATAATGCAAATCAAAGCTGTATTTAATAGTTTTATGAAAAGGAAACTGGGTTGCATAATGCAAACCAAAGCTGTATTTAATAGTTTTATGAAAATGGAAACTGGGTTGCATAATGCAAACCAAAGCTGTATTTAATAGTTTTATGAAAATGGAAACTGGGTTGCATAATGCGAATCAAAGTTGTATTTAATAGTTTTATGAAAAGGAAACTGGGTTGCATAATGCGAATCAAAGCTGTATTTAATAGTTTTATGAAAAAGGGAACTGGGTTGCATAATGCAAACCAAAGCTGTATTTAATAGTTTTATGAAAAAGGGAACTGGATTGCATAATGCAAACCAAAGCTGTATTTAATAGTTTTATGAAAAAGGAAACTGGGTTGCATAATGCGAATCAAAGCTGTATTTAATAGTTTTATGAAAAAGGAAACTGGGTTGCATAATGCGAATCAAAGCTGTATTTAATAGTTTTATGAAAAGGAAACTGGGTTGCATAATGCGAATCAAAGCTGTATTTAATAGTTTTATGAAAAAGGAAACTGGGTTGCATAATGCGAATCAAAGCTGTATTTAATAGTTTTATGAAAAGGGAAACTGGGTTGCATAATGCGAATCAAAGCTGTATTTAATAGTTTTATGAAAAGGGGAAAATGGGTTGCATAATGCGAATCAAAGCTGTATTTAATAGTTTTATGAAAAGGAAACTGGGTTGCATAATGCGAATCAAAGCTGTATTTAATAGTTTTATGAAAAGGAAACTGGGTTGCATAATGCAAACCAAAGCTGTATTTAATAGTTTTATGAAAAAGGAAACTGGGTTGCATAATGCGAATCAAAGTGTATTTAATAGTTTTATGAAAAAGGAAACTGGGTTGCATAATGCGAATCAAAGCTGTATTTAATAGTTTTATGAAAAAGGAAACTGGGTTGCATAATGCGAATCAAAGCTGTATTTAATAGTTTTATGAAAAAGGGGAAAATGGGTTGCATAATGCAAACCAAAGCTGTATTTAATAGTTTTATGAAAAAAGGGGGAAATGGGTTGCATAATGCAAATCAAAGCTGTATTTAATAGTTTTATGAAAAGGGAAACTGGGTTGCATAATGCGAATCAAAGCTGTATTTAATAGTTTTATGAAAAAGGAAACTGGGTTGCATAATGCAAACCAAAGCTGTATTTAATAGTTTTATGAAAAGGAAACTGGGTTGCATAATGCGAATCAAAGCTGTATTTAATAGTTTTATGAAAAGGAAACTGGGTTGCATAATGCAAACCAAAGCTGTATTTAATAGTTTTATGAAAAAGGGAACTGGATTGCATAATGCGAATCAAAGCTGTATTTAATAGTTTTATGAAAAGGAAACTGGGTTGCATAATGCGAATCAAAGCTGTATTTAATAGTTTTATGACAAAGGAAACTGGATTGCATAATGCGAATCAAAGCTGTATTTAATAGTTTTATGAAAAAGGAAACTGGGTTGCATAATGCGAATCAAAGCTGTATTTAATAGTTTTATGAAAAAGGGAACTGGGTTGCATAATGCGAATCAAAGCTGTATTTAATAGTTTTATGAAAAGTGGCCTGGGTTGCATAATGCGAATCAAAGCTGTATTTAATAGTTTTATGAAAAAGGAAACTGGGTTGCATAATGCGAATCAAAGCTGTATTTAATAGTTTTATGAAAAAGGGAACTGGGTTGCATAATGCGAATCAAACCTGTATTTAATAGTTTTATGAAAAAGGAGCCTGGGTTGCATAATGCGAATCAAAGCTGTATTTAATAGTTTTATGAAAAAGGGAAACTGGGTTGCATAATGCGAATCAAAGCTGTATTTAATAGTTTTATGAAAAAGGAACCTGGGTTGCATAATGCGAATCAAAGCTGTAATTAATAGTTTTATGAAAAGGAAACTGGGTTGCATAATGCGAATCAAAGCTGTATTTAATAGTTTTATGAAAAGTGGCCTGGGTTGCATAATGCAAACTAAAGTTGTATTTAATAGTTTTATGAAAAGGGAACTGGGTTGCATAATGCAAATCAAAGCTGTATTTAATAGTTTTATGAAAAAGGGAACTGGGTTGCATAATGCGAATCAAAGCTGTATTTAATAGTTTTATTAAAAAGGAAACTGGGTTGCATAATGCGAATCAAAGCTGTATTTAATAGTTTTATGAAAAGGAAACTGGGTTGCATAATGCAAACCAAAGTTGTATTTAATAGTTTTATGAAAAAGGGAACTGGGTTGCATAATGCGAATCAAAGCTGTATTTAATAGTTTTATGAAAAGGGAACTGGGTTGCATAATGCGAATCAAAGCTGTATTTAATAGTTTTATGAAAAAGGAAACTGGGTTGCATAATGCGAACAAAGTGTATTTAATAGTTTTATGAAAAGGAAACTGGGTTGCATAATGCAAATCAAAGCTGTATTTAATAGTTTTATGAAAAGGGAAACTGGGTTGCATAATGCGAATAAAGTGTATTTAATAGTTTTATGAAAAGGAAACTGGGTTGCATAATGCGAACAAAGTGTATTTAATAGTTTTATGAAAAAGGAAACTGGGTTGCATAATGCAAATCAAAGCTGTATTTAATAGTTTTATGAAAAGGAAACTGGGTTGCATAATGCGAATCAAAGCTGTATTTAATAGTTTTATGAAAAAGGAAACTGGGTTGCATAATGCAAATCAAAGCTGTATTTAATAGTTTTATGAAAAAGGGAACTGGGTTGCATAATGCGAATCAAAGCTGTATTTAATAGTTTTATGAAAAAGGAAACTGGGTTGCATAATGCGAATCAAAGCTGTTTTAAATAGTTTTATGGACAACGGTACCATTATATAAAAATGATTTATGTCAATTGTTTAATTAATATTCACACTTATAAAACATGTTACAAACCTTTTTATAAAAATACAATGTTCAACTCTTATCATTACACCATATCATGGTCCATATTGATCAAGACAAAATGGTTTCCGAATTGTGTTTCAGGTTTTTCTTCTGCTTACTCCTACCACAGAATACAGAAAACATGCATTCTTTACAAATGTAACTATAGATATAATGTTACAACTTAATGCTACTCCAGAGTTGTATTGTATACAGAGTTTCATCAAATTACATTGTTATACCCCTGGGATTTTATTGTAAACAACGTTTCAATAATTTACATTATAATACTACTGAGTTCTATTGTATACAACGTTTCATCAAATTTCATTGTAATAGTACCCCTGTGTTCATTGTACACAGGTGATTTGAGTGTTTCTTACATCTATCTACTAAAATTGACCTAATTAGTTGTTTGAAATTAATTAGATTACAATATTTGCTAATAATCTTGGTTTTGGGTGTGGAGTTTCTTTTTAAAGTGATACTAAAATCTAGAAAACTCACAATATTAAGTCTTTATTGAAAAACAATTAGTCAATTTATAAAGCGTTTTTTAATAATCGATTGCGTTTTTATAGATAATCACTTTTTTTTAAATTAATTAATTCATGGGATTTATATAAAAATTCTGTTATGTCACTTATAGCAGCAGTTATATCTACTGATGAATATATGCTCTTAAATATGTTCTTTCTAAAACGCAGTATTCATTGAATATTGCAAAACAAACTTCAGTAATATTCCTAACTTTAAAACATAGAAATTCAGGTTTTTGTCACGTTCTAGTTAATATTAATTAAACTTTTAAAAAATTGATAAAATATATATTGTAAATTCGTTCGAGAGCTTTATGTGGTCATATCACTCAAACAGTGATAGCAATGAATAAGGGCAGGGCATCAATGATTTCAGCATCTACTGTACCCAATTACATGTACACTATTTATATATTACAAGGCCCTTCAGTCTCCATAGGTAGAACCTAACATATTATTAGTTATGGAAATTAAACGTGTTTTGAGTAACATAGTAATGACTATACAGTACATGGTGTGAAACGTGGGGTGGGGACGAAAGAGAGTGACATGCTAGTCAGAACCGAGACGATATTTGATAGAAAGCGTATCTCTGGGTTGGGAAATGGTAAAACTTTCCAAACAGAAACTAGATTTAGAAAATATATCGTGTTCTTTACAACTATTATGTTAGTCGTATCCCGGGATGGAGAACCACATGATTTTTTTCAACTACCAAAACAGATCCCAGGGTTCAGCGATATATGGTGTACTATAAAACTATGATGTAAAAAGTAACATAGAGTAGAAGGAACCTTAAGTTGAATCTTCAACGAAAACGTAGCAATAATTGAATCGTCAATTAACAATTATCGACTAGAAAATATTCCTAGTTCGATCATCGGTTCGTCGACATCATTCCCTTGCTTTAAAAGTGTGGACAGTTTAATAATTTGGTAATTAGTTGTAACAGATGACAATTATGTTCATCTATTTTGCATGTCTTCGGAATGTTAATAAATGCATACATGACATGACAACATGAAAAATCAATCGCTTTAAGAAAACAAACAAAAAAGAACATCGCTTTTTGTTTTAAATTATTCAAAAACTTATTCATTGAATGGTAGTCTACTTCTTGTTGTTTCGAGAAAATAAACATTTCTTTTATAACTATTGACAATCAAACAAAATCAACGTCTTAATAAATTAATTATATAAATTCCTTTGGGTATTAAATTTCATTGAAATCTCTGCTGAAGCTTTCTTCAAGTTCGTTAGATTAACAGTATAAATTCACTTAAGAAATCAGTTTAGGCTACACTTTTCATACAATATTAGTGCTTCAAGTGCAAAAAGTTGATTTTAATTGGGCCACAAAAATTGCCTTGGTTATCCAAAGTAAAGGTAGTTCTCAATTTGGTTTTATCCGACCTAGGTGTACTGCTTTATTGTGCTATATTTTACCTATAAATGTTTTTTTACTTACAATAATATAAAATCGATCTTACATGATGTTTTTTGAACTAAAAAAGAATGTAAAAAAGTTGAACAACTTCGAAAATTTCGATTTACATGAAGCAGGTGTTTCGCCAAAGTTTGTTTTTCAAAATTTCAATAAAATATCAATAATATCGTACTTTAAAAATAACAAAAAATGAACTAACTTTTTAAAAAGATAACCTCCAATTTAGTTTTTAAGTTAAATAAATGGGACATACCTGTTATAATTAAAGTAAATTGTCCTAAATTGCTCACTAAAAGCATTAGCAATATCCACGGAGTATCACGATTAACCTGTATTTCATAAACCACGTTATAGGCTTATCGTCTGCTACCGACAAATCACGCTTGGCGCGAGTCGTCTGCTCAATAACACTGATTGGTGGAAGCAGACGTGAAGGAATACTAACAGTTCGAACTGCGGCAGTCTCGTGTTTTATAGAAAAACACAGTCTCAGTCTGATATTAAAAACTTGTCAACAAATCGAGCGCTTGTGTGGTTCATTAATAACCACACAGGTCGGTGTTATATCAATCTGCCTCGACTCCCTACAGATAATTATGCCAGCTAACTAACGATTCCAATGACTTCGCTGTTCAAAACCGACGAATCAGCGCACCTGCTTTTCTATTGTAAAACAACAAGCCTTCGTATTCCACACCTGATATCTTTAAAACTAGTGATTAACTGATATTCCACTTTCAGGATTTGTTGGCATTTCTCGAGAATCGAACTGGAATGGGCGGAATTAGGTAATCTAGCCAACTAGTTAGCATAAATTAGTTAAACAAACGATAACCATTGGACTTAACGACATAATATATTTTTAAACGTTATAGAATGTTTTGCCATAGAAAATACGGCCAAAACACAGTTGTACAAATATAACCTACTAATAACGTTATTAATATTTAAAGTCAGACATTTCTATGCATAAAATGACTTAACGTTTCGGGCAAGATAAGGAATATGGACAGTTTAAATCACATGCAGGAGAAACAGAGCCATGGTTATAAAGTTAGACTATCGGCCTGTATTTTATAACTTACATTTTAATATAAAATAGATATATATAAACACTACATTCAACGAATGCCATATACTGATAATGTGTCTATTTCTATGTGATATCCCTGTAAAGATATTACCAACTTGTCGCAGGTTGGTATTAGGTATACCAGAGGAAGATATTGGGTATGAACATCAGCATCAACGGGCATGTGGCAGTGAAACATTCCAATGGAATAACCAAGTAGTTAGCGAGTTCGATTGTGGTATGCATTTACAATATATATCCAACAACCAAAGTCGTGATTAACAAACTACACAACTAAACAGAGCTCTCCAAAAGCAGGACTTACAAACATACACAGCGAGTAAAGGAAAATCTAATCTAATTCAATACCAAAGCAAACAAACTACAAGACATAATTCACCAATAATTACAATACAATAAAACTCACCATATCTAACTGTCCGATAAAAACCTAAGAATAAATATATAAATGTACACATTAAACATATGTCCAGCGAACAAACGTATGAATCAATAATACAATAATACAAAAATAAAATACCATAGTTTAAACCGAAAAGACGATTCAAGGACAATGATTAGTCGCCGAAATACCAAGAGATGGTTTAAGAATCACCAAGACATGGTTCAAGAATCACCAAGAGATGGTACAAGAATCACCAAGAGATCGTTCAAGAATCAACAAGATATGGTTAAAGAATCTCCAAGAGATGATACAATCAATCACCAAGATATGGTTAAAGAATCTCCCAGAGATGGTGCAAGAATCCCCAAGAGATGGTTCAAGAGTCACCAAGAGATGGTAAAAGAATCACCAAGAGATGGTGCAATAGTCACCAAGAGATGGTTCAAGAGTCACCAAGAGATGGTAAAAGAATCACCAAGAGATGGTGCAAGAATCTCCAAGAGATGGTTCGAGGAAAAGATGGTTCAATAATCATTAAGAGAAGGTTCAATAATCACCAAGAGATGGTCAATAATCATCAAGAGATGGTACAAGAATCTCCAAGAGATGATACAATCAATCACCAAGAGATGGTAAAAGAATCTCCCAGAGATGGTGCAAGAATCACCAAGAGATGGTTCAAGAGTCACCAAGAGATGGTAAAAGAATCATCAAGAGATGGTACAAGAATAACCAAGCGATAGTACAATCAATCACCAAGATATGATTAAAGAATCTCAAAGAGATGGTTAAAGAATCTCCAAGAGATGGTCAAGAATAACCAAGAGATAGTACAATCAATCACCAAGATATTGTTAAAGAATCTCAAAGAGATGGTTCAAGAATCACCAAGAGATGGTAGAATCAATCACCAAGAGATGATTCAAGAATTACCAAGAGATGGTTCAAGAATCACAAAGAGATGGTTCAATAATCCTTAAGAGATGGTAAAGAATCACTAAGAGGTGGTTCGAGAATCACCACGAGATGGTCAAGAATCACTAAGAGGTGGTTCGAGAATCACCACGATAATGAATTATGATCATAAAGATGATCAGTACATAAATGAAACAGGAAGTTGAAAGTTTAGTTCGTAATTAAAAAACAATCGATCTGGATATTTACGTAATGACATAATTAGGCCGACAACCTCAAATTCTTTCTAGTTTTATTTCTATGTATTGGAATATTTCAAATCGATGACCCTCAAACAGCGGTTGACGAAATTAATAAATTTTCAGGATATTCATCAATATATAGATTGGGATAAATATGTTTTTAAAGTACTTCTATTGAGCGTCAAGGGGAATTTTTTTTCCATCAGACATCACGTCTCTTGGACCTGCATTGCTACAAAACAAAAACTTAACAAATATTAAAACCTTTCAGATTTATCAAAATTATTCTATTCGGAATTTTTGATTTGTTGGAAATTTGTGTAAAATGATCAAAACAAGTATATTTATCATTCTTTCATAACTGGAGTTCCAAATGGTACAAAATTTAAGTCGACTTCCCTGGCGATGTCTTGTGCATTTACAGCTTGTCAAAACCATTAAAAACATACATATTCAAGGCGAGAAAGAGAAATAAATAAAAAACAATATTTCTTCAGGCCAACTTCGGTTTACAGTTAAAGATCCTTTCTACTAGCTGCCTATTGGCCAAAACCTCTTGTCTTAGCATTGATCTTTTCCAGATTATCTGTACCCATTTACAGCTGGGTGGACTGGAATAATTATTTATTCAAGGTCATTGGAATCAAGATGCACTGCTGATAATATTTCAACCGTTTGTTACTTGGACTACTTTTCACAACCTTGTTTTTGGCATTACCATGTTTGAAACATGTATCATTGAACGTAAATCTTAAAGTTTGAATGCTTCTCCATGTTTGAGTTTGGACTTTTCATTACTGAAATTTCATTTCAGACAGCAGTTGATGCAGAAGAAGTGCACGTATATACCCGATAATGCCACTGAACAGGTGTCATGAATCAAGAACAGGACAAATTTCTTATTTCCAATGAATGGTTTACCTATAACATATACTTATTCAAATATAAAAGAATTTAATATTTCGCGTGGTGAGAAACATAATACATGTGTGATGTTCTAACACTATAAAAACATCGTTCCGGTTTTAATTGTTTATAAAATAGAAGAGTTTGATATTGTCGATACACAGCTATAACGTATTAAAACCTTCTACAATCAATACAGAAGAATCAAAATCCATATATACTCATATTATACCGTCATTTTTCTTCGTCTTATTTTCTTAACATTTACGTCTTGAAAGGATACCGTACATTTTTTGTCATTAAATCATGAATTGAAAAATATTATCACCGGCTTCATTATCTATTTCATTGTGTTGAACAAATATTCGAGAGAAAAAATATTGACCAAAAAAAAATGGACGGCGACGTGTGGAAATAAAAAAAAAATATAGTTCTTAAATTCTTGATGATGAAAGTTTCCAATGGCAATTTATTTTTATTTTGCAGCCCACATCCCGACCCTCAAATGATTCTCACCCCATTTAACGCTGCGTTGCTGTATTGTTGATAATATAATGGTCTGTATAGGTTGTAAGATGTTAAAATAGGTAAATATAAATAACTAAATATCATAGGTATAGAAGGGTTATCGATGCCATTTTGTTTATTTTTTCTGCCTCTCCTTATTTTAATCAGACATTTTACACTGACATCTCTCTATTCCTATTTTTTACTGCCATCTTACGACTAATGCAGACCATTATAATGCAATACAGCCACGTTACACCCCCCCCCCCCTTCTCTAATAAATCTCAATAAACGCCAATGTATATGACGTTAGGGTGCGGACAAAGTTTACTACCACCGTATCATATCCAGCTCATCATACACTTGTCTTGTTAAAATCAGAGTATCGGAGGTAAATGTCCTTTTTATTAGTGGAGAAAAATGTCGACAATTATCAATAGAAAGGTCTGACGGGTTTGTCAATCTTAATTTGTAAACCATGTTGACTTATCAGCCATCTGGGGACCATTTACAAACTACGATAAATACTCCGGAGATTCATTGACAAACATGAAAACACCATCAACTGTTGAGTGATGTCGTAGAATGAAAGAACGAACATAGATTACTAATATGTTGTCATTATTGTACAAGTTTGTTATTTTGTTAAAGGTATACTACTTCTTAAGATTTATCAAAATTAATATTTGTTAATCTTGGCCTAAATGAGTCGTTGTTTTACAGTGGACTATACGACAGAATCTCTTTTATAATATAATAAATTCTTAAAACTGGGTATGAATGCTAACATAAGTTATTTGTTCAGCGGTTTACAAAAGTTACTTTATTTAAATGATATATTGGGTTATGTAGGAAATGCACAAACCTTAAGTATTATGGATTAATAGTCATATACAGAGACATGTACGCGAGGGGATTCCTGATTAGAAGTATATTAGAAGGGTTTATGTGGTGTTCGTGCAGCTCTAGGACTTCCAATGAAATATGTATTTATATATTCAAGACCCAAATGAATCCCCCTTAAAATGGCCAACCATTTTGTTGATCCTTTCCTCTCAGCGTCCTGTGGGGTAACCTACATGATAACCAACAAGACGGTTATAACATAATACTGTATAAGTATATTATAGTATGTAATTATATTCTATGTAATTATCAGCTATGTATGTAATATCTGTTATCTCTATAATGATACAAATTAATTTCATGATAGGTTGGCCTCAAATTCTGTTTTGTTTTTTCCAATAAACTTCAAGGAAAACAATTTAACCTTCAAGAATTTGATTTAAATCCTGGATCTGGCTATTGGCTAATTTAAGTCCCTGGTCAGCTAATTTAAGTCACTGCTCTGGCTATTAGCTAATTTAAGTCTACGAACTAGCTATTGGCTAATTTAAGTCCCTGGTCAGCTAATTTAAGTCACTGCTCTGGCTATTAGCTAATTTAAGTCTCTGATCTGGCCAATTTAAGTCCACGAAGTTGCTATTAGCTAATTTAAGTCTCTGATCGTGCTACCGGCTAATTTACGTCACTGATCTAGCTATTGGCTAATTTAAGTCACGTCACTGGCTATTATCTAATTTTAAGTCAGTGATCTTAATAATTAAAATCTCCGATATGGCTTATCAAAGTCCCTGCTAGATCAAGTCCTTGGAATGGCTAAAGAATATCTGCAGTGCTTCGACAAATTTTACGCGAACGCGAATAAAAAGAATCATTAGACTACCGTTTTCCTTTTTTTTTTAAATATTTAAATTATTATTATTTTAATTATCAACAATAACTCATAATTATATTTGTATTATTTAACTGATATCACATTAATTAGTTAATATTCATATTATTACTTCATTAGGAGTAATTAACAGATAATTAATAAGCTCTTTCAAGGCAAAGTCGAATGGATTGAATGAAGTTTCACGTCCTATTTTTCTGCGCTTCAAGGGTTAATGAAGACAGACAAAGCCATGCATTGTGCAATGAGAGGAACGAGGCTATAACAGTGGCATTACCCTACTCTAATCAACTGTCCAGAAATCTCAATCATGCACAGCCTATAGCATACGTGGCTTTATTGTCCCATCCGTATGACTAGAAGCTGTTTCCATGTAAGTCCCTCAGACCTGTATTACTGACAAAGGGAAACTGTGGCGAAATATCTAAAGGTTCCTGGATCCTGAAGTTAGGGAGCAAGCGTACGATCCAGAAATAACCTTAACAATTAAACGCACTCATTATTACATATTCATATTGCAGACTTGATTCGGTTTTAAACATAATGCTGCTGAAATCAACCCAATACATATCAAACAATATCAAACAATATTAAACATTATTAAACATTAATAGACGTCATACTAAACATTATTAAACAATATTCAACAATATTAAACATTATTAAACAATATCAAACAATATTAAACAATATTAAACAATATTAAACAATATAACAATATTAAACAACATTAAACAATATTAAACAATATCAAACAATATTAAACAATATCAAACAATATTAAACAATATCAAACAATATTAAACAATATTAAACAATATCAAACAATATTAAACAGTATGAAACTTCATACAAAAATACTTCAATATTCAGCAACGTTAGTTTCATAAACATTTTTTTTAATAACGATGAAAAAGCACACGGGAGGGGAAGGCGAAATGACCAAATTTCTTGACTAAAGTGCTAACTACGCCGAGGTCAAGTTCTCGCTTTAACAAACTGCTACTAATGCAATTCAAACCGTGAAGGTTCTCGAGATTTTGCCAAACAATTATCATATAACATTATCAAGGCTTTTCCTAGAGATGTGTAATTTGGTTCTGATAGGCAGTACATATATCTTAGAGAATGACATTTAAGATTTAAGACTTATCGTTTAGATAAAATAACAAATATTAATTTCATCGAGTGACTGATATGACGATATCATAAAAATGTTGCTAATGTTGAATCTATCGTGAGAAGAACATCGTTATCACGAATTGGGCTGATGTAATTCCTGATACACTTCACTATATTTTAACGGCATTAACCTCTATCAAGGCCGTACGTGCCATAGTAGAGACAATGTAGCCAAATGCCTTACTTAAGAAACGGCGACAATTTAAGTGCCTTTTTTCAAGTGTATAAGTTTAACCACATGTGCCACATGGCCTCATTTGAACTTGGATTGTGCCTCGGCCAATGTCTATAATGGCTTTAAAAAAAATACATGTTCCCCAGATCCCAAAAAGCAACAATAGGCCTCAATTTAACATAAATTAGGCTTCGGTCAAGTCTGATGGAACTTTCCTGGAACTACTAGCACAGAATGGGGTACAGTAGATAATGACGTAATACTCCAGTCACTGTCATTTCAACTGGGCAGTAGAACAGACAAGACTCAAAGTCAATGAGAAGAACCCCCTCCCCCGGAATCTTGAGAGAACGTAATAATATTTTATATACTGGGCAATATACAGCCAAAAGCTTTACACATTATAGTATATATACCACAACCGTTAATACCGATATATTCAATATTATCAGAACCACGTACATACACCACCCTGGAGAAGATTAACGCGTTCTGAGATACCTTTTAAATATAAATCTTAATTCTTATCAATTTTTCTAAATTTGTATCCGTAGTATTGAGAATATCTATATTAAATATAGGCGAGAGAAAAATAACGGTAGATAATGCTACCTCCCTCTTGGCAATCACTACAATTTACTGTTTGTAGCAAACACAAATTTGTCTGCAATCAAAAATATGAAGCCTTATTTTCACAAAAGGAAAAAGGAGGAGAATTTATAATGGTCCGGAATATGTAGATTATGTATCAGTTGGTCCATTGTCAAACAGCGACGATCTCAAGATCAAAAACATTTGAATTTATTATATTCTGGCTTGCTAGTACTCGTAATGAACCCATAATGAACTCGTACGTAATGAACCCGTAATGAACCCATAATGAACCCGTACGTAATGACCCAGTACGTAATGAACCGGTACATAATGAACCCATACGTAATGAACCCGTACGTAATGAACCCATACGCAATAAACCCGTACGTAATGAACCAGTACGTAATGAACCCGTAATGAACAGTTTTGGGTGAACAGTCAAAGTTTCCTGCTAAGGACATTTGGCAATGATTTGCTTTCACCTACTTTATTTTGCTACGATGTATATATATCAAGAAGGTCAGAAAACCTCTTTAGAATATCGCCTTTCAAATTAATGATATACAATATAAACATTTATAATCTTCTATAGCTACACTTGCAGTTTTCTATGGTGAAAATATCATTGTATGAGACACAAATACATCCTGACAATAATGCAAATGCTTTCGGAGTTTCGCTGCAGCCCACCTCCCTCCGAGGCAGCTGTCGATGTAATTCTAAATTTGATTACTATTATTATTAATATTGTGAAATTTTTCAAGCTGATTAACATTTCGAATGAAATAACAGACAGAAAAAAAAATACTTAAAGCCAAATATCTAGATTACTGTTAATATAGAGAAAAATTCCTGATAAATTCCCACCCACAGTCAGATGTAATCATTTAATTATCCCGTCGTTATAATCTGTTTTGGTGATAATTCCCCTCTTAAAATACCTCAGTCAATGCCCTGTAGTATCTTCAGCTCATCGCAAAAAATCGGCTTACTTAAACAGAGTAACCCCAATATTACTTATATTTTAAAAGTCACAAGGGTAAACGAAAATGAAATGAAGTTGGGTTTAAAGTTTAGATTCCGGCAAATTAACGAGACTAATGGAAGCGCGAAACGTAGCAAATGTAGAATGTACCCAGTATGTTTGAAGAAGGAGTGAAGCGCAATCCGGTAGCTTAGAAATCTTAACGCGATTTGTTTGGTTACGTTGAAAAGATAGCTGTCGGTTCCATTCTCTGTCGGCGTTGTTTTATTTCCTTATTTTTCCAGTCGAACTAGCTGTAAATGTTTTCGGAAATCCAGGAAAGGTTATCAGCATATTTGCCGATTGCCAGATGTAAAGGATACCTAAGTAATTCATGAAATAAAGTTTATGCCTTTCTGATGAACTTGTTAGTAATTTTCAAACATTTTATTATTTTCGTTATTTCAAATCTTCCTTTATAAATACACTTAATAAAACAGAGCAAATTGTCAATTTAGAAAGTGAATTATACTAATCTTAAGCATCATTTAATCCGTAATATAAATATAATATACTCCTAGAAAATAGAAAATATCAAAATACAGATACACGACATCGCTAACTGCAGTGTGGATTAAAATTATTAAGGCTTTTAACAAATACTGGAGGTGTCCTCGTGAAATTAATAATTGGAATTCGTTCAAAAAATATATCACGTTACTCGGAATAAGCTTCAATGTAAATGTGAACTTTGTATTGAAATCTGTTTGTGACAAATGAAAAGAGGTTTAATGTCCTTCGCTTATGCTCTTTGTGATAGCCCAGTTAGTATATCGGGTAATTTATTATAAAGCTCATGAAGGCAGCTAAAGCAAGGTTCAACGATTGCTGTCAGCGAAATTTGGCAAGAAGAGCGACACTAAAATGCGTAGTTCTTATATTCACCTGATGGAGAGGCGTTAAGGTACATAATCTGTTGGACATTGTTTGTTGTCGCTAGACGCCTTATTCTCATCGGCTAATACATACAATGACAATGAAAGGTCGTGTAGACAATCCGAAATCCCTAAACTGGAATCGAACCTTCGACCTCAAGATTAAACCACTGTATCTCCAAATTACGAATCAGGGACGGGGGAAGTGTATGTCAATGTATGACGTCATCTGAAATTAGGCCCCCTTAGAATGCCCTAAACATTCTTAATCGACGGTCTAAACTGTCTGAGAGCATGTCGTAAACAAGCCACCACAGTACAGACTGTGATTATTATTATTTCACCCCAGACTGACTGATACAGGTTTACAGTTTACAGAATTTTAACTTCAACGCTTGATTTCATTTCATTACCCAATCCATTGTTGATAGTTACAGTTTGATAAGAATTAATAACGCATCGTTTTCAGTGAAAAAAACACCCTTTAATTAAGCTGTAGATATCGAAGACAGGAATTGAACCCTTGAAAGCCAACTAAGAAACGGTAGACGACAACTCAAATATCTCAAAAACTTTCATAATGGAGATCCAAAACGCGTCTCTGACAACATAATTGGAATCGTTCATGCAATATTGTTGATTAACGGACTTGTCATGCTGGTACGGAGTTTTATTAATTTCCGGTCTGGATTTCAAACTTCTTCACGACAAACAAACAGAATATTGGGTCTAATCTTGTTTTTTGACTTGTGAAGGCAAGATGAGCAGTACTTTGCCGGAGCTACGAGATCGGTTCTTCCACCCCAGGCTTATTAACCGAAATCACTGGGTTGACAAATCTAACAACTCCAAAGTCTATCAAAATCACTAGAACCACAACTTCTAACAGCCGAGGTCAAACTGGTGTAAAAGCTGTTCAACCCAGACGCCGAGTACGTGAGAAGGTCGGTAATGACAACGGAATTGATAATAGGGCCACACAGCACTAGTTATTAAAGGACTCAGTGATAAAAAATTGAAACTGGTATGTGACTCGGTTGTCATAAGAGATACTCTCCTATAGAAGCATTCGTTTAGGTGTTAGAGCAAGAGCTGTATGGGGCGAGGGTGTTCAATCCTGGTAAGCCTAATTTCTAGGGAGACCATGCCCCTATCTCTCATAATCCCATGGCCCCTATATCCCACCCACAGTGTAACACCACAGAGTATACGTCACTAACCATTACTAACGGTTGATGATGCAGGGTGATCTATACCTTATAAAGGTACGGTTGATTTGACACCCAATCGTCCATACAAGACAGATCTCGTTATGGTTAGCTTTTGACTCGTAACAGACAATTTATGATTTTTATCATCTGATCAATCATTAACTTAATCAACCGAATAGAAAAGATTCGGAGTTTTACACCCAACTTTCTGAAACAGACTAGGAGAGTGATTCGGTCAGCAAGCAAGTTATTAATTGTTCCTGAAACATTTCGCGCAAACAAATGAATGGCCTACTTACGATCCGAATCGCAAACAACGATACCCCAAATAACAAATTGACAAACATTGGGTAGCACTTATAACATAAGTGAGTTGTCTAGAAGTGTAAACATACCCTGTCTGGTGCCAGACTAAAAGACGTAAAACTCCCATTTCATTCCATTAATCGATGCACTCAACACAATTCCCAAATACCAAGAGATAGGGTATCGCAATGATGGTTTATTTGTCTAGCGAGTAAATATTTAGATAAAAATAAGATTTAGCTATGGGTGTTAATAGGATGATGGTAGGTGTTAACAGATGACCTATAAACCTACTGCCATTTCTTGGTCATTATCAGTGGTTTATTATCATAGGTATGAAAGGTGTTATTACCCTTGATGTAGAGGCCGATATGTTTGTAATTCAGTAAAGCAGTCCCGTCGTCATGGTGTTGTCCACGGGGACTTGGCACAGGTTAGTGAAAATTTAGCCCCACCATTTGTCCTTTCTTAAAACCTACTTCAGTAATATGCAGAAATTGAATAATTTACAAATAAAAATAGGGCCGATATCAGATTCAGGATTTCAACTTATTGTTTTTGTGTATTACTTTGGTCTAGTTTAACCAATAACATCTGGTTCATAAACCTCCTGAACTCGTGGAAATATAGGACCAACTGAGAAAAACAGTTCGATAGCTAGTAAACATAAGGTACATATTGCAATATACGTTTTGACACGTCTCAACGTATAACTGACAGGCGAATACCCTTCTGGAACAATCAATTTTCCGATCGAACGACAGTCATTGAAGCGTTTAAACAAGCGTACGTAATATCTGATGATAAGACGTTATGATCCAACATAGTTTGCGATATCAGCATTTGCTGGAAGCGAATATTAGCTTGTCATCTACCAACCAACCAATGTTCGAACAGATCTTCCTTATTAACAATTCATTAAATAAAATTAAACTAAAGGCTTTCGATATGTGATGCTAATTTTGGTAACATTAAAGACAACGCAAATCATTCACCAGAAAAATCTTCCCCTTATTCTTTCTTATGTATCCAAGCTAGTAGGCAAAGACTTGGTCAAATCTCTTTACTGCAACATCATTCTTAATTAACATCCTCAAGAGAAATTACTTGCCCCCGCGAACAATCTAATCTACAGGTCTGCCTGTAGCCCCAACTACAGATTTAGAACATGAGTAGTTCTGTATGACCAGATCGGTGTAACCCTGTATAACTAATAACTAACGATATCGCTTGAGAAGTTAACGTATGTTTTTATTGGTACCTTATAATTTCCTGACAGATGTTTCGGCGTTTATCAGTTACTCTTAGTTAGCCATGAAAATATATTATACTTTCTCAAATACTAAGTTAATTCGCAATAAACACACTACAAATTATAGGTAAATAAGAACCCAGTGACCCAAAAACACAGATCTTTATCGAAGTCTGAAGCATTGGCTTCCGATACACAATAGCGGTTGGATATATCTCAATACCACCTGCCTCGTATCGCTCATTCAATTTAAATTACAAATTCGTATCAATATTTTCTATCGCCATTCTTCTAACTTGAAATTCAGCGTGTTATCTTATGATGTGTTTGCGGCATTTAATCGCCACACCAACGCAGGATCATCTGATTTGAAACAATTTTACACCCAACAACTAAGAACAACGATCAACGGTTTGCGATATCAGCATCTACTGGAAGCAAATGTTAACTTGTCATCTACCATTCGGCAGTCCAGCAGTTGTTACAAACTTTACGGGGCACCTTTTGGGTTTGGAGTAGCCGTTTCGTAAGACAATAAATGACGATTTGTGGGATAGAGAGGCCCAAGGAAGATTGTCATATTTCTCTACTTTCGATTTCGGAGAACAAACAATTACTCACTTTACTTTTAAAGGTTTCAATAATTTTTGTTCGCTTTTTCTTTCGACAATTCTTTATTATTTTTCTCACCCTAACGATTTGTGAGTAGATAACAACATTAACCTCAACACTATCTACAGATGTGCCAATATACGACGGTGGTTATTGAGAATATATATGAATATAATTAAACTATCAATTGTATCTTGGTTGTATCTGAATATCAATCGTATATTTTGGTGACGATGACCGAGTTCGATAAACACATTGATATTATTCATTAGCGAATAGTTATTCTTTGGCCTACATTTTATTCTTAAGAACAGGAGCTATTGCCCTTGAAAACATTGCATAATTTATCTCCAATTAGCATATAAAGGCATTTCGTTCATTTAACAAAAGCGTTCAAGGTGCTCATCCAGCATGAGAGTAACCATGATGGTCGTATATTACAAATGCTTGTTTCAACTTTCTGACCTAAACACTCCAAGTTTTTGCACTATGTATCTCTCTGCTACAAGGCCAAAGTCACACGAACTCTCATTGGTAAATTACTAACACTTTTTTAGCGACCTGTACTTTTCAATAGGTTTATTTAAAGTATTAACACGAAACGCCTAACAGCCAACTTGTCAGTGAACTAACAGAACACTAAGAACGGTTCCATGTATTTCATACATACCATACTAATAGAAGCAGGTAGCTGGAAACCAAACTAGACGATCTGTTCTCCAGGGAAATGATCAACACTCTTCAAAAGAGTGAGAATGTATTTGTTAACATGTTTACTTACGACCAAACTCTCGTCGTCGGAATTTTTGTAAAACGATGGCGTTGATTTTACACTCAGACTCCTCGTGGTTAACTGTTATGACCTTTTCAACCTGTAAAAAGAATCCAACACTATAGGTTATATCAATATCAATACCGGGAAATAACTCAGTTAGATGGCCCTAAAATTATGTCATTAAAAGTTATCGCCCTTGACGTAACATAAAAACATATGGTCCACGCTCTCTTCCTCCATTCACCGTTATGAGGTCATTTTTACTACTATTTGTGGTCTTTTAAGCATGAAATAGTAATGGTCTTATTTATGAAATATCTTTATGGTTTTAGACGAATTTAACCTGTGAGGCTCAGTGATCACGAGTTACTGCCCTTGACTGATCTCTCACTTTGTATAGTAACAGATGGCAATTAATGCATTCAAACTCACGTCGGGTTTTTAAAAACGTTAAAGAATTCGTTAATGGCCTTGTTATGAAGATTTATCACACTTAACGTACTATTGACGTATCTATTACAGAAAATAACAGTAACTATATCACTGTCATTTACTTTTTTTTTATTTTGATAGAAATTGGTTAAAAAGACAAAAACAAAAGCGAACAAAATCCACAGTAATCTGTGTACAATGTCAGTTTTATTCTCAAGGCTAGAGTTTAAAATAGGACCAACGCCTGGATTGGAGCAAGTTAGTCCCCCCAATGAACCACCCTGACCCTACAAAAAAACAAAACAAGTTGGTCTGCAGGCTAGAATTTAAAATACGACTAAACGCCTGGATAGAATTACAAGTAATCCCCTAACAATGATCCATCCTGACCCCCCCCCCCCCCCCTGTACCAGGAGTCTAAAAAACAACCTTACCTACGCTTCTTACTTTAAACAAAACAAGGGACCTTTACCGTAAGCGAATTGGCGAACACTTACTCACTAAGCCATCCCGACTACATCCGTACTCTAAAATCAATCAAAAAAAAAACATGATCTTTTCTCTATTATAAGATACTGAACCATCATTATGTTTTTCAGCCCGACTGACTTGGAGATACTGTGGTAGAATCGCCGTCATAATTTATGAAGAGGCACTGTAATACTTTTATAATCGTGTCAAATTTGCCTCATCAATATATGAATTAGCCTGATTGAACTGATAGAAATTAATCATCGGAGATCTGATTTTAAAGAGATTATTTAACTGACGGATCATTATACGAACAATGTCCTTATAAATTATCAAACACTGATATCTTTTACTCTGGTGATCACATAATGGACTGAAATATTCTAAATATAATCTTCAAGTGCATTTGGCTTAGATGTCTTCGGTTGAATAGAAATTAAGGATTTGGAGGGTTAGCACTTCCGAAACCCCCAGAAACTCTACAAGTGCATGCCGTTTTGTTTTCGGGTGAATGGAAATAAACGATTAGAAGGATTGGCATTTCCAAAAACCACAGAAACTTTTCAAGGGGCATGCCATTTGTATTAAATTTGACTCTGGGTAAATTGAAAAGTACTATTAGAAGGTTTTACATCTGTAACAGCCACACACACATTAAATGTTATTGCAAACTTCAAAATTGATACGCACGATCAATGCATAGAATTGGCTCGGTTAGGTTGGAATCTATATCCAAATTGTATAGACAATTGTATATTTTTAATAAGGTTATTATAAGTTAATATGGAGGGGAAACCACCTGGTGAAGGGTTAGAAACAACAAGAAGTAAAAGCGACGACAAGCACTAAACGCAATTTCGGAGAATAACCTGTATCTAAATTTCATTCTAAAAAACCATTATGAAAACAAAACTTGATAACGGCTTTCGATTTTCATTACTCTTTGACAGTACTCGATTAGCATTCATACCAATTGGGTTTCGCCAGATAAATTTGTAAGTTATGTCGGTGATATGACAAGTAATTTATCTGTGAATTGAACTGTCAAGTTATAGTGATAACAATAAGATAACAAGTAGATAGATTAAATCATGACTTCAGTAATTGAATCACTAATAAATATCTATCTACGTGTGTTCTTGAAGTCACGACGCAATTTGCTTCGTTACGTTAAAAACGCGGGACGTGGGTTCTAATCTCAACTAGAGTGTGAAGGTATGATGTTCGTAGATAATTCCCCTCCACTCATAATTTCAGTCCACCCTAGCTGAAAATGAGTACGGATAATCCAGGAAAGATCAATGCAAATAAGTTTGGCCAAGGACAAGCTGGTAGAAAGGATCACTGTCACTGCGCACTTGTGAACCTAGGTTGTTATCCTTGTAAAATATAGTTGTTTCTTTCTTTCTTTACTTTTTTAGAATAGAATACAAAAGAGATAGGAATAAAACTATAAAACCTTGGACTACAGGAAGCAGTATTCAGAAGCTGCAAGTGTACAGGTAGCAGAAATCCGAATTACATGTAAGAGTCGAACCACGTTCAAGCCAGAATACAACAAACGAAACTCTACCAATATCATTGTGTCGAAATCACATATCCATTCTTCATACTGTCTCGGAACCATGGTAATACAACTGAGTAATTTATTACACATCGTTAGTTATATTTTGGCCAATCAAAATTGGCCCTAGAATCTTTCTAGGATATTTCACCAAATCAAATCACTCGATATAGATGTTTTATTGTCTTTCCCGCGCCTACAAGTGAAGTTAGCTTAGTTTAATACAGGTTAATAAGACCATGTTAAAACAAAGTGTAGTGGGTCTAGTTTAATACAGGTTAATAAGTCCGGGTTAAAACGAAGTTTCATATAGGTTAATAAGTCGAAGCCGCAGTTTATTTAACAAGGATAACGACTCCCAGTTCAGGATCCTTTCTACCGTCTGGTTCTTGGCTAAATCATATAAAGTACATCTACGAAAATGGCAATTTACAATTTTTGGTGAAAAAATGGATGTTAAAGAATTTATGGCAGAATGATTTAACTTAATGGAATATTGTCAAAACGTGTAAAATATTGCAGTAAACAAGTAAAAACATGTCTAATTTTCTAGTCGAGAATATTTTGCTTGTCAACTGTCAACGATATGCATGAAAATTATTATTTTTTTAAATTAACCCATCAATCATCTGTCATAAAATGCATCGTTTCTAGATGCAATGAAATGGAATTTTACACCCATCTGATATACGTAAGCTTGTGCAGACGACATGAAATTAAAGTTTTCAAGTATATTTTTGTAAAAAAAAAAAAAATATCATCGTCTTCAACACCTTCACCATCATCTTTACCATAATATTTATCGTCTTCATCTTTTTCACCATCGTTTTCAACTTCATCTTCATCATCATCTGCAGTCGGCTCACCACGTCAATTCTGTAGGATCTTACATAAATTATTACTTGATTTGTAACCATCAGCATCGTCATCATCATCGTCATCATCAGTCATCATCATCGTCATCATCAAGTTATAAACTATTATCAATCCATCATGTTTGCAGGCCAAGTTATTGAACTAACATGACATGTTGTATTAGTTTGTTTAACTAGAAATATTTCAATAATATTCAATTCTAACATCTGTCCAATTTTGTTTGTTTAACATTCAACCCAATCAATTAATGTTTGAAAATCTTTCATTAATGCCTTTTCATCTGCTCCTTACTATCAATTTCCTGCATTGTGCACTGTATGGCGTTGTTTGTCTACATTAACCTTATCAGTAACATAAAGTTTTGAAGGATGCTTTTTCAATTTAGGCTGATTGCATACATTCGTCCTATTTAATTCTTCTGCACCTAATGGGCTAAAGAAAACGTACAACGCCATGCCACTATAAAGATCTAGATATTTCACGTTCTATCATGAGTAAGTGTCCCTTTAATAACAGTAGTGTGCGATTTGTTTTTAAAATTGCACATTAACCACTTAAAAATGACATGTTAAAACATTAAATATGTCACTTCATATGACATCTCTTGAACTATTTTAAAATGTAGTTAGACAGAAAGTGACATGAAAGAAATTCGATAACTCATTGAACCTTTTTTTTTTCATATTTCAAGGGATGTTTCCATCATATCTTCAGCGATGACGTTCTACAAGACCTCATCTTATACGCTGTGAGAATCTTTTAAAGGATGAACTAGATTGATGCTGGATTAGCCTACGAATGGACGACCGGGTAAATAAAGACATAAATCAAAATCAGACAACTTATTATCAACTAAAAACCAACAACACAGAATCAAACAAATTTACCATATTTACAAACAACTACCTAGTCTGTGATATCAGTTAGCCGGAAGTGAACATTTACTAGTCATCTACAAACAACTACCTAGTCTGTGATATCAGTTAGCCAGAAGCGGACGTAAACTTGCCATTTACCAACAACTGCCTAGTCTGTGATATCAGTTAGCTGGAGAGAATGTAAACTTGCCATCTACCAACAACTACCTAGTCTGTGATATCAGTTAGCTGGAGAGAACGTAAACTTGCCATCTACCAACAACTACCTAGTCTGTGATATCAGTTAGCTGGAAGAGAACGTTAACTTGTCATCTACCAACAACTGCGTAGTCTGTGATATCAGTTAGCTGGAGAGAACGTAAACTTGCCATCTACCAACAACTACCTAGTCTGTGATATCAGTTAGCTGGAAGCGAACACTAGCTTGGCATCTACCAACAACTACCTAGTCTGTGATATCAGTTAGCCGGAAGCGAACGTAAACTTGCCATCTACCAACAACTGCCTAGTCTGTGATATCAGTTAGCTGGAGAGAACGTAAACTTGCCATCTACCAACAACTACCTAGTCTGTGATATCAGTTAGCTGGAAGCGAACACTAGCTTGGCATCTACCAACAACTACCTAGTCTGAGATATCAGTTAGCTGGAAGTGGACGTTAACTTGTCATCTACCAACAACTACCTAGTTTGAGATATCAGTTAGCTGGAGAGAACGTAAACATGTCATCTACCAACAAATGCCTAGTCTGTGATATCAGTTAGCTGGAGAGAACGTGAACTTGTCATCTACAACCAACAAAACAACAATTTTACTTTACTTAACAATGTAGACCATATGATGCTGGGCTGACAAGAAGAAGAAGTAAGCATGATCTGACTTACTAGCGACCTCCACCATATTTATTTCAACTACATGTATTACTTAGTGATAACTTAGATGATTGTTTATCATATAATTCATATTTACGTTTAAACACGAGGAAAATACATAATAAATATTCCTTCAGTATTTCTGATCATTTTTCTGATCAACGTGAAAGTTTATTGGGCATAAAAGTGCAATAACAACAATTTAAGATCTGAAAAAGCACAACTTTACGATGTAAATCACTCAAACAACTATTTTGCTGAGATTCAAACCTCATTGAAAATATGGTTTATTTATCTTCCTGTTCGATTGTAACTGGCGGTTAACACGAACAGATCAAAGAGATCAGCTGATTAAGAGCTAATTATTCGGGGAATTTCATGCTGCGGTAACATTTGGTTTGAATTAAAAAATACTTTTTATTACAGCCATCGTACATCTTTAAAAATATAAAAAAAAATGTTTGTTGATATCCGGAAAGACATGGACACGATTTAACTCATTTGCACTAAGAAAAATGGAAACATGGAGTTGTGCGAAGATAAACTAAGTTTTCCTGTTACATATACAAATACTAGACAATCAGAATGGTGTAAATAGAAGCTATAAGTGTCCCTGATACATATACAAAGACTAGACAATCAGAATGGTGTAAATAGAAGCTATAAGTGTCCCTGATACACATACAAAGACTAGAAAATCAGAATGGTGTAAATAGAAGCTGTATATTGATGTAAATAGAAGCTATAAGTGTCCCTGATACACATACAAAGACTAGAAAATCAGAATGGTGTAAATAGAAGCTATAAGTGTCCCTGATACACATACAAAGACTAGAAAATCAGAATGGTGTAAATAGAAGCTGTATATTGATGTAAATAGAAGCTGTAAGTGTCCCTGATACACATACAAAGACTAGAAAATCAGAATGGTGTAAATAGAAGCTGTATATTGATGTAAATAGAAGCTATAAGTGTCCCTGATACACATACAAAGACTAGAAAATCAGAATGGTGTAAATAGAAGCTGTATATTGATGTAAATAGAAGCTGTAAGTGTCCCTGATACACATACAAAGACTAGAAAATCAGAATGGTGTAAATAGAAGCTGTATATTGATGTAAATAGAAGCTATAAGTGTCCCTGATACACATACAAAGACTAGAAAATCAGAATGGTGTAAATAGAAGCTGTATATTGATGTAAATAGGAGCTTTAAGTGTCCCTGATACACGTACAAAGGAATAAATCAAAAAGTTGAATAGAGAAAAAAAATGTTTGGGACAGACTTAGAGTCGTTTTTTGAATTTGTGCCTATAACTAAGGATAACTCAGCATGCAGTTTTATTAAATAGTAAAAAATTAATGGAAGGAAATAGCTTCCACGGAATAACTAGATAAGGAAATAACAAAATTATAAATCTATTCAGAAAACAAGGATATAGCTTATAGACCAATTTCATAATTATTTTCAAATCGCATCGACTATTGTCTGGAGGCGAAAGCAGAACGTCATCACGGACCGAGAAAATGGCCGACGGGATTGATATTAGAACGAAACTTATTATAGACGTAGAAAAAATTGTAAATAATCCCTGAAGGTACTTTGATCTGATTATGCTATTTTTAAATACAAAATTCATACATTTTGTGCTACTGGATGTTAATAATGTGAATTAGGACTTGATAATATAATTCCATCAATTTTTAGATATTACTGTACCACTTTTTCTTTTATCACATGACACATTATTGTGGGCGACACTGTTCCTGGTTGCTCTTGCAATAAATTCGATAAAATTTGAACTATACGACTACCGGTACCGAAATGACCAACTGATCTCTGGTACGAAAGTGTGTGTTTCGGAGTGGATTTCAGTAAACTCCAGACTTTCTGTTTAGAAGAAAGCTTATGAAGCAAATGCGAAAGTGAACGTTAGACTTAGACACCAGCAACACGCACAGGTATCTTGTGTATAATCCAGATTAAAGTGATTTCTGTACTTTATGTTATATAATTTTTGGATAAAACAGTGTTTCTTCCTGGTCGCTTTTAAGGACAAATACAATATGGAATGACATTCAACAATAAACATAATAAACAAGAAAGTTCTCAACGTATGTGATCCATAACATTATGCTTGTCCAGATATTAACTGAGCAATTTATAGTTTGTCACTCAGTGAGAACAGCCAATAAACCTGTGTCCATCTAGCAACCGTTATCAAAGTATAACTTTATGCCAATCGAAACGTTATTGAGATCGTGTTCGTAGACTTGATATCACTTTTGAAAAATATAAAGGCGCCTTTCAAGATATGTAATATTTCAACTAAACGAGTCTTTTATTATTGCTTTCAACAAAGTCCCAGTTTGTTTTCGGTTTGTCAATTCTTTTTTTTTCGATTTTTCCACACCTTCCTGCGCTTAGTCTACAGTAGTTGCAGCAACTATTCAACATTCCTAGACCCTCTGTTGTGGCAACGTTGTAAATCAATATAAACTGAACATTTTTTCAAAACCGTAAGTGCCACAGTGCAGCATTTGCAAAAAACAGTTTTTTGGCTCTAGGAGGCGCAATTTTAGCCCGATTTTCGTCGGGTTTTCATTTTCAGAATCTACATACAATATCCAATAGGATGGCAGTTAACAAAATTCGAATTTCGAAAATTCTTAGCAGACAAACTTTTGTCGTATTTTCGAATTTTTTTACCATTTTTTAAATTTCTGTCCGATAAAGTTCCAATTTTAGGTGCTAAGAGAGACTATAAATCTGAACAAAATGACATTGTCAAATATTTTGCGCCACTTCCGGTTTACGCTCAAAAAGGGTTCAAACTTGTAATCTCTGATTTTCGGTCTGCTTCCGGTCTAATTGTCATGTGTCATTGAAAATTGTGTTGAACAATATCTTTTGAAAAAAACTGGCCGATTTGAAAATAAATCCAGAACGGAAGTAATACTTTGAAATTCACTTTTTTGTAAAACTCCAAATGGGGCCTCTACGGTTAGAGCGATTTGCGTGATGTTTATATTTCTCGAAAGCTTAGTTGATTGCGAAAAAAAGGTTGGGTACCGATTTTTGAATGTCGCTTTTGCAATTTTGCAACATCCGGTTGAATTTTTTCGAAGTTTGGGGGCTTATTTCTCGTGACCTTGACTTTTGGCGACCTTGACCTTTGACCTCCGACGTCTACTTTCGATTTTATAGTTGCCCGAAAACGGCAAAATTCGCAATTTTGGACTGCTCTAGAGCGTGACCTAATTGATTAAGAGTATTATTATTTTCAGATTCTTAGGGTGCTTTTTGTCTTCTATCCAACGATATATAACAAATGTATGTGTGTATATCTCGTGATCAATTAGCTGTACAAGCTTCAAATTTGACCTTTACAAGGTCATAGGTCACTGACTTTGGTTATCAGTTGGCAATTTGACATTGACCTCCGACGTCTTCTTCTGGTTTTCAAGCTGCCTCAAAAATGCAAAATTTGAAACTTTGGGCTACTCTAGAGCGTGACCTAATTAATTTACATGGTTACTTTTTTTTCAGATTCTTAAGGCGCTTTTTGTCCTCTTTCCAGCGATGTATGACAAAAGTTTTTAAAATGAAAATTGAATTTTTGCACTTTTAAAATTAAAGTACAATTTGCTTTTTTGAAACGTATTTGTGTATTTCTCGTGATCTATTAGATGTACAAGCGTGAAATCTGTACAAGCGTGAATATACATTTTGAATGTGATTAGATTGAGGCTACAAAAATTGAGATGGGCGTCGCACATCCGGGTAAACTTCCAATTTACCATTTATATAGGTCCGCGAATTACGTCAGTAGGAAATAACGTTTTTTAAAAAAGTACTTTGCACACAGATACCTCGTTGCTTTGGCCATATTCTCCCAGAAAATCAGATGTTTCGGCCTGTCTGTTGCCATTTTGAGACATTTGCAAAGTTCCACTCTGTTGCCACAAGTGGCTCTAGTTTATTTTTAGAAATGTTATTTTAACGATAGTCCTCTTAAAACGATTGGACCAGAATGTTCACAAGCCAAAACATTCATTTTGCGTATGGGTTATATACTTTTTGAACATTTTGACGAGGTTTGTCCTCTTTAGGTGGTTTTTAATCAAACGTCTCTAAACCTGACATAGTAATTTCAATGATACAACTAGCTATAAACAAACTATAGCCTGTACGATGAGGGGCAGTATCATTCGGCTAGATGGTTCGGTATTTAGATTCAAAGTTCTTTAAACGAAATAGTATTCTATACAATAATAACAACAGTACTGTGTTGGCCAAAGATATTCGTAGCTGTGGATTCTCAGTTTCTAATATTTTAAATTATCAAGCAACGTCTTCTTATGACATATCTAGACATTTTTTTTAAACAACATTCAGCTTCATCATCAGTTCTGTATTGGAGGTTGAGCCATTAATCACAAGGCCTAAACGTATTTCTTATTCGACTAGAAAATGTGTTCTGGTTTATATCGTAAGATGGGTCTATGATCTTCTTAGTTTTGTACCAGAGATTGTACATTAGAGGAAATTAGATCCTAAATGACATTCTTGTTATTGTTGAAAAATATGATGTGGTTTTCATATATTCTAAGTCATTGGAGTTGAAAGATTAATCAATTCTTTAAAGCATCATCTTTTCATACTCAGCAAGCTGTATATTTAAATACATCCTGAAATGAAAGTTTCATAAATCAAAAAGCATTACTTAGTTATATAAACTGTTTTAGAAATTTTTTAAGTTCAGGGCAAAGGTAGATCAATTAAAGACACTAACAGCTGTAAATTGCTAGAAACATTGTTTACAATAAACTCAAGCAAAGCGTAGTATACAATATAAAGTTATCATAACACTGTAAATTGTAGAAACATTGTTTACAATAAACTCAAGCAAAGCGTAGTATACAATATAAAGTTATCATAACACTGTCAATTGTAGAAACATTGTTTACAATAAACTCAAGCAAAGCGTAGTATACATATAAAGTTATCATAACACTGCCAATTGTAGAAACACTGTTTACAATAAACTCAAGCAAAGCGTAGTATACAATATAAAGTTATCATAACACTGTAAATTGTAGAAACATTGTTTACAAAAATTGAAGCAAAGCGTAGTATACAATATAAAGTTATCATAACACTGTAAATTGTAGAAACATTGTGTACAATAAACTCAAGCAAAGCGTAGTATACAATATAAAGTTATCATAACACTGTAAATTGTAGAAACACTGTTTACAATAAACTCAAGCAAAGCGTAGTATACAATATAAAGTTATCATAACACTGTCAATTGTAGAACATTGTGTACAATAAACTCAAGCAAAGCGTAGTATACAATATAAAGTTATCATAGCACTGTCAATTGTAGAGACATTGTGTACAATAAACTCAAGCAAAGCGTAGTATACAATATAAAGTTATCATAACACTGTAAATTGTAGAAACATTGTGAACAGTTTTTGAATCTTTTGTTCAAATTTGAAATATGTGACGCATTTGTATCAATTGAAAGCATATGAATTGGATCGCGCTTTTCAGCTTGCACTCATCGAAGAAAACGCATATCAGTTCAAAATGACCCCCCTTGTTATTGTGTACTGAAATTTCAGAATTAAGTCAATTTTTCATTCAAGTTTCTTATTTTAGAATATCAATCTAAAAAAGTATTGAATGGTTTCTATCTATGGACTTCTTAAAATTGGTTTAAAATGAGTAAGACCATCAAATTCAATAAGAAACCATAAAATGAATTTCTTTATTTTTACCTCATTATTGTTTTCAGAAATCGGGACTTCGCAATGAGGATATTTTGAAAATAACAATTTAAAGTGCATCAGTTGCGTATGATTTCGAATAAGTTATAAGATTCGAACGCAACTCTTATGCTATTGAGTTTTGAGTTGCGTTCGGAACTCAGGACTACTTTGGTTATTCTCAACCAAACGCTGGTATCTTCATTAGGTATAACTTTTAAGAAGAGTATCACGATTGGAAATTAAAAATGAAATGAAATTGTACGTTCTTCTTATCGGCGTCTGATTAGGCCACAAAAACGTCTTCTGATAAGATATTTATCTTCTTAATCAAATCATCTGATATTTCTTCACCGACAGCTTGGTAAATAACTTTATATAGAGAGAAAATTGGAGAATAAATAGATAAAGTCATAAATTAAATAAAATCATGAATATTTTAAATGTATTTCATCAACTATCTCATTTACTTCCGCATATCTTGATACGATCAACATAACTATTAACATTTCAACAAATATAAACCGGGTGAAAGTGAAAGTAATATTAAAACTAATTGTATATACTTCTTCATAATCATTAACGATATTAATATATCTAAAGATAGATACAGGTTATAAAGAAATAGTTTACCAACCCAGCCACCCCCTACTGATGACAAGAGAAGTACTTTCTAATGTACTTTAAAATATGACAAGAGAAGTACTTTCTAATGTACTTTAAAATATCGACTTATATCACACAAAAACAGACCCTCATGGTGATTTACACCCAGTAATGTTGTCTGACATAACGTCATGGTGATAATTAAAAAATACAAAAAAGTGACGCGATATTCGAAGCTTAAATGGGAATCTGTTTTTCAAACGCCACAGTTTCCTAGATCTTGATGAAATTAACTTAGTGGATGAACTTCATGGATGTGGATGATGATTTGCCCCACCCAAGACGTACTACCCCCTCCCCTCTCCCTGTATATTAATTTTAATAACATATTATGAAAGTAAAGTTGGAATAAAAGTCATGAGGCTAACTTCAGCTTGAGTTGAGTCTTTCGGTCTTGGCGTCTTGAAAAAATATATACTACTGTCCTGTCGTTTAACGTTTCGACTAAACGCTTTACTTTAGTAGTTTATGATCTTTCGCCCTTCTGTTACTAATTCAACGTTTGGAATGATCGATCTTGAAAAAGACTGAAATATGGCTCATTTAGTATGAAATTCGGCAAAGGCGTCTAGTTGATCGGGAAACATGCCAGGTTGTTTCAGATTTAACCTTGTTTAGAGTGATTCTATGTTCCTTATATGAGGCACGATTCTACCAATGGCAGATTTTAATATCATTTTCTTACAAAAAGACAAATTGATCGAGGGTCATATTGAGGATATTGAGTTCATACAGGAATAACCTTGTGGAACCCCAAATCAATAATCAATACAGGTAAATAAAGGAAGAAAGAGAAAATCGAACTTATCAACTGCCTAAAGCTACGGAAGTTGACAAAAGGACCAAAGAAATTGAGTATACAAGAACGAAATGGAGACCAGATAAATCGTTAAAAATAACATTCATTTCTCTTCCGGAACACACGATACCACTCTGCGGTGTGTTGTGTACAACCTTCTTTTAGTTTTAAGCTTATTAGTCCAAGTCGTATCCATTAGCTGCATAGTAGTAGGACGTAGAACTGTTTTTCTTTTATCCAAGGCCTCGTTAAAATCAATACAGCTGTTGCCAGTGAAGCCGAACATGTTCCCCATTCTGGAAAACCTTATACTAATCTCCAATTAGGTAAAAACAAAAAACCTCAGCATCCCTTTAAGGTAGCTAACAGTTCTGCATATCACCGAACCTGTAGTAACCAAACCAATATCAACCACACCAAAACAGACAAACAAATTCTGACCCTTTCTCATGAGGAAGTTGTTTACAGTTTCGTACATGTATATTTAGCGTTATTTCACATCTCTAGGAACTATATTTATATTTTTATATATATAATTAACCGACAGATGGAGTTAGTTTACATCTCTACTAGGTGAAATAACCTCCGTATTCTTAGTAAAACCATCATTAGAGCAATTAACCTATTCAATTGAAGTGCTGGATCTATCCATGTAGAATAATACGAGCCAAGATCCAATAAAACGACTTTTTGATTTCTTCGTCGTCTCTTATCGCTTCATTCTGTGTTAACGTTACGTTAGAAAGAAACGTCGTTGTTGTTCATGTTTTTGAGAGCACAAATAACCCTTTTCAAAGGAGGGTTACATACACCAAATACCGTCCCCGCATCTCTTTCTAAATACTTTTTTACGGATTTTTTCTTGTGTCTATTTTCATTATTCAATAGCTGATGATTTGTTAATAAAAAAACATTATTTGGCCGAGTTCTTGTTTTATTATAGTTTTAATTCACTGAAAGGTTGGTAGATAAACCACCAGAATTCTCAAAGAAAACCGCCCCATCTGGATCACTTAAATATGGTTTGATAACGGTTAACATAAGCTTGTTTCAGAAACTATTGTTGTCTAAGTAAATGTATAATTTGTAAAATATGAATAAATATTCTGTAAATCAACGGATGTGATCGGAAACATCGTTTCAGATTTATTAAAACCATAAATCACTTGTCAAATAGGTTAAATTCAGAAATTGGGTTATCACAGATTTACATGTAATATATACACTAAACATAAGCTCGCCACCGAAACCTGGCTAAATTGTTGTGATTAGTCAAATACTGTCAGTTGCGAATCAAGTTTTGTCGAAATCATTCGCCGACAACCGATAATATAACGTCAAATGAGGCTGGATGTTCAAGGGTCAACTGCAATCAATTCTAAAATTGGGTTATCTGGTTATCTACGGCTACATGATTTGACGTTACGGCCAATATCAAATTGGTCATTATCCTAAATAATAATTAATTGGGGACTTGTAATTAGTCATCACCGTCTACAACGTCTTGCCATAACTCTCTGTAAATTGGTCATCTTGAACAAATGACCAAGTGGACTTAATGAGATCAATTATTCAAGCCCAACATGTACTCGCGTCTCTTGTAATCCTCTTCTCATTTATATGCTATGAAACCTTTGAGCGGAAATGAAGCTATGAATTATGTAGATTAGAGTTAACCACTCCTTAATAGTATTTGAAAATGTTTTGTCCAGTAGAACGAGTTCCGGTTTAGCGCACCTGTTATCTTGTAAATAATACAAGAACTAAATAATGACTGGAGATTATGACACGAGATTGACGTAAAGAAATTATAGTAAGTAGGTACTTGGATATTACTTCCTGGTTTTGACATTTTTCCTATCCTTTGTACTTAAAACTTTTATTATAAATTCAATAAGTATATTCAATTACCCTCTGGCATAATCTTAAGTTGCCATGATTGAGGCTTTCTTAAAAATATCAATTATTTTAAAACAAAAACCCGCGTATGAGTATAAGCAGTACAAATGATTAATCAATGTGCACTTTTTTTTAATAAAATTTGAAGATGTGTCAGATGTTGTATTTTGATTCTGTAAAGTGTCATGGGGAGCTGGCTGGAATATCCCTGTATCCCTTCAGAAATTGAAGCGGCGACGCTAACATGAAATCTGTGTTACATTACATGCATTTCTCTTTTCATTTGTAAATAAATATTTTTTTTATATACCCACGTTTAGAAATCGTGCTAGAAAACACTCACTTAGGATTAACTAAATGAGTAAACAGTGAAATATTCATATAAAAGATTCTTTGAAAACACTTCACAAGCTTTTCCTATAAACTGAAGCACCCTGAATTTGAATATCAGACCACGTAGGCAGATGATAAGAATACTGAACACGTTAATCACCGCCGATGTAAGGCTTGAAGAGTATCCAGGGCTAGAATTTAATATTTGGATTAAAACAAAACACGATTTTATAGACGTATAGTAAACATTAAAACATAATTCTGCTTTTCACATTTGAAAAGTATTAAAAATACGACTTTATCTCAACGGTTGCTACTTTGATAATGTCGTAGACTTCGGAAACTCACCTTTTGGATGATGGGTTGAATAGATGGCTCAATTTAGTTGGTGAATGCGTGTGGTTTGCTGATCTAATGTTGTGTAGGTGGAAGAGTGGTTTGCGGAGAGATCACGTAGATAAACTATCCAACTTTGCACTGAAGTTAAACGTAGACTGACGTTCCTCTTGAAAGTCAAGGATGACTGAAATATGAAGGCATTGCAAACCTTGGGAGAACACCTTAACAAAGGATTCTTCCGCCTTCTTGGTTGGAATTGACTGGCAGATGGTGGACTGGTGGTCATTTCTTCTGTTGATGTGGTCTAAGTTTGTCCCCATGAGCTGAATGTTCGACAGGACGTTGTCCTTGTGTATTGGACCTGATTCTGTCCAATGTCAAATATAGAGTCAAATGTCTCCATAGACTGAATGTAAGACAGGACCATGTCCTTGTGGATTGGACCTTATTCTGACCCATGTAAAATAAAGAGTCTATGTTTGTCCTCATGGGCTGAATGTTAGAACAAGACAATGTCCTTGTGGATTGGACCTAATTCTGACCTATGTAAAATAATAGAGTCTATATTTGTCTCTATGGGCAGAATTGTTGACAGGACGTTGTTCTTGTGATGGACCTAATCTTACCCATGTAAAATAAAGAGTTGTATGTATCGATTAATGAACAAGACATGTTGGATTAGACAGGTTGAATTAAAATAGAGCTATTGTCATGAGCATCTTTCGCAATGATTGTGTATGAGATACGCACATGTATAGATGAGTTATATAACGATGTCGGGAAATGACCGAGAGATTATAATAACATGATTACAAATAAAATATATAGAATGAAGTGATAGATCAAGGATATTCAGTCAGTAGGAAATGGAGAGATTAAAATACTGATAATAGATTAAAATTTCAAAAACGGTATATTGCAAGTAATGAAAAACACCAAGAAACAGCGTTGAAGATTATAAAGTAGAAAAACGAACATATTAAGTAACATTAGCTATAGCTTTCGATATGAATTCTTTTCAAGTGATGAATGTTGAAGATATCGTTTTCTTACTTTCAGTTTGATGTCCTTTCAAACTATTTCCTAAACCAGGTATTGATTTTGCATCCGATATTTTAGTACGGAAATGGATATAGAAATTGCAATCGTCACACGAAACAACGTATTAATTTAAGTTTTCAATAAAAATTCATTCCATTTTCTTCGTTTCCGGCTTGCCATTTTTTTATGATAGTTAAAAAGCTTAACGCTTAAAATTTAATGAAATGAATATTTTATGATGTAACAGATCTGAAGAGTTCTTGGTTTTGCTTTGACTCAATCCCGCATTAGACGCCATTTAGCCTGAATTGTGGGATAAAGCGATAAAAATAACACGTTTAAACCACGGAAAAAAATTAATGTGGTCCATTCTCGAGTCCATATTGTTCGCTTATCAAAAACGATTAAATTCTTAGGTAAATAAACTTAGTACAGAATCAGATATACTGTTCGTGAGGGTTTGTCTACTGAGAATAAGACAAAATAGAGGCGAGGTATGAAGACCTACAATGAGAGATTGTCGAAACCTTTCCAATTACCAGAGTTTGCCTCGTATCTGGAGCCGTATTCCTACTGTCATTTAATCCCATACCGGAGGCTATACATAGTGCATGCTCACTCTTACCTTGCATAGCTTTGTCTCAATTCGATAAAACCATAAAAATCAACTTTTGTATGGTCAAACGATCTAAGTTTTGGACTGATTTCAATATGGCGTCACGTCAATGTAGTACAAAGTAACCGATTTCTTTATTGATGAGGTTCTTATCAACTGATCATTCTGAGAAACCATTCTAAAGGGGATTATGACAGTAAATGTCACCAGCAACCCCTATAATAGACATCTCTACGGAAATATCTCTCAATTTCTGGAAAAAATCATCCATCAAATATGGACGCTTGAAATCTTGTTTGGAAATATTTCTAAGTCATTTTAATCGCCATGTTTGTCATTGATAGAGTGTTGAGGTTTAAAACGGTAATGTTTGCATATTTCGTTTCAATTTCACGATGAATGAGGCGAAACGGACATGGTTTTAAAATTTTATCGTTATGTTTTTTATTCCTTTTAAGTGCTATAAGTGCCAAAAGGAAATCTGGTTCACTCTCGTCCGAAACATGCTCGACTCTCATTCCTCACGATACATAGCTATTTCAGGCTGTTTTAGATTTGCTGAAATCTTGCGGATGCTTTCTAAATTCTGAATGCTATATTCTTTATTAAAACCACACGCAAATTCGCCATACTTCCTCGCGGCCGTAGTAATACAAATGAGGAAAATTACGTATTCATACCCAGCTATCCAAAAACTTTTATGCCCGGTTCCCCCGTGTCAGTAATGTAGGTCAGAGGGACTGACATGGAAAAAAAGGGTGTCAAGTTGTTAGAATGAAACAATAAGCAGGTCCATGTGCTATTGGCTATGACTCGTTAAAGATACCTCGACAGTTGGTAATCGCAAAAAGATTTGGCTAAGGCCGCTGTCACTCATCGCACATTGCATGGCGTTGGAGTAGGAGGTAAAACTCTATTTATTTCATTTGATTTACAACTACATTTTTTGCTAAATTTACGATAAATCAAGAATAAAGATATCAGATTCAGATAAATGATTTATAGCAACATAAACACAAGAATGAATAATGTATAAATAAAATATTAAACTGCGTGTAATTTAATCTTTACGTATACAACAAATCTAAATGTTACAGAATCGTTAACGATTTTATCAATGATATCATTATACATTCTATAGCAGCACAGCGAGGGTCCTCAATAACGATGACAGGTTGTATAATAAACAAATGAAATGAATTAATATGAAAGGAGTTTTACGTCCTACTACTCTGTACCTTTTGCGCTAATGAAGACGAGTCGTGCTATGTAATGTGCAATGAGGGGCATTTTGTCAGGACAGAGGCATTAGTCTACTCTAGGGATCTGTAACGTACACAGCCTGTAGCACTCGGTTCGTTTGATAAACGATTACTAGTAATTAAGCGTGTGAAATGCAATAGTTATGCTATAACAAACTCACTTGGTATGATCAGTTGTATTACCAAATATAGAATTAGTTTATAGGATCCAATTGACGAAAGAAATGCGTCTAATACCAACAATAGCAATAGTCACCTTTCTTGTAATACGGTAGCTTTTAAATGCAGCAATTGAATCAAATTCAAAGTGGGTGTTTACTACGTTCTTGTGTTTTATTATGTAAGAACCATGCCTAATTTCGTACGTGTTGATTCAATACAGGACTCGGACTATATACCGTTTGTCCATATTTCTTATTGGCCATTATCTACCCACAAAAGTGTGTAATGCCCTCTTGATGCTTCTATAAATAATAAATAAAATATTTATCTAATGATTAATAAATTGCAAGCAATAAATAATGTCATAAAACAAGACAAGATTTATTGGTGAGATCTTATCTAATATATCATATTAGGGTTAATATATGTCACCTTCTGGCCATTAGGAATAGTGTCACTGTGTCATTGTCTAGAACACTAATAGATATCTCTTTATAGCAATATTTCCCCCACTTCACACTGCACGGCGTTGGTCGTCTTTGTAAATCTAATCAGGTGCTTTAAAGTTAAACGTAAACATTCATTTATTATGATAAAAATTCGACGCCATTGTGGACTTTACGGTGAGATATGGTGGCCGACGTACAACAAAATTGATCTGTAAATTATTGGTGGAACTTAACTCTTATTTACTTATTTCATAAGTTAATAAGCCCTTGTTACTCAGTGAGAAATTGGGCATTAGTCCTCTTTTAGCGCTGATATTATAAAAATATAGAACATGTATTAGAACGTTCATTATCCAAAAGGCAAGGGAAGCATAGAAGGTGGACTCGTTCTAACGGGAGATTAGATACAATAAGAATTATCGGAAGTGTAGAATATTACAGAGAAATACAATACTTAATACAAATTTGATGGCTTAGAATAATAGAACGTTCATTATAAAAAAAACATGGGTACTAAGCCACGTTCCACAAGAAATATTCCTATCAGTATTTGTCAATTTTACATTGAGATAATGTATACATAGGAAATATTTGATGGTAGATACTGTGTGCAACGGGGCCCTGATTCCAGTCAGACGGGCTGTATTTCATTCACATCCAACATTTTTCAAATGTTTCACAAACATGAACTGACTCCCATAACTACCACATTCCATCAAATTTAAAATCTAAACGACATATTCAGGGATTAATAACGTCTACAATCGAAATCCTCACATTAATAATAACACGTTTTTTAAAAAAAAAAACAAATCGTGCCTCTACAAATCTTAAAAATCTAGTTATTAGAATTTCACTAAATTGCCAATTGAACTTTTCAACATAGAGGCAGTTAATGGTATTGATGATTCAGTGCTGGGCAATCTGATTATAAAACACTTACAGCGTCTAAAAAACCCTCGGATTTAATTTATAGCATTAAATTACTTGGCGAAGAAAGACAAAAACTTATCTGTGATGGTCTGTTAGCATTCAATTTCATTACCCGGATCAAAACTTCAATATTGGAAATTAAATCACCGTTTCTTCCAATTTCTTGATTTTTTTAGATCCGCGTGGAGACGTGTTTCAGCATTTATTTGACTTTAAACAGCATGAAATAAAAGGGAATTGTCTGACACCTACTTAAACCGCACTTAAACCGAGTTAAAAACCTTTGAATTATTGCCTTTGGAGATTGCAATGTTTTGAAAAGCAAGCAAAAAGAGAAGAGTTGTTCTTCAGTGTTTCGTGGAAGGTCGTTTCAGAAAACCTTACATTTGTTCCATCCGGTTAATACGACCTTCAACTTTAAGCAAACGTCTTAAATAGACAAAAACAAAAAATTATTATTTTCTTGCACCCGGAAGTGGATGCTACATGAAATATTAATGATTCTAAATTCATTTATGATGGAAGAGAAATCTGGCCAAATGTGTAGTGTTTTAACTGACAAAATCTGTGATGTCTGTGGTAAAGAAATGAAGGAGTGGAAGGGAGGGTGAAGCTTTCCACAATTTGCTGAATCATCACGGTAAAGAAGAATCTTTATTTTAAATTAAGAAACATTAGTAAGAAGTTAATGAAAGCCTAGACTATCACCTGTTCCCACAATCAGATGACCTTGAACCTAGACATGACCTTTCATTGTGATACCTAATACACCTGAATCTAGACAAACTTTTAAAAGAATTTTAAAACAAATCAGCTTACCTTTACACATCGCGGTGAACATCAAAGGGTACTTTTAAGAAGTAATTTGGTATATTACTATCAGTGTTTTTAGTTTCCTATCTTAAAGGTAACAGTAAACCATTGGTAATTAGAACATATATACCTACTGATTCACTCTAAGATACGAGCAATGGGAACTGAGCTGAAAGATTTTCTAATGGTGTTGGGGGGGGGGGTGGTAGGTTGGCGCAGCAGTCATCTGAACAGTGGACCAGCGAGTGTTTACAAGTATGGTAATTAGAAAACGTATCTCTGAGGTGACCAGAAGTGTTAACCAGTACCAATCCATACACGATGTCCGGTAAACCTTACGGCTTGGGTTGTTCAAGACCGCAATAGTTTGGAATCGGATGTATATAACATTTTTGTTTCTTTCATATATATAAAAGGGAAATTGACGATGTCCCAAAAAGATTCGACTGCTGATACGCCAAGTCATTAAGAGAAAGCATACACGGGAAACTATATGTAGAATCTGGTCTGCAATTCGTATCTATCTATCTATTTATGTGGTGCTTGGATAGACTAATGCCAGCGATTGATCAGATTTTCTGAAATGCAACCAGTAGTTGCTTACAGCTGACGATCATCCGTGCAATTGCTCTTTGGCCGTCACAGAGTTGACCTTAACGCTCAAACGCGTTATGTTCTATCTAACGACCTTGAACTACATACATCACATTCCCAGTTTCATAAGATCTCTACTTGTATATTTGGCAGTTCGTGTGGGTTAAATATTTTCTGGAATTCCCCCCGAACATTGCTAATGATCTGAGGAAACACGTGGTGATACGTGCTATAAATTACAAGATCGTGGCTTAATTTAGAACATCAAGGGATATAGGCGTTTAAAATTTGATTTACAAGCCGTTATATGAATAAAAGAAGACTTAATTGAACTCATTAACACTGTTGTAACAAGGCTATAATTCGTTTGGGAACTTTTATTAACATCTTAACCATCATAACGGTAAGATAAGTAAAACCTTTGCAGTTTGCAGTGCAAAAATTTGAAACCAGAGGAACGATTGCCCTGTTTTGTTGACAATATCCTTCATTCACCCCACCCCACCCCTCACTTACATGGACGCAAAAGCAAGAATATATGGTGCAATATACACATCTCTTTCCAGATATCAGTAGACTTAAACCCAATTTAACCCTCTAATCAAGACTTAATTATATTTCGCGAATAAGTATAGCGTTAAGGTCAAATGCTCCGTATACCTCTCTCACCTTCATGTGCACCCCCCCCCTCCCATCCGACAAAAACGTACTACTGTATCATAATTACAGCAATATCCGCATCTCTCCCTCGTAAATCACGAACATAAGACTCTAACCTAATTAAACCTATTAACACTGTTATTAAAGGAGACTTAATTACTAGTAGATTCCTGTATATGAATAGGTTCTATCAATAATAGCAAGGAATTGTTATCATTCAATTTAACATAACACCTGATAGATCCACTCAAGGTTAAAGCTACCATGGTTAGTTCACTGTACGATAGTCTACCGTTTTCAAACACGATAGTTTTACTCAAGGTTAAAGCTACCATGGCTAATTCACTATGATTGACCAACTCAATGTTAAAGCTACCATGGCTTATTCACTATTTTAGAGTTTACAGTAATCACTTCACCTGATAGACCAACTCAGGGTTAAAGCTGCCATGCTATGCCTAGATCATCTTGTAAAACCGGCTTTATCAATTCATCATCTCTTTCAAAGGATCTATTACTCCCGATTTTTTTCATTCTTTGGACGAGGTATTTGATAAAGGGAATTATCTTGCTAGTAATGTGTTTTTTTATATCCACAAAACATAACATAAATTGGTAAATAAGTTGTTGAATTAGAGGGTCAAAATTCCAAGTTACTAAGTTAAAAGTACATAGACATTTTCAAGTATCAAAGTTCAAAGTAATAGTACTGACTTGTAACCAATTTATCAATGATTGACATATTACCCGAATCTCCCGTGGTTTTATTCTAAATAGATAAATACAGCCAGGTGTTGATTACTCTTTCAGCTGTTGATCCTTGGAATGCCTTGACAGATAGTACTTTTAAAACGACCTCCCGTTATCTTGAACTGTTAATTTTAATCGATTCGCCACATTGTAGTGTTACACTATATCTTTCTGACACCTTTGTTTCTTTACATATTAACTTACATTTTATATTGATATAAAATTCCATTTGACTTTAAGTTCCTTATACGTATATCATTTTATAAAGCACCTTCTGATACCCTGTTTATATGTTTGCTTATTGTATTGTAATTGTATGTTTTAAATATTTTTGTATTCTGCCCTACAAGGGTGTAACGTACAATAAATCATCTTATCTTATCTTATCTTATTCCCCAGTTAAATAGTTTATCTACCATAACGTACCTAAACGTATACGATACCTAATATATCGGGCTGTAATTTAACAAGCCCTTCTTATTGCCTGTGAGCACCCTCACCCGCTTCAACCTACACCTGGTCGCTTTTTGCTCACTAAAACGCTAATGTTAAGAAAAGCCAGTGGTCCTCACAGAAAGACGCAGATGTCGTTGTGTTTGTTTAATGTTTCTGAGATAGATTCTATAAGTTATGAGTATTAATTTCAAATTGCTGACGGTAGAGATGTACAAGGGATATATTGAAGCCACGTGATGTAAGAGTCAGTCTGTATATTGAGCATGTGATCTATTATCCAGTAGGGCCATATAGAACTTGATACTGGTCATGAATATACAACTCTACAGATTGGTATCATGTTGCAATTATAATGATCGAGATGACACCAGTCTTGATTAACCTAGTCTCAATTCAACCCGGTGATAGTCCCAAGTCTGTAATACAACCCTAACTGAGTACTCAAACAGAATGAAGGAAGTAGTCACCACATGTGACTTCTCATAGCTGCTCAAAATGAATCTCAGCCAACCCAGATTTTACATTCTAAAATGCTAAGAAGCATAGTATGCCCTAATCGGACTGCAATTCACAATGAGGTAGAAATTTTAGTCTGAGAGAATTCCAAATACATGTATATGAATTTGGTCGTCGTTTCGGAAGTGAGTTTGGTCCCTTATTTGCCTTCATAACGCTCCGACTTGATTAAGATGGAGACGATCATTCTTGGTTATTCTACCATCCCTTCTCGGACTTGAACGGAGGATTTTCTCACGTTTGTAATTAAGGATTTTTATATGTTCATATATAGAATTTCATCTTTCTAAATTAACTAAGATTTCTTTTGAAGTTCAACTTACTTTTCCAAATTAGAAAACATGTTATTTAAAATATCAAAATGCGAAACACGACAGAAGGCGTATATCGAACATAGAAACAAACTCGTCATGTTATGTTTATTTTAAATTATCCTTGAAAACGAAGACGACATTCCACCTTTATATCTAATTCATAATATTTACATTCCTCTGTTCGTTTCACCTACGCTATATTATTTCTAAAATGTCTGTTATGCCTCTTGGCTGGATGACGAAGGTTGTAACTGGTAGGTTAGTCTGATCAGTCTGAATCCAACACCTGATTCAACACACTTATAAAATCGACAAGTTTGTATCTGTCAAACATGTTTTGGAAACACTTGTTATAATTTCTAGTATCCCGTCTAGAATTACTTTCATCCCCGAAATCCAAAAATAAATCTCTAAAGAAGGGTTCCCTTATTTTCATGCATTCATATATATATTCGATAACTCAATTGCTAATACGTTTATCAATCGAAAGAAGAGATATTGTAATAATCGAGAAAAGTACCCGTTAGTCCCTTAATTATGTCGTAATAAACGAAAGAAATTTTCCTCGACACGCGTCATTAGGTCTCAAATGTCATTCAAATCTTTGTGTTTTTTTTCGATTACCCAGTGCATGGCCACGTAAATAAACACGAAGTCTATACTTATCGTTCCGATTTCTATGAATTACCTTACCTTTTCTAAACCAACTTACTGCTTGAATTCGTGGAATATCAATTCAACTTGATTGGACCCAAAACAATGTGAAAATGTATCTTTAGAGATTGTGAAAATACAAAACAAAAGGCGTCTTGAAAAAGATACAGGATCGTATGAATTCTTGGCTGAATGATCAAGGGTCAAGGGTCAAGGCCGCAGACACATAATTCATTCGGAGTAAGAACATCGGGTTTCATTTGATTAAATTTTGACCATAAATTATGACTTTGTAACGGATTTTGAATCATCGATGTGGGTTTCCTAGAACACACGCACAGGTAGTTCAGGAAGTAATACCCTTCATACTCCATTTAATGTTTTTTGCTTATATTTATAAAGTTTTTAGATAATCCATTCAAAACGAAATGGAGCCAGTTTAAATTTTTAATTCACGCGATAAAATTTGATGGAATACTTTTATTAAACATTGCAACACCTGGTTTGGCGTCAGCAACTCGTTCTTCTTACATACCTCGTTTAATTCGTGCACTGCGCACTATCATTACCATCACAGACAAGTATCGAAGTTTTAGTAAATATTTGAAGAAAGATGCTCTAGAAGTTGGGTGTTAAACAGCGAGCCAAGATATAAGACAAATTTTACATTGCTAACTGAATTATTCAGATAAAAGCTCTCCAAAAGCTGCGAGAAGATGAAAGAACCCGCTAATTTGAAGGTTGGGAATGCATTTTTGACAGACAGATTCACAACTTTATGGACTGTAAAAAAATTCCTTAGATCCCTCGACAATTGAAATTAAAAACTAATAGGCAAACGTCGCAGTCATGAGATTGTTTCCCCCTTTGCACTTTGCATGACGTAGCCCGTCTTCATTAGCCACATTCTGTGCAGAGAAAATAGATTTAAAACATGCTGCCTTTTATTCATTTCTTAAGCCGGTAAAAGTGCATGTGAAGAAATATCGAACAATGTTCATTGGCGGCGTTATCTGACAATTCTGTCATTTATCCATGATTTTTTACAACATAATTAATTCTCCGATATGGAACAGTCTGCTTATATAACACATAACAAGATCTTCAAACCCTCACCACTTCTGATAAAATCAACAATTAAATGGACAAGATATCGAGAAATACAATAAAACTTACTTAAACGCAATTGTTTAAAGCTAAAATGGACTGAATTGAGCCAAAATCGTTAGGTAAAATAAACACAGACGTGTTTGAAACTTTCTTCTTGTATTCGTTTTAAAGAAAATACAATGAAATGTAATTACGGTGGAAAGGATAATTTCAAATTGGTGTCTGGAAAGACAAATATCCCGCAGTTACAGACTCTCAACGACAGTGTTTCAAAAGGTTCGAGTCACCAGATGAAAAATCACCTAGCAATCAAATCGAGAAAATCGACATATGCCTGTTGTTGATGGTATCTGATGGTAAATTACTCTACCCCATCGTATCATTCAGTTATTATTTCGGACTTTGGCTCATTTAAATTAACGACTTTTTTTGTAACGTTTTTTCAGTGTAGAATTCCTGTTTATAAGATGGATCTGTGGTACATTCGAAGGTGGTGTACTTTAGAGTTTCCATCGTTAGATATACGCTTAAGGGGAAATAGTCATTTGAATATGTTCATACCCTGCACACATCTCGCGAACTGGCGTATTAGAGCGAAAGGGGCAAACGCTGACTTGACAGCGCTTTTCTGTGGATCGAATACATGTGAAAGTAAGGCATATTGATCCTTTTGTGTCGCCATTGGGCTCTATTTTTACCACTTCATAGAGGTAAATATGTTACATTTACAGCAGCGTAAATGAATCCAAAAAGGTTAAAAAATCTTAAAAAGATTTTGTCAGATTATAATAAAACCAAGCAATTCAAAGTAGCACACTCCCTCTTAACTTGACGTCAACTAAGTGGTACCAACTTGAAGGATTTCGATAAGAACACTGATATTCCCGGGGGCTACCGAATAGTCACAAATATGTCGTAGTAATAGTACGTTGTACAAATATTTATCCATAACATTTCAGAAAAATGAAGAAAAAGAGTTGCATGACGAGAATCTCCATTGCTTCACAACCTCTGACTTCTTTTGTTAACATATGTTTTTTATTGTAAACAACCCGCAGAAATAGACTAGAAACACATGCCCGAGGTAATGTTTCTGATAGAAATAAACAAACCTCATTGTATCCGTCTTTAATTGTTAATAACATTGACTAACAGCATAAAATGTAAATTGCTATCGCTGCACTTTGGTAGTTTCCGTTGAAGAGAGAGCAGGCTTGTTTTATAATTTAAACCATTTCGTCGAAGATCGTAGGCGAATTCTTGTTCAAGGTATATCCCTTGATGTTGACGATCCCGTAAGGTATACTAGTGAATTAAAAAAAAGTGTACCAAGGTGCTTGGCTAATTGGGTCCTAGTTGAAGTTGCGGAAATATTAGCGAGGTTGGAGCTAATGTTATCTAACAGCACAATGACTACTAAGCCAAATAGAGAATGGTTCTGATTGAAATTCCGTTTCACTAGCCCAATAAGGTGTAGAAAACACTACATTAAAATCTTTATTTTTCAAATCGTTCACCTAATAAGGGTACAATAAAAATCGTTGATCGTATGAGACAAAACGACGTACAATTCGTTTCATAATCCTTATTACAGTTTTCAAGTTTTATTAAATTAGAACACTATGCTAACTTCTTTTTAGGTCGTTAACTGACTAACGTACAGGGCGTTTTATATCACGACACTAGGATTTACAGCTTTATTACTGTTTTCAAATTTTACTAGATTAGAATTCTACAACTGATTTTTTAAGATCGTTAACATTATAACGTACAGGTCGTTTTATATCACGACATTACAATTTTCAAATTTTACTACATGTATTAGATTAGAACTCTGTTTTAGTCTTTAACCCATAACGTACACGACGTTTCGTATCATGACACTAGGCCTTAAAGTTTTATTACAGTTTTCAAGTTTTACTAGATTAGAACTCTACGTTAACCTCTTTTTAGGTCGTTAAAGTACAAGACGATTTATTTCACGACATTAGGATTAAAAGCTTTATTACTGTTTTCAAATTTTACTAGATTAGAATTCTACAACTGCTTTTTTAAGGTCGTTAACATTATAACTTACACGTCGTTTAATGGCATGACATGAAGATGAAAAGCCTTATTCCATGTCAGAAATTTACCTCGGTGGATTATTGATCATCTATTTATTTCAATTTTATCGTCTATTAGAGGAAGCGAACATTCATCCCGAATCATCAATGAAAATTGTCGGTCAAATTATGACGTGACCATAAAGTCTGCGAACGTGCAGAATGAGGAGAGACCTAGTTTAAAGTATCAATCTAACAAAGGAATTCCATTGATCTCGAGATCGCAATTTCCTTTTCTTATCAGCCGATGATCATTTAGTCTTGTCAATTAATCCAAACGGCCTCATTCAGGTCTTTCCGTTTTCAGTCGGTGTTCAATGGTGCCTGACCCTGGTAAATGGGTTCGGACACGTTCTGAAAGTATCAGGATTCTGGACAAAGCAAATTGATATTCTGATAACTGGTCTATTAATTTCAATCTGATTAAAATGCTGATTCAGCTGTCTCGTTTTATATTTTCCTTATCGGCGACTTCTATGACTTGGCTCATTGAGTTAGACGCTCACTCGCTAAACCGAGGGTCAATGATTCGATTCCTGCCAAGGTCGAGATGAACTTTCGGAGTTTTCAGCCCGTTTTCCCCTTGTTGGTGATACAGGTCAGAGGGACTGAGAAGAAAAAAAATGTTAAATCCTTCGAATGGGGCAATAAACCGAGGCTCTGTTTGTTACAGGCGGCGCACGATAAAGATCCTTGGACAGTTGGAAAAAGGAATAGGCTTATGCCTCTGCCCTGGCAAAGTTTTTTTCATGAAAAGTTCATTAACTTCTAGTCGCCTATGTGTTTCACCAATGGATTTGATTTTCGGATTTAATAGTTATCAGTGTATCACTGATGTTTTAATATATTCTGATGTGATAGAAGAAACATGAAGGATGCGATCTACCATTGATAATCAACTGTCGGTCCTGATTAACCCTCCCTGTGATAATTAACAGTTAACAGGGTTAAAGATGTAAATATACGTTCACACTTTACGGTGTCTGTAATATACCGTCTAAACTGTTGACATCAGATACAATTCACTTTAGAACTCCTTTTACATTTTAAAAAAGGAATTGTTCTGAGAACGGATTACAGAGCTTCGGTTTTTGTAAGATGGCATTCTAGGGTATCAATCCCTACAAAATATAATGATAATATAATATGCTTTATACTCTCTTTGGATAAAAAACTGGTTTCGAATGACTTTTTTTTTCAATGTATCTATTAAACGCTTATATCATCAACTTCCGATAAGCCTTATATAAAGGGTTGGTGAGTTGGTATATAAGAGACACCGTTCCTTAGACATGTTTTAAAAAAAGCCGTATGAATCGTAGGTTTAGTATGTTTACACCCCACCCAGCCTTTGTACATACATAAAACTGGCCGACACTATCCAAATATCTTTCAAATGAGCCATGGATATTATATCCAATAGGATTGGCGAGTTGGTATATCAAACACACCGACCATTCCTTTACTATATATCAATAAGCACTATGAATCGAAGTTAATTTAAAATATTAACTGATTAAATCGGAGTGATTCCTTCGGGCCATTGGCACATCACAGAACATTCTGAATACCTCCCACGCCATCACGTATCTCAACGGCCATGACCTTTAACTGACATGAATCCTGAAAAGCATTTCAGATGATTTGATGATTTCAAAGGAAAATAAATGGAGCAAATAAGGTACTTGCTAATTGTAAAACTCGCACTAACGATTCGAGAATCGTCTCAGTCAATTTAGTAACTTTTTGTGGTAGGGACGTCAGAAACGTCTAGCTTTAGTGAAATAACCTGCACAACAGACATCTGACTTAAAAAATTAACTGATTAAATCGGAGTGATTCCGTCGGGCCATTGGCACATCACAGAACATTCTGAATACCTCCCACGCCATCACGTATCTCAACGGCCATGACCTTTAACTGACATGAATCCTGAAAAGCATTTCAGATGATTTGATGATTTCAAAGGAAAATAAATGGAGCAAATAAGGTACTTGCTAATTGTAAAACTCGCACTAACGATTCGAGAATCGTCTCAGTCAATTTAGTAACTTTTTGTGGTAGGGACGTCAGAAACGTCTAGCTTTAGTGAAATTACCTGCACAACAGACATCTGACTTAAAATCTGACTAGAATGAAGCTAATAAATATATCAATGTCCCACTCATTGAAAAAAAGTGTAGAAATTCTTTTTACAAGTGTATGAATGATAAATAAGCCTATATTGACTAACGTAGCTCGTCAAATTTTACGATGAAATGAAAGAAATATGATCCAAATCGTGTACGTAACATTTTGTTTTAATACCTGAAATTTATCAATATATAATTTTATTACGTGCGCAACAGTCGTTTAGATTACCTTTGATATTAAAAGAGAAAAAAAGAAAAAATCGGAAGTAGGACTTCCGGTATAGAGTACAAGTATATCAATTGCGCCATTAACGTAATTCGCTACATCTCTAATGTTTGTATAACGCAAATCGAACGTAGCGCTTCCGGACTCTACGATATCGTTTGTCTTCATTAAACAAATCATCACTTAGCCTCTTTTAAATAATCTAATCAAATTTGATTGGCTAAAATAAAACTATTCTTTTGCTGCTGACCAATCAGGTAACTTAGAATCTCAGAATTTGGGAAATGTTTTGTCAATGAGAATAAAACGGTTGTCACCATTGCACATGAAGGGTAAAACTACAACAGACCAAATCAAATCATTGTGTGTTATTTTATACAGAAAACCAACGTTACAGCGTTCAAATAAAAGAAGCATTTGCTGATACAAGTATTTACCGACAAGGAATGGATGATTCTTAAAAGATTTAACCCTTTTAATACTTATAAAATCATATATCCATGAAAAGGAGTGTTTTCATATTCTCAAACTTTACCAAGAGATCAATATGTGATAACGATAACACTATTGCTGCTCATATTTGACAAGAAAGTCACACCGTCGTTTTTGCTGATTCTTGTGATCGATAACCACTACATGGTCGTATCATCATGATATCATCTTTACCGTTTAACAATTTAACAGTTTCAATTGCAGTCTGTGAGTGATAATTATCACAAGAAATACGAGATTATCGATGAGCATCACCAGACTTTTCACTCCAATAAATATCGGCAATTATACATGGATACGTTGATGTATTTTTTTGCATTGAACATGTTTCTTTGTTTAGTAGAGTGTTTACGTCGTCTTACAGAATTACAATATTACCATTGGAATGATGAGGATGTATGACTGGTTGGGCACTATAAAAGCGTATTAATATATTTAAAGACAACCAGAAGGTTCATATTGAGAACACTATCCAAATATTTTGTGGCTACAAGAGGGTGTGTTTTCAATATAGGACCTCAGTTAAACCGTTGATTTCATAGAAAGTCCCCAATCTCAGTGGAAGTCCCAGACCTCAGTCATGAGCCCAGATCTCAGGGAGAGCCTCAGACACTAGTCATAGACCCAGATATCAGGGAAAGCCTCAGACCTCATTCATAGATCTAGATCTCAGTGAAAAACCAGACCTCAGTCATGAGCCCAGATCTCAGGGAAAGCTCATCAGACCATCCCTCAGTCATAGACCCAGATATCAGTAAAAAACCAGACCTCCGTCATGAGCCCAGATATCAGGGAAAGCTTCAGACCTCAGTCATAGACCCAGATATCAGGGAAAGCATCAAATCCCAGTCATAGACCCAGATATCAGATAAAAAGCCTCAGACCCCAGTCATAGACCTAGATATCAGGGAGAGCCTCAGACACCAGTCATACACCCAGATATCAGGGAGAGCCTCATACACCAGTCATAGACCTAGTTATCAGGGAGAGCCTCAGACCCCAGTCATAGACCTAGATATCAGGGAAAGCCCCAGACCCCACTCATAGACCTAGATATCAGGGAAAGCCTCAGACACCAGTCACAGACCCAGACCTCAGGGAAAGCATCAGACACAAGTCATAGGCCGAGATATCAGGGAAAGCCTCAGACACCAGTCATAGGCCCAGATATCAGGGAACGCCTCAGACACCAGTCATAGGCCCAGATACCAGGGAGAGCCTGATACTCTGTACTTGGGTCCCCTCCCTTTAAATATCAAAAAGTTCATTGTTCATATGGACAAGTTGTCTTGGATTCTGCCAGGAGATTGATCAACCTGAGACACCACCGACTACCCCCGAAACCAACGCCCCCCCCCTCCCCGTTTCCTCTCCCTTTCCTTAATAAAATAAGGAAAAGAACATTGTTCATCTGATCAGTAAAACATGGAACATTGTGGTATTTATGGTATAATTCTCTACATATTAAACAAGAGATGTGAAACAAGCTTTCCCTAGTCACGCTACAAGAGCTGGTATAATCCTATTAAATTTCAAATAATGAATTCCGAGTATTATCATTAAGTACTAATAAATCAGTAATCTCAGATCGTGTAGGTCACCGTGACCTATTTACAACGTGAGTAATGTTCAAATGGTATGTAGAGCAAAATAATGTCGCTTCCGGAATCATCAACGTTAGTGACTATCAGAATTGATTTATAGGGCCGCGGTAGGTCAATGAGTTAGATGTTTGTTCGCTTACCAAGAAATGCGGGTTTAAATACATTCATTACACTCCGGATATGACATCATAAAATAGAAACATACCCTATAATGTATTTAAGAAATGAATATGTATATATACATTCTCACACACCTCTAACAAGACCAAATCTTTATAAGAAATGCATCTCAAGATCGGTCGTAAGCATCCACTGCTCTGTCCGGAGTCTGTGGTAACACAGGTCTATATACTCACGGAGCGACAGGTAAAAACCTCCGGCTAGTCGTTAATGATATCATGTTGTACAATTAACAAAATCTATACCATTGTTCACTAAACAAATCTAATTCTCGCTCTAGTTTGTTTACCAATTTGTATAAAACGCAGTAAACGCACGATTCAGGAAATGTAACCCAAAACTCGTATTGGTAAGGCAAGTTGGAATAAAGATGATTTATAATTGTACATCTGCTACAGGCAGTGAACGTTAAAGATCCCTCAACAGTTAGAAATCGCAAAAAGAGTAAGCTTATGTCAATGCCCTGGCAACATTTCTTTCGTTGCACCTTGGATGGCGTTGCCATCATTTCTTTTCATTTTTTCTTCATCGGCTTGTCCCCATTTCAACTACTGTTTTTAAAAGCTAACAATTGAATGTACCTAAATGCACTCTATAGACTACAATCTGTTTCAGAGACAAAATACATTGCATAACATTCGTGACAAAATAAGCTCTTTGAATATAAAAGCTCTACAAACATTTCAACTCTATCGCTGGCCTTTATCAGGGATTAGGAAACGTTAAGCAAGGAGGAAGGTGTTAAAATGTTGGAGTTATCGTCGTTGTTAGTTACGATACTTAATATTGGTATGTTGAAAGGACAATATGACCCAAGGGACATGACTAATCCCGATGTCCGGGTAGATAAGGTAGATAAGATCATTTCTGTGTGGTCAATGAGATGACAAGGGGCTCCAAAGAGGTTTCTGAAGCTTTCAATTAGTACCAGATGATTCCAAGGACAATTTAAAAGTGATCAGAAACTATGAAATATCATAGTTTATAGTATCCAGCAGAAAAAAATAGCATGAAACGAAACTTGTAGATGCAAATATTTAGTGTGTCCACAAAATATAAATCATTAATTATGCACCCGAAACATCTAGTTCATCCCAGCCTCTGATAGTTATTTTAAGAGTTGTCGGCTGATAGTTCACCAGACCCTACACCAGCCGACAACTGTTAAAATAGCTATCAGAAGCTGGATTCGAACCGATGTTTCAGACTTCAACCTTCAGAGTAAAGCACCTGAACAATGAAATAGGAGAGTTTAAGGTTTTATTTCACACTGTTACGACTTACAAAAATAACTATTACTATCAATTCAATCGGTGTCATTTAAACCTGCAAGGAATTGAAACAGTTAGCCAGCTTTAGAATGGCCTACTATAGAATATAGAAACCTACCAGTCTCGATACGGAATAAACAAGATCGTCAAAGTGTAGCCTAGAGCATGTCTTGAACTATTATGAACTTTCGGCAAGCGATTTCAGGCGATTTTCAGAGTATTGTAAAAGATAAGAGACCTTAAAATAAAAAATCTTGCCGAAAGCGATCGACATGTATATGTCTAATTAGTAATTCGAGCGTTCCTAAAGTGCCTGGGTTAACGATATATAGAAGATGCCCAACAAAATGTAGGACTATGCCCGATTTATTTGGTATACTTTTAAATAGCAAGGTTAAAACTGAACGTTATAGCCAACACAATTAGAAAATCAATTCAATTTTTGAAGTTAGTTTGTGTTATATTATCAATTCAAAATTTGTAAGACGTATGGAAGTAGGAAGGTTAACTTTAAGAATACGAGATATATATACTACTTCTAGGTTTATTACATACTACGTTTCAACACACAAGATATATTGATATACTACTTCTTACTTTATTACATACTACGTTTCAACACACAAGATATATAGATATACTACTTCTAGGTTTATTACATACTACGTTTCAACACACAAGATATATAGATATACTACTTCTAGGTTTATTACATACTACGTTTCAAAACACAAGATTTATTGATATACTACTTCTAGGTTTATTACATACTACGTTTCAAAACACAAGATATATAATATACTACTTCTAGGTTTATTACATACTACGTTTCAAAACACAAGATATATAAAGGATATTACTACTTCTTAGGTTTATTACATATTACGTTTCAAAACACAAGATATATAGATATACTACTTCTAGGTTTATTACATACTACGTTTCAAAATACAAGATATATAGATATACTACTTCTTACTTTATTACATACTACATTTCATAACACAAGATTTATTGATATACTATTTCTAGGTTTATTACATACTACGTTTCAAAACGCGAGATAAAAAACTACTTCTAGGTTTATTACATACTTCATTTCAAAACACAAGATATATAGATATACTACTTCTAGGTTTATTAAATACTACATTTCATAACACAAGATTTATTGATATACTATTTCTAGGTTTATTACATATTACGTTTCAAAACACAAGGTATATAGATATACTACTTCTTACTTTATTACATACTACGTTTAAAAATATATCTATATATCTTGTGTCTCGAAACGTAATAAACCTAGAAGTAGTATATCTATATATCTTGTGTTTTGAAACGTAGTATATAATAAATTCAGAAGTAGTATATCTATATATCTTGTGTTCTTAACAGTACATATGGCTATCAAAGAAAGATAGTTCTCTCTTGAATCGTAACAACGTATATTCTCAGGGATTCTGTCCTAATCGTGGGATAAAACACATGGTATAAATCTAACCCGGATTATGTTATTTCCAAATGGCGAAATATGAATTTTATTTGCAAAGAATTCTATTATCATGGGCAATTAATTTGAAAAGAAAAGACAAATTGATCAGGATTATTTATAGGAAATAGTCTAGATTGCTACTTAGTTTTGAAAGGACCCTTATTTAGCAATATATAATAAATAAAGTTTTATATAGAGTTAAAAAAAATTCCTAAAATAAGAAGAGTATATAATTTACAATCATTAAAACACAATGTGATACTTAGTACAGTTCAGTTTTATAACAATGATTAACCAACTAACTTGATTAATTATCTTTCTAAATCCGGCAGTGATTTATACTTAAACACACCATAGATTATTGTGAGTCATATCTGATTAATTCAATTAGTTTCCGAACATCCCTTACAAGGCTCTAAATCATAAATAATTTGTAGATTGGAGTAAAATATGTTTTAAAATAGACGTGGAGAAGAATAAATTGTAATCAACTAAAATTAATTTTATTTCTCAATTAGCCAACAATTTGTATTTATTTTTAGTACAATTTCATTTAAGACGGTAATAAACATGAATATAATTCTCGATTTTAAATGAATTAGTTATACTATTATAATGTTAGTTAGATACGTAGCCGTAGCCCGTACACAAAGGAATAACGTAGGGATGGGTGGGTAAAGTGGGGGATAGTAGCTTAAAGGTCGGAGAGTGGGGCGTTAATCATAGTATAACGAAGACAAATGTTTACAACTAAATGTATTTAATTTATTTCTTAATTACAAAAATAAATAAAAAGTACACAAATAAAATAATAATAATTATAAACATAAAAAAAAAATGTTATATATATATAAAAAACACGTATGCTTCGTCGTAACTTTGGTTTGGAATTCGTAAACTAACAATTTCAAGATACCAGATTAAAAAGTCAGGTTATTTACTTAATAATTTATTTACCAAATGCTGATAGAAATCGCTTATCAGACACTATTCAGGTACTCTATTACACAATGCATCTTTATGATTAATTGTTTGACACATGTGTGTTATTGTGTTATTTTAAAGCTTTCGCATCCTCCGTTAATAATAATGTTTAAAATATTGTGTAATAAATGTATTTATTTCCGGTTTCGAACAGTGTCTTGAGCTGAAAGAACTCTGTAGGGAATTGAACAATTGATAGATACAGTGGAACATTGACATGTAATGTTTGATATCATATCACGATGGTTGATGTTTATGAGGTAAACTAACACGAGTTATCTCTCTTGATCTTATCATTTATCACATACAATACACATATTACAATAAACATTTGACATATACTGGTTTATTGATAATAGGATTCGTGTGGAGAATATCAAATACTAATCACAAAGCAACGCCCAGCCATGTGCAATGAGGGAAGTTAAATAGAAAGGTGTTAATTGTGTACGTGTGTAGACCATTAAATGATAAACATGCACAAATTGTACACCCATGAAATCTCAGTCTTCGCTCTTTCAAATATGAAATGTAAATGATGTTTACGCCGCCCCCATCTTATTGCATATGATTGGACTACTGGAGACATAACTGTGAAAGGAGAAATGCGACAGGACAGTAGTATTAACAAACATTATAATTTTCAATTTGTATTACCTCTTGGTGTATTGCGTCTAAGTGTATTACGTCTTAGTGTATTACGTCTTAGTGTATTACGTCTTAGTGTATTACGTCTTAGTGTATTACGTCTTAGTGTATTACGTCTTAGTGTATTACGTCTTAGTGTATTACGTCTTAGTGTATTACGTCTTAGTGTATTCGTCTTAGTGTATTACGTCTTAGTGTATTACTCTTAGTGTATTACGTCTTAGTGTATTCGTCTTAGTGTATTGCGTCTTAGTGTATTACGTCTTAGTGTATTACGTCTTGGGAAATGTATTCGTCTAAGTGTATTACTCTTAGTGTATTACGTCTTAGTGTATTACGTCTTAGTGTATTACGTCTTAGTGTATTACCTCTTAGTGTATTACGTCTTAGTGTATTACGTCTTAGTGTATTGCGTCTAAGTGTATTACGTCTTAGTGTATTACGTCTTAGTGTATTACGCCTTAGTGTATTACTATTACGTATTAGTGTATTACGTCTTAGTGTATTACGTCTTAGTGTATTGCGTCTAAGTGTATTACCTCTTAGTGTATTACGTCTTAGTGTATTACGTCTTAGTGTATTACGTCTTAGTGTATTACGCCTTAGTGTATTACTATTACGTATTAGTGTATTACGTCTTAGTGTTTAACCTCTTAGTGTATTCGTCTAGTGTATTACGTCTTAGTGTATTACGTCTTAGTGTATTACGTATTAGTGTATTACGTCTTAGTGTATTACGTCTTAGTGTATTAAGTGTATTACGTCTTAGTGTATTATGTCTTAGTGTATTACGTCTTAGTGTATTTTACATCCGAACTACTGACCAACTCTTTACTGCCATTCTCTTCCCACCAACCAACAATAAGGTATCCGAATTTGATGATTTCTTTAATTTGAAAGGGCTAGAATAGATACTAAGTTGGGAATACAAGTCTGTCAGGAAATGTTTCTGTATAGAATAAACATAATATTAGAACCAATAAAAAAGGGTCAATTGTACTTAACTACTTCAACAAGTCGAGAGACGCAAGACCTTTAGTTTACTGTGAAACTATTACAATTAACAGACGGATTGATATTGACAATTATAATATAAACCATGAAACCTCACCATATCATATCAACCAGTATTTTGATTAGCTTCTGTTCCAATTGTCCAAGCAGGATATCGCTTAAACTTGTTTGTTTTCATTCAATTTCGCTTTATATTAATAAATTCACCCTACAAAATTACTTTTATAGATTTCTATCGAATATTCGATTGGTTTCAGCTAATTTCTCGGAAATTATCAATCGCTTCTTCCAGTCTTTATTACTAACTTGTTCCATCGACACGTGAAGCAATTCTAATCTCTTACGCCTTCTTTATTTAGAACAATTTGTGATTGTCGTAAAATGTATTCAGTATATTTTTTACGACATGAGGAATTTTTTATATTTAATAAAAACCTAATGTGAATCGTGTTGTGAAATGTGAAAAATAAATGAAAACACTGGAATAATTAGTCACGAAACGTTCTCACTGTATAAGACACATGCTGTTTCATGCACAATCCTCTTCATAGCGGTAAAAAGAGCCCGGATATTAAACTAATTGACTATTTAAAGAAAGTGTTAAATAAGGAATGCTTGTTTTATTGTTAATCTTTTTTTATTATATTGCCTGTCATGCTTGAGTATGAATCTTAATTCAATCAATATTTCAAATTGCATGTTTTTTTCGGTTTATGTTTTAGATCGCTTCGAACATTTTGATGTATAAGTCTATATTAGCCATATTGCTGGGAAAAGTCACGGTGAAACCAAAAGCAACCATTTGACCATTTTGTAGTTGACTCATTATGAATTAAATATATTCTTGTGTTACATTGTACGTACTTTTATCTCATGTTTACTTTTCCATTTAAAATAACAACTGAAAAAACCTTAAATTTCACCATTCCTCCCCGATTCTTCCCTGTAAGAAGTAAATGACACTGTCTAGACAATCTGTAACCAATTCACTAATGTCTATATTGATATTGCGTACATTAGTTTGTCTTTTACAGAAACAAATAATTTCTAAATAACGTCCTGATTCTAGTTGTTTAACGCTAAAAAGAGTAAAAGTACAAATAACGTTACTTTATTCAAAACATTCGTGAATCGATTTCCAGACGTAAAAGTCTATTAATTCATGGTAAAGGAATTAGACTCGATTAATATGTCACTTCCGCTTATAGGAACATTTCCGTATCGTTTGTCTCGTGAGGTTAACTGTATTTGACCTTTTCAAGGCATTTTACTATAGTTCATTAGGAGATTGAAAAACACCAATACGAGAAAGTCTTCTATTCTTCGTCGTCTTACATCTATTAGTCTACAGGTGCTTGGATAACACGTCTTGTAGTACAGAAATTGTGCACGTCACAATCGCTCGGCATTTGGAAATCGGAAAAGACAACTTCAATGCAGACTTCTAGTGGGTCGTTCCCCAAATGTTTTGAAGTATTATGACTTCTCTTCTATCGGCGTTGTTCAAACACGGGGCAAGACAACGGTCTAAGTGCGATCGGGTCTGTGGTAATTTGTAGGTCGAACTGACCTAGAGCAAGCGTGCTGATCCAGTTCATGGCGCGAACACACCAAGAGCGACGGAAAAAGAGCGACAATGGCGGAATTGATGGCGAGAAAAACGTGCTTATATAGCGAACGGAAACGGTGTCCTCCCCCGAAAGCTCACGTTCTTGATATTCCTATTTTTATGTATAATGATGAAGGCTAAACTCATTAGGACCAGGAGAATATAACCTTTGGCAAAACACTTCATAGAAAAATATCTTAATATTATCTTCGCCTTTCACGACCGTGTTGTTTATTGAGCTATTGTACGGATTCGGGAAATATTAGCGACGGGGAGGTGTTTCATTGTCTGAACAATTATGTCGTGTAGGGTCATCCGTGATAGATCACTTTTTTTTTTTCAGATGATTCAGACAGCGTGGATGAGGAATCTGAAAGGGAAATGAACTCGAAGGCAACACTGCATTTTTCTGAACACTGGGGAAACATTTCGTATTTCAGAACCTCGGAGCAAAATGTTACGTTTTGCTATCAATGAACCCTGGAGCCACAATGCACATGTGGTCTTCATGTTAAACAAGGCCCTATCATATGTTGTTGATGATTACAAAGAATGTTCGAGGTATCTCTTTTTACAGAGCTTTAAGACAATCCTCCTTAAAATAGTTAAATTACATGAACTAGGCAGTGACTAAGTCTGAAAGCAGTGTACCTCCTGAATCTGAGAATGGCATCGTACAAAATCGGAAGGTGTGTTTGACGTTTCACGTTGGGGAAGGCCGTTGTCGAACCTTTCGACCATGCATTTTGTATCTACTGTTCATATACATGTATAGCTAGAGAAACGAGTCCATACGATAGTAGGACCAATCACAAAACGTATGCACAATTTTCCAGATTAGATGCACTTCCCACGGATTACTGTTTGTGTAAGGTAATGAAGACAATTGCCAGAATAAATATTAAGGGAATTATCATCCCGTTACTGGAAAATTGGCAACAATTTATAACCATCAACGTCCAATTTCAATGCTATTAACATTTTATTCTATTATATTACTTTAATTTAAAGCGAAATATCATGTTGTGTTGTCTTTAAAAGGAACTTAAATCGAAATTTATGACTTAGATCATGGCGGTTAAGTTGTTTTCTGTACAAATTGCCGGAAATTGAAAAGGTATTGATGGTTTGTGTAAATGCTGTTCGATTTGACGTTAAGGGAGATAATTTCTAATCATTGATATTTGTTCATGATATAAGCTACTTTAAAGTCGAGCAAAGAAATTTATTTACATCCGGGAACGTTGCTATACATAAACACTAGCAATCTGCTTATAAATAGCCTCATTAAAAGCAGAGTTTGTATGAATGATTAAGTCAAAGATCAAGTCACAGAACTGTTAGGGGGTAGTAGGGAGGTTCATAGAATGTACAAGGATATGAAAGAGAGGAATGATGGAGAGAGAGGTGGGCGGGGTTCATAGCCGGAACAGCCTCTTTAGAAGAGCCAGTACTAAAAAACAACTCTCTCCTTTACATGGCCCTAAATACACAAGCCATGTTTCTGTAGAATCATTCCATGGTGATAAACACAGACTCTTTATTATACATGGGTTAGAATTAGGTCCAATATACATATAACATAGTCTCTTTATTTAACATGGGTCAGAATTAGGTCCAATATACTAGGACATGGTCCTGTCTAACATTCAGCCCATGGGAAAATAACTTAATGGGTCAGAATTAGGTTCAATACACAAGGACATAGGCCTGTCTAACATTCAGCCCATAGGGAAAATAATGAATGATACAAAAAATAATGAATGTGAAACATTTGAAATGAGATTTAAATGGTATTACGTGATAGGCAACTTACGACTTCTAGCCATTTCACAATAATTTTCTTAACGAATGATTGATTTTTATTAGTTCGTGACTAACAAGCATGGCAAGATCACTAATTGCATCACACTTCATTTCAAAGTAGCTAGTATTCCCAGCATTAAATATAAAAAAATGATTATAGTTATGTAGACACTCGCAGGGGTTATTATTACGAAAACGTTTATTGTCATAATGCAATAAAGCATTAATATAAACCCTCTTGCTGCTGAATCGTTACGGTACTTATATCTTTGTAAACCTACATTAACTTTCATTATTTCATAATAATACCATTTTGATTAAATTAAGTAAGTACTTATGATCCGCACCGCAAAACGAAACCCGAAATCCCCCAAAATATTTTAACGAAACTAAAGTAGCAGCTAATGAATTGATGTAAAAGGTTTGAAACCCGATTTTAAGAAAGTAGGCAAAGTCTACCATTGTAATAGAAGTACAGCAATGAAAGGTGAAACGTAAGGTATGAAAGAGATACAGATTAGAGCAACCATTCTTTGTGCTGAACAACTTTCTACAGCACAGGGAAGAGTATAATTTTAAATACGTGTTGTTGTATTTATGGTTTGTTTTTTTGTATATTATTCATATGTTGTCCGTCCAAAGATTTGACGTTACTTTCAATACAAGCCAACAACCTCAGTTCCGCAGACGTGATCTATTGACGAGATATCGTCACTGTGTTACGGCGGTAATAGCCGGTACCCTTCGGTGACCGGTCCGATATTTGGTTCGCGAATTCTTTACAGTGAGATAAAAATTGAAGCAGCGAATACACACTGTACGGACACGGAAACGATGCGGACGCAATTCACTTTCTAAATTTTCCAAGGTATCGTTAGTCAAGGACAATATCTCGTCTCTTCGTGGCTTTAAAAAACAGCCAACGTTCATTCCAACCAATATTTGGTCACTAGTTTCTAAAATGTCACCATGACGATAAAGTTGTCGAGCTAGCTATTATTATGGAACAATTATATATATATATTAATACTTACAGAAATGTTGTTACTATGATCCATTCGTCTAGTTACCTGAAAGAAAGAAAGAGAACGGGTATTAGGGATCATGTATTATACTAGAAGTTGTGTGGACATACCTTTAGGAAATAGTTGGCCAAGTTTCAAAAACAAGTGTTTTTAAATGATCTGCTGTGCCGCTAATCGTCTATTGAATATAACTTTCTGTTTGGACAACTAGAAAAATCAAGGCAGCACAAACAAACGACGAGTAGACAAAACAAAATTTATTTCAATGTCTCTTCAGTCAAATTTTATGTTTCAACAACCAAAAAACTCAATGCAAGGTAAACGAGCACTAGAATCAGAAGACAAAGCAAAATGTCTTTAAATGTTCTTCCGCGCCGGTAATTGCGTTTTCAATTTCAACAACCAAAAAACTAAACGCAACGCAATCAATCGACGAGCACCGCGGTGGTCATTAGACAAAACAAAATGCGATCCGCTACGCCGCTAATCGCCTATGCTGTCACATTTCCAGCTCGGAATAGCAGGACAAACAACCAACCTGTTCAGATTCAAAACATCCTGGTTGTGTGGAACAATCAGTTAATAAAGCCACAAGGGTTAATTGCAAGATAATCAATTTAATTCTTCAAACAGTGTGCTTCATTTAATATTCACCAATTAATCAGAACTGCATCTGAGTTGTTTGTTTGATATACCGGTATATTAAAAATTTTCTTTTTTTTATTTTGTTCAAACCGAACTATGCTATATTGACAAGGATTGCCATGGAAATCAACCAATGATCATTGTGTATTGTATTTTGCTTTTTTTTAAATTTTTACTCCTTTTTACATATTGTATTATATCATATATTGTTAACCGAGAAAAATATTATAAAGACAGTGCTGAATAAGGGCGAAGATATCTTATCGAAAGGGTAGGCATTTTCTTGCTGTGCGTTCAATGATCTAGACATTACTAAACTTCCTCTAACCCGGCGTCTGTAAGTACCAGACATCAACTAACTCTCGGTCAAGATCAGGCTGTATGGATTTAGTTGCAAATCGAAAGAACAGTAACAAATATTAACAGAAAGAAACCTTACAGTCGATGGAGGCAACAAACTAGCTCATAATGTATATTCGACATGTCAATCAACGTTTCACATGTTTAAATATAATTATTTGAAAAAAATTGAGTTTTACGTCCTACACTTTGACTGAAATTAAACAAATGGAACCACACGATCCTGTTTTTGTTGATAATCAAATTAACCATTTACATGAATGAAGTAAATAGTTTCACCAATCATTTGAAGTTTTTACTCTTTTAAAGTCTAAGTGCTTTTATTTTCAATAAGCAGGAGGGAAATATGGACCGGACGACGAAATGTTTCAACTAATTCCGTTCTATTATAAGAAATGATAATTATATGCCATTTGGAAGCGTATTTCCGCTATTTTACAATTATCAAGGAAAATATTTTCTGCTAAAAGCCTTTGATTCTTTTTTTACACATGAAATTCAGCCGTATGTCAAGTTTTATTTCCGGTTCGAGTCAACTCTAAAATCACGTGGTTCACACGTGCTTCCTTTTACAATATTCCCATTTCTTCAGGTCACAATCGATATAGATCTTTGTAAATAGGCCTATATTTATTTGTTCTAAGATAGATAGATCGTATTCACGAGAACTCAATTCAACTTGGTGGTCTAGGATTGATTTGAGAAACAGAAGGACATACAAAATAATTCGAAGATCCAACAGTTCAAATCATGCGCCATTGCCCTAAACGGAAGTGTTCATAGTCACGACAAAACAAGATATGGTTTTACTGTATTGTTCTCACCTCGTGCTAGTCTTCTAACAACGTCAAAATGCAAGTGCAACAAGCACACATTGTTAGAAGACTGTTTCCACGTACATTTTGTTTTTCAAGAAGAATACCCGGATGACTGTTTAGTTGCCCTTTCCCCATAGCGATTACTAGTTACGTATAGTCGCGAATAATGAAAGCAGTCACGAGTACCGAACGCATCTCACAACTTTGAACAGAGGTGCATTCGAAAATTGTGATTGTTGTTTTTATTCGCAAACCATACCAAACTTGTAATTGCAAGCCTATTTCAATGAATTTTACAAGCGACTTATTATTTTCTAACGAAATGTTCTTTTTTGTTATCATGTTGTTCGTGATGAAATGAATAGCATTTATAATTCTTCTACTTTTATTTTTTTTACACTGTAAATAATTGAATTCATCGCCTCGGGGTAAAAATTAATATGTGCATGTTTTCCCATCTTTAAAGATCATAGTTTCTATAGATATCATATTGGGTGCCATTCATCTTCAGCCTTTGATAATATTGATGTGGCCCTTTATTAAAATCGAGCTGAATTTGCATCAATATTTGTTAATTAAAATAAACCTGAAATTTTTGCCGAAAGAAATATTGTAATCAGAAGAAAACATCGAATTATTGAATCTGACTATCTTACTTTCTAACTAACTTGCTTACAAGCTACCTCCCCTCCATGGTGTTAGAGAATATCTAGAAGGGTTCTTGATGATGGGTGGTATTGAACAGTGTCCTTTGAGAGTGTCCTTTGAGGAAATGGTTGGAAGATTGGAGAAGATTGGTGGCAGACTGGGGAAGATTTTTTAAAGATTGGACAAGATGTAGGGGAAGATTGGTCAAGATTTGGAAAGGTAGGGGAAGATTGGGGGAGATTTGAGAAGATTTAGGAAGATTGGAGCAATATTGGTGTAAGATTTGGGAAGATTGTAAGAAAACTGGGGGGGGGGGGGATTTCGGAATATTTTGGAAGATTGGGAAAGATTGAGGAAGAAAGGAGAAGACTGATTAAGATTTGGGAAGGATGGTGGGAGACTAGACTGTAAAACGATTGAGCGAACGAAAAGTGTAAATGAGAAGAGTAAAACAGTACACAACAGACGCTGTTATCGCAGACTGTAAGTAATTGGTAATCATCGTCCCTGAGTGCCCCTGTGATTAAAAAATAGAGTCGCAAGTGACTCCGAGTGGAGTATATATAGCAATAATGTAGAAGACAGATCAACATAACAGTGATGTTAAATTCACCTTACTCTCCAACCCGTACAATATAATTATTACCTGTCATCTTTATGATTGGATTATTGAAAGGAAATGGATTACTGTTAAATTGTGCATGTTATTGAACTATAAATATTACGATACGAAGATATTGTGAAATGATAAAAACATCGTAAATAGCTCGGTAATGCATGTTTGATTCGCCAAGGAAATTGTTCATTTATTGTCAGTGAGGCAATAAAAATGTCTTCGAATTGTGTTTATCGACTTTGAATAGCATTTTATTCTGAGCTGCTCGGCAAAGAAAATCCATTAGCCCTATTTTGACTAGACTTTTCAAGGGTGAGGGCAAGGTATTGGGGTGGGGTAAAGAGCTGCTACCTTCATGTTTTATCCAACATATTCACCCCAAATCGCTGATAACTAGTTTTGCTGGAAGTAAGCTTACGAACGTTTCCAGATAATCTACAGAGTTCTGGATCTTTCAATTAATACAGAAATATGTAAGATTAATTTCAAATATTCCTCTTGTAGTAATTATAAATCACGTAGATTGGCCCGAACCTGGCGATATAACTAATCTCAAGGGGAGACAATTGACTGAGCAAGATATAAGACCAGGAATCAAGCTGGAGACGTTGATCTTCTTATATGATAAGTTAATCCGAACCTCTCAATTTCTCTTTGATGATATCAAACGATGGTTGATCAACTGATATCATTTCTATATAATATTCAAAAAGTCTCGACCAGTATTTGTAACTCCTACGCATTTCTTAAACGATTTTTTTTTATGATAATATAAGCCGAAATGCCTGACGCCATCATCAGAATCGAGTTTCCAGAAAGAATCAACAATCAACAACCAACATGGTCTTAATCTGGGTAGCTACCAAGGAAGAAAGAATGAAAGAACTATATTGTATAAGGAAAACAATTGAGGTTCTCTATCAGTTGATCCTTGACCAAACCCAATGGAAATAAAACAATAATAAGTCAAAGAGTGAAGCTGACTTTCACATTCACACCGAGATTGGACATACTATTACCATCTTTGTCCGACGTAACCACGCAAATGACGTCATGTAAAGAGCCAACGCTCTAATAAGAACACAGTCACGAGAACCTTACGTGTCTGTCTAACGAGCCAGTGTGTTTGGTAGGCTACAATGTCAGTGGCCTGCGGCCCAGATTGACCGATTACAGAAAAGAAGTTAATATTTCTATATCCTTAAAACTGACCGGATTTCGGATTAATACAATCCTATTACACTATTAAATATCACATCATATCTATCCGTTTAATCAATCCGGCATCATCAGTATATAAGATATTTATTTCATTAATCCTGTTATTTCAAATCGACGTCAGAAATTATACAGGACGTCGACCTGTCTACAGCCCCGTAGTAAGGGTGGGGTGGGGTGAGTGATAATTAATTAATTTTTCAAAGATGAAGGCTTAAATAAGAAAGGTGTTTGGCGCCTCAAAATCGTTAAAAATAAGATCTCAAAGCTACTTTTTCAAAATTTTCTCAAGTAGAACAGCAGGACCGCTCTCATCACGTCGGCACATAAATCCGGCACCGCTCCATAAATTTTCTAGCGGCGGGTCTGCCTGTCTCTGAAACTTGGTTTTGCTTTGTGATCGATCACCCGCGGGAATTGTGTTTCTTCGATATTTCTATCATATCTACGTCTTAACTTAAATTACACGTCGACATTTCTATAAAGCTTACTGGGCGTAGCATGTGTGATCGCTCGCTCCACCCTGCCGCCACCTATACACAAACACCCGCCCCTCACACAGTAGAATCAACGAAGTTAGCTTTAAAACATCTGACATATCAAATTTATTAATAGGGGCGCTCATATTTATACCACGCCTTTCTTCTGTAAATTTCTCTATGTGACGAGAGAGAGAGCAATATTTAACTGCTGTTAAGAGTAATAAAAATCTATGATATTCACGAGGGAATCGCTCTAGAAGGTGATGAAATATAAAAGTTGTTATCTCCCTTTATCAATATCACTATACTGATTTTTTCTATCATTTTAACTGGTCTACCAAGAGATTGGTGGGAATACACCATCGAGTCTTCTTTCTATATCTATCTATTCTACGCTCTATCATGAAAGGCTGGTCAGAAATTTTTTACTGCATATACATGTATATTATTCAAAATGTTCGGCGGAATACCTTTTTCTCTTAATATTTTGAGTCAAAGGGAGCTGTTTTGAAAGTCAGTCACCGACATCATCAACTTTTGACTATTGTGGGTATTTCTATAGTCATAGAAATTTGATGGTGTTTAGGCATTCATTTACTCTTTCATATACATTGGATATTTAATATTCCATTGATATGAAAAACACTCAAAAGTAATCAATCCGACTATAAAAGTACATATATATATTTGATATTGTCCATGAAATACAAGTCACTATTGCAAATAAATGGCATATATGATAGTCCATTGATATGAAAAACACTCAAAAGTAATCAATCCGACTATAAAAGTACATATATATATTTGATATTGTCCATGAAATACAAGTCACTATTGCAAATAAATGGCATATATGATAGTCCATTGATATGCATAAATCACCAAGAAGCAATCAGATCGTTACAAAAGACTACTGTGACTCCACGACTAATAAATTCCAAGCATGATGAAACCAATATGTCATCAGGGAGTACCAATTACCAACCCAAGGTCGCTGATGTTCAGATTGCTTCTACTAATAATGACACTATGATATCCTCTGGAGAGTTACCAAATACTGACTCGTGAATCTGTAATTTTGTTGATGAATGTTTGATAGCGAACACAATTAGGCCAGTAGTAACACAGTCCCGTCACGAACTAGGTCAGAATCAAACTTGCATTATTCACCAACACCGCAGTTTTTAATAAAGGCGTTAATATTTTAACGGCATCGTACACTTTCCCCCAAAATTGTCAATCTCTAATGTTACAACTCCTTCTCAGTTCTAAAGTATGGTCGATGCCATTTTTTTATGAATTATTATAGTTAAATTGTCAAGAGGTATATTTTATCTATATCGTATACCTTGACTTCAAAAGCAACCTTTCTTGTATGGTGGAAAGAAGCGATTTGATTGGACTGTACGTCAGCGAATACAGCCAATCACAGCCCTCGACAGATAAACGTATGGCTTATTGTTTACAGACTTGCAATCGAGAACTCTGATTAGTTGTGTTCGCCTACGTACAATTCAACCCAATCGCCGTATTTGAGTTGCTGATCGAAAATCATAATCGCTAAATACTATTTGCAGTAATATAGAATCTCTGCTTGACTGGCTCCAGACTAACCCAGGAATGCTAGGGAAAGTTCTGTAATTATTTGTGGTATGGAATAACCGGATATGGTATCATTACTGACCACTGAGCCGCAGACAACCTGAATAAGTGATTAATTCATAATTACATTCCATTCGAGTACGCTTTTGCAATGAGTCTGTAAGTTCCATGGATTGAACGTTGTACCTTGGTTACAAAAAGTTGTTACATTGTTGTATTGATTATCCCATGGAGTTTAAAAGTTTCCATCTGGAAAGTGATACATTTACCGGAAACTCGGATTAGATAGACGCATGCGCAATGTAGATAAATATACTTTACTTCCGTTATGTCGTATTTCCCATCGATTTAAGCAAAATGAAGCGTTGACCTTGCTTGTGTTTGCCAAACATGCAGTAGGTCCGTATATGGTATATTGTAGATGAATCGCAATATAAATTTACCTCCAGTTATTGTAGACGTTGTATGTCTTGTACATTGATACCTGAGTAAGAGTGCATTTTGTTCCGCCGACTCGTTTGAATGGGTGCTTTTTCGCATAGTATTTTGATGTCAGTAGAGTCTTATTTGTGTGAATGAATAGCGGGGTAGTGTCGTTTTCTTTCCTAACCTCGTATCGTGAATTGTTGATTGCGGTCTCAGAAAGACCAGAAACTCTGACCCTATTTCAAACCTAGAATTACTCATAATGGAGTTTACATTCCGATCGCGTGTCACCAGTAATAGACTGAGTTGTAAACTCGATTCACAGGATTATTTATAAATAAGTTTTTTATCTAGACATTGCATAGACATGTACATCTTATTTTTAAAACCAAAATAAGACAACTTTAAAGTGGATTTCTAAAAAAAAAAGAAAGAAACAACAACAATATTTTACAAGGATAACAACTAAGGTTCACTTGGGCATTGATATTTCCCGGATTATCCGCACCCATTAACAGCTGGGTGGACTGGAATTATGAGTAAAGATGACCTATTCATGGTCATCGAACTATCAGACACCGATCGAGATAAGAACTCACGTCCGACATTTTCAACGTATCCATGCAAATGACCTTATGACGTAAAGAACCAACACTCTAACCGCTGTTCTATAGAACCCCATATAACAGTAGCTGCTAGATAACTCCTTCTTCCTGTAGAAACAAATATTCCAGTTTATGTTTAATTTGACATTATTTGTTTGTTTATTCCTGACATCAGGGGTACCCCATGTTCAATATTGGCTAAGAAATGTATCATTGGTTTCAACAACAACTTTTCGTTAAAGAATATAAATAGGATACTTCCAAATACAAGCTTTAGATTAACCCCATCCCTGAAAGACCCGAATACCAACAACAAACGTTACAAGAAATGTATCCTTAGCTTCAACAACAACTCTTCAATCGACTATGATAAGATAATAGGATACAAATACAAGCTTTAGATCAACTCCTGCTTTGGGTTAATAACATGAAGCTTTCCGTTTGTCCTGGTCTGCAGGCAGGGTTAGCCCTCCAGGGCTGTATCTTTCTTAGTTAATTCTATAATTACATACGTTGGCCTAGCTATCGGCATAGGTAACATTATGAAATTCTGGCATAAAGTATATCCGCCAGGTGGAATTTATATCCAGTTTACAAATCCGTCACTTCCGGCCAGTATTCGTAACAAGATGGCGTAGGAAACAATACTTCGAAATTATTTGATAATGCGGAATAGCTGGAAGATAATATATTATTAAATGTGTTATTGAAACTCTGGGCCGCTAATTTAAATTCAAAAGTTTTGATGTTTGTCAACTAGAAAAACTACTAATTTGTTCATTTTCTGATATTCCGAATTCTGACATTGCTACTTCCGACATTCTGACATTTCGAATTCCGACATTCTGACATTTCGACTTCCGACATTCTGACATTTCGACTTCTGACATTTGACCTCTTTCATCCGATTTCTGACATTTCGACATCTGACACCGGACTCCTGTCTTTGCGACTTGACATTCCTACTTCCGACATTCCGACCTCTATTCGACTTCTAACCTCCGACGTAAAGATCTAACAGTCCTACTTACGACTTCTGACATTCTGACCTTTGGCATTGCGGCGTCTGGGCTTTTATCAATTTGTGACATTCCAACGTATGTTTCTTAGACTAATTGCTTTCCAACTTCTGATTCCGATGTCTATATATTTCGTTTTAGATCGAAAAATGTGGTCAATTTGTCGAGATAAAACTCCACGCAGTCAATAAATGCCATATTAATGATATGAGTAATGACATAACGACTGACAGAAGTAAATAATACAATGTTTATATGTCAGTTGACATGACAAATACGTCTCGAATCTATTTCTTATCAATTACCACTGTCAATAAATCAGTTACAAATTACAGACCAGCATAAAAATAGAAAAATACAAGATAACGATTATTTACAAGGATAACAGCTTCGGATAAAAAATGTACAAACTGATAATGACAATGTAAATTATTGAAACGTTGTATACAATATAACACAGTAGTTGTAAAGGACTGTCAAACTAATTGATGATAACATTGTAAATAAAAACCTATTCAATAGTATACAAACTAAAAGTGACGATGTAAATTGTTGAAACGTTGTGTGAAAATAAAAATCTAATACAGAAGAATACAAAGTAAAAGTGATGATGTAAATTGTTGAAACGTTGTGTACAATAAAATCTAATACAGTAGTATACAAACTAAAAGTGACGATGTAAATTGTTGAAACGTTGTGTAAATAAAATCTAATACAGTAGTATACAAACTAAAAGTGACGATGTAAATTGTTGAAACGTTGATGATGAAAATTTAAATACCTAATACAGTAGTATACAAACTAAAAGTGATGATGTAAATTTTTAAAACGTTGTGTGAAAATAAAAATCTAATACAGTAGTATACAAACTAAAAGTGACGATGTAAATTGTTGAAACGTTGTGTACAATAAAACCTAATACAGTAGTATACAAACTAAAAGTGACGATGTAAATTGTTGAAACGTTGTGTACAATAAAACCTAATACAGTAGTATACAAACTAAAAGTGATGATGTAAATTGTTGAAACGTTGTGTACAATAAAACCTAATACAGTAGTATACAAACTAAAAGTGATGATGTAAATTGTTGAAACGTTGTGTACAATAAAACCTAATACAGTAGTATACAAACTAAAAGTGAGATGTAAATTGTTGAAACGTTGTATACAATAAAACCTAATACAGTAGTATACAAACTAAAAGTGATGATGTAAATTTTTAAAACGTTGTGTGAAAATAAAAAACTAATACAGTAGTATACAAACTAAAAGTGACGATGTAAATTGTTGAAACGTTGTGTACAATAAAACCTAATACAGTAGTATACAAACTAAAAGTGATGATGTAAATTGTTGAAACGTTGTGTACAATAAAACCTTATACAGTAGTATACAAACTAAAAGTGATGATGTAAATTTTTAAAACGTTGTGTAAAAATAAAAATCTAATACAGTAGTATACAAACTAAAAGTGATGATGTAAATTGTTGAAACGTTGTGTACAATAAAACCTAATACAGTAGTATACAAACTAAAAGTGATGATGTAAATTGTTGAAACGTTGTGTACAATAAAACCTAATACAGTAGTATACAAACTAAAAGTGATGATGTAAATTGTTGAAACGTTGTGTACAATAAAACCTTATACAGTAGTATACAAACTAAAAGTGACGATGTAAATTGTTAAAACGTTGTGTAAAAATAAAAATCTAATGCAGTAGTGTATAAGCTAAACATGTAAATTGTTGAAACGTTGTGTACAACCAAATCTAATACCTTAGTTTACAAATTATTCAAAGAATAGTTTTTGCCTGGAAACCAAACCATGGCCTTACAAATTGAGAACAAACACCCGTCACTACAACATTTAGTACAACAATCAGTAATAGGTCGATATAAATTGGTTATCGAAGTCACAATGAATGTTTTGTCTAGTTCAAGAATTTCCTTGTCACTTTTTATTAGGCCAGTTGAATGGAAGATTTGACAGTGACTGGCCAATCAATAGACCATATTTCTATGAATACAGACAGGAAGACTCTCTAAGGGAAAAGGTAAAGAACTTAACCGAAAGTTGTCAATCAGCTGATTGTGTTTGAAAGTGTAAATTCTTTAGCTAATAACTTGAGACAATATTACAGAATTAAATACTATTTCACTAAAATAAATTTATGCCAAAAAAAAAAAAAAAAAAAAACACACCCCCTGTGGTGGATCTAATGAAACAGATTCTAAATAAAGGTCAATCAATGATGGTTCTGATAAGAAACTCAACATTTAGGATTTGATGTAATATGCTAGTCCAATTAAATTTAAAGAGATATATAGAATATAATTTAATATCACGAAAAACGGTTAATAAATAGTTAATGTTGCTACAGCGTAATCCCGTTAGCCCATTACGTTTAGTTTTGTAGGCGTGGAAATGAGAAATGAAATGAAATAAATGGAGTTTTACGTCCCTCTCTGCTGCACCTTATTGGCTAATGAAGATGGGCGTGGAAATAAGAAAAAAAGTATCTGTAACAAGTGATTTGATTATCTTGGCAGAGATTCTAAGAAAGATTCTTAGGCTACTTTTAGTTTAGCTATGGATATATATTACACTGACTTCGAGGAAGTATGTCCATTGAGGGTGTGGTTTGGACATGGATGATGTTGCTAGTTGTAATATCTTTCTGTTTGAACAGATTTAACGGGTTGGTGCAAAATCCCATGCAAAAATCACACCAAACGGCATACCGGAAGTAAAATAAAAAACTATTATGTATATACCATAATTTTTATTTGAAGTAGAACGTTCCTCCAAATCCTAATCGTTATTGGCAATAGTCTAATGTTACGGTAAACGTTTAATTAATGTTCAATGTCTACATGCATTATATTGACTTACAGTGTGTTCTCATGTGTGAGTATATGCCTCAAACCTGTCTAGGCGCCTACCCTCTTGGAATGACACTCATCTGGTCGAGGTCACAGAGTAGCAACCACCCCCTCCATCCGGTAACACCACCACTGGTCAAACAATAAGACTATTAGAGGAATAAATCAATACGTTAAGCGATGAATGGTTTGATTGAGAGGCGTTACAGCTGACAGTGAACGAGTACCATGATGTATAGAATGATGATGAACAACGACAGGTCCAGCGTCCTAGTGAAATGATCAACAAATTAACCAAATGGAATTAACAATAACTCATCAGTTCTCGACTACTATACATGCTTTATTACCCGTGACCTTGACACGTGAACTTTATATATAACCTTCACCTTAACATCCTCGAGTATTCAATATTCTTACGGAATCAGGTGCTGAGGGCTTGATATGATAATAACTACGAAAACACGACTATTGTACGAGAAACAGTTCAGAAGATGGCTATCATTGACAGTTTGATTCAATTCAACAAAGTTATTGCAAGCAAATATTCTTGAAGGATTAATCGTATCTTCGTTACGTATCATTGAAGACATTCAGATTAATCATTCAACACTATCTTAGTCAATATCCGCCATATGACTTGATAATACAACCACCCTCAGCAGTGCAATCTCTTGGTAACCCCACATCTCACCTAGAACTCGTTTCTCACATTGTGTGGAGTCAGCTCGACCGCTTCTACTAAAAAAATCCGTTTCTCAGACCACTTTTTGCTAATGTCTAAATGATTTTTAATGCTGCCTCAACAATAGTTAGGTTTTAAACCATCATCTTTATTAAGGAGCTACGGGATTCAGAACACGGTCCCTGTGTAATTATCGTGTTTAAATGGAATAGTGTATCATTGATTCTTAGCCAAATCCATTCAAGACAAAACATGGTACTTTCACAATGAATGGCATATTAGTAAATGGTTTAAAAAGATGGCTAGACAGTTGATCTGTTTAAAACCATCCTCTTTACTGGATCATTATTCAATATTTACTCAATTTACACCTTGTAATTCCATTATAGACCAGCGATAATCCGATCAGTGTCTGGTAAAGACAATTTGTGGCCGTCTTAGGTTGATTCGGAAGTATTATAAATGGTGATAAGTTGGTGTTGGACAGACTGTTACATCTAATTCGTCTGATTTTCTTTAAAAGAGATAAATTGTTGGAATTAAACAGAGAGTTTTGAAATCCGATTAGAAGCCTCGAATCACCAAAACATACAATGTTTACTGGGTGGACAGTTGGATTTGAACTGCATATTGACTAATGTATAAGATACAATCAGAGCCGGTTTCAAAATATAATACCTGGCAAAGTGAATTATCAAAATGAGTGAGTGGACATTTAGATGTTAGACGCACACCGATATATTATGCCTGGTTTGAAAAACGACCAAATCAATTCGAGAAACGATTTCCTCTCCATTTCCTGGACGACTTTTTTCTTTAATACTGTGATTACTCTATTTTCATTACTATTGCATCCCTTTCATAATGCGATTACCCACTACCGGCGTGAGTGGACATTTAGATGGTATTGGGCGCACACGAAGACTGCTTCCTTTAATAATGCGATTACTTTCTGCTTCTTCTTGTCGTGGGCGCATCGTTTTGCATGTAACTGTGTCAGAATACATATGTAGTTGCCTGAGGGGGATAGTTTTTCGATTATTCAAATCAATATTATTAGGATTCCGTCTCTTTTAATCCTAGATAAACGTATCCCTTTAAATAATGCATTACTCTACATGTATGTCTTAGATATTTCCCGCTAGTATATTAATTCTCTTGGCCATTTTATTGAGTTGTAGACAGTCCATTTATCAAGGTTCGTTTTCATAAAGTGTTATGTATGATTCAGTTAGATTTATATTAAGATTTAAGACGATTTGTTTGAATGATATGAATAAAATCAAATTGGTTTTTAAACCTCTATTTCTCTTTCCTGTATTTGTGTTGGTGATGAAAGGTACACTCATAAAGTGTGGAAGATAAGAAGGTAGGGGAGGGGAAAAAAGGAAGCAAAGAAGAAATAAAGAAAGAAAGAAAGGTAGAAAAAAAGATAGAAGAAGGTAAGCAAGAAAGCTAGCAAACAAGAAAGCAAGCAAACAAGAAAGCAAGCAAGAAAGAAAACAACCAAGCAAGAAAGGAAGGAGGAAAGAAAACAACCAAGCAAGAAAGCAAGCAAGAAAGAAAACAACCAAGAGAAACGACCAAGAAAGGAAAGAAAACAACCAAGAGAAAACGACCAAGCAAGAAAGGAAGGAGGAAAGAAAACAACCAAGCAAGAAAGCAAGCAAGAAAGAAAACAACCAAGCAAGAAAGCAAGCAAGAAAGAAAACAACCAAGCAAGAAAGGAAGGAGGAAAGAAAACAACCAAGCAAGAAAGCAAGCAAGAAAGAAAACAACCAAGCAAGAAAGCAAGCAAGAAAGAAAACAACCAAGCAAGAAAGGAAGGAGGAAAGAAAACAACCAAGCAAGAAAGCAAGCAAGAAAGGAAGGAGGAAAGAAAACAACCAAGCAAGAAAGCAAGCAAGAAAGAAAACAACCAAGCAAGAAAGCAAGCAAGAAAGAAAACAACCAAGCAAGAAAGCAAGCAAGAAAGAAAACAACCAAGCAAGAAAGCAAGCAAGAAAGAAAAGAACCAAGCAAGATAGGGAGTAAGGGAGGAAGAAGCCAAACAAGAAAGGAAGTAAGAAAGGGAAGAAAGGAAGCGAGCAAGGAAACAGCAGTAACTGACCATTTTTTTTATCAGTATAGGCTTAACCCTCGAGGTTCAGGAGGATCCTATCTACCAGGATCATCAATCTGTCCATCAAATACACATGTATGTTTTCACATCAGTCTTTGTTTAATTTTGACCCATGAAAAATAAAGAGTATATCTACGTCTCCATCGACTGTATGTTAGACAGGGTCATGTTCTTGTGTATTCGAACAAATTTTAATCCATGTAAAATAAAGAGTTTCTTATTTGTGGGACTTTGCGGTAGTTTGTTTTCGGTTTGTCAATTCTTTTTTTTTTTTCGAAATTTACACACCTCACACCTAGGCTACAATAGTTACAATTTTTTCGCAACTTCTCTAGACCTTCTGTAGTGGCGACGTTTCTAATGAATATAAATTGGAACATTTTTGCAAAACCGGAAGTGCTGCGTTGCAACAAACCTAAAAAGTAGCAAATTGGCTCTAGCTGTCGCAATTTTTGATCGATTTTCTTCGGGTTTTCATTTTTCTAATCTGCAAGTAACTTCTGATCAGATAGCAGTTCAAAAATTTCAATTTTCAAAGATTCGTAGCACACATTTTTTTGCCGTATTTTGCAATTTTTTGCAACTTTTTTGTTTTTAGTGTGATCGATCTGAAAAAAATTGAGCATAAGAAGCCCATGAAACTATTTTCAAAAAGTAGGTCAAAAGTTTTGCGTCACTTCCGGTTTTTGCGAAAAATGGAGTTTTACGTCATGTTGAATAACTTCCAGTTTTATTAATGTATGACATTCAAACTTCTTTCATTGGGTAGCCATTAGCCATACAAAAAAACGAAGAAAATAAAAATTTCAATTTTCCTGAAAGTGGCCGATATTTATTCAGACATTATGGCTGGTCCGATCTTGATGATTTTGGTGTCAAATGAAAGAACACAAAAATTGTAGTCAAAACTGGGAAGCCGATTTTTGAATTTCGATTTTCCTTTTTTGCAACTTCCGGTTGAATTTTTTCAATTTTTAAAAGCTTATTTCTCGTGACCTTGACCTTTGGTGACCGTGACCTTAAGTAGGTCAAAGGTCATTGACCTTGGCTATCAGTTGATACTTTGACCTTTGACCTCCGACGTCTACTTCCGGTTTTATAGCTGCCCGAAAACAGCAAAATTCGCAACTTTGGGCTGCTCTAGAGCGTGACCTAATTAATTTAGAGTGTTAATTTTTTCAGATTCTTAAGTTGTTTTTTGTCCTCTTTCCAATTTATATATAACAAAAGTCTGTAAAATGAAAATTGAAGTTTTTTATTTTTGAATATAACAAGTACATTTTGTCGTGTTTACGTTTTTTTGAAATGTATATGTGTATATTGCGTGATCTATTGGATGTACAAACTTCAAATTTGTACCGTGAATAAACATTTTGAATGTGATTTGATTCACGCTAATAAAAATGAGATGGGCGTGGCATATCCGGGTAAATTTTGACCTTTGTTGACTTTGACCTTTAGTAGGTAAAATGTCATTGACCTTGTTTATCACTTAATACTTTAACATTTGACCTCCGACGTCCACTTCCGGTTTTATAGCTGCCCGAAAACAGCAAAATTCACAACTTTGGACTGCTCTAGAGCGTGACCTAATTAATTTAGAGGGTTATTTTTTTCAGATTCTTAAGGCGCTTTTTGTCCACTTTCCAGCAATGAATAACAAAAGTTTTTAAAATGAAAATCTAATTTTTGCACTTTTAAAGTTAAAGTACATTTTGCTTTTTTGAAATGTATTTGTGCATATCTCGTGATATATTAGATGTTCAAGCTTCAAATTTGTACCGTTAATATACATTTCAAATGTGATTAGATTTACGCCAAAATAAATGAGATGGGTGTGGCACATCCGGGTAAACTTACAATTTTTCATTTATATCGGTCAGCGCTCTACGTCTGTAGGAAATAACGTTTTTCAAAAAGGTACTTTGCACACAGATACCTCGTTGCTTTGGCCAGTTTCTCCCAGAAAATCAAATGTTTCGGGCTGTTTGTTGCAATTTTGTAACGTTAGCAAAGTCCCACTCTGTGCCACGTGTGGCTCTAGTTATTATTATTATTACTCTGCGACATGGATTTGTCAGCTTGATATCATTAGCACTCGAAATTTGACTGTTCATGGCCCTCGAAAGATACTGTTAGGCCTTAACATGTGCTACTCGCATGTAATAAAACTTGCTTGCTCTATGTACAGAATTCTGTCGACGATAATGATTCTATTGTGATGTATTTACGTTCATAAACATCTTCTTGATAACAACGATCAGAACATATAATGGAATTTACCAGTTAATCACATCGAAATTTCATTCTCAAAGGGAAACAATTTAATAATAGAATCTTTTCTTTTTTTTCTATTAGATTAGCTGTCTCCCTGGAATTTATTCATATTGTATTTTAAGCTAGACAATCTATCATATTGATCACAAGGTCGACTCAGAACGCTAAGGTCGAGATAGACCGACAAGCGTGGGTTGGAACGAAAAGGGCTAGTTGAAAAAACATGGACGAGTCGAAACGCCGAGGTCCAGATGGGACTGAAAGGGCAAGCATGATCGATGAAGGTTAGCGACAAGTGTAAAGCGGATTGAAAAGGTGAAATAATGGAGCGTTTGTAACTGGAAAGCTGTGAGAATGTATTGGAACGCCAAAGCCGGATGCAAGACTAGAATAGTAAACTAAAAAACCGAAATGCGGTTTCGTCATTCTACAAAAAAGACGGCATATTGTAGAAAATATCCGTTCAGCGTATATTCTTTGTCGAAGATTTCTTAATATTTTTCTTTTTCAACTGAGACAGACAACAATCAGACTGTGTGTCTATCTTTAAACCCTGAGAGATCAATCTGAATGACAAAAGTCCCATAGCCAATAGTGAAGTTCTTCAGTGAAGGAGGCGCCATTCTCACCAGACTTAGCGTACAGATAAGGCTAAGACTATCTCAATGTGAGCCAACTTTCATGGCGGAATTCAAAATGCAACAACTCTGTGGGGGCATCACAGACCCAAGTTCCTGGGAGGGTTCTCGCACAGTGCTTGCCCACTGCGGTCACTAAACCGCCAAAGGTTTGGGAGGGGGAGGGTAAGCTTCGACATATTTCTCCAAGGGGGGAATCTCATAAAAAAAGGTTGAGAGGCACTGTTCTTACAGTTGCAATGGAATCAGGGTAAATATGACAGTTGAACTTTGTATAACATTGTTTGTTTGTCGGATGTTGACGTATTGGATGGTAGAGTACATGGTGTGTAGTCGAATCACGTTTGGACAAATTGAATTTGATTGATTGGCATTAGCACCAAGAGTCCGTTGTCCGAGAGTTCATAACTTATAATTCTTATAACTTAATTTTTCTAGAATAATGTTTGAAAGTCCGATGACCGATGAATAAGTCATCTTCACTCATAATTCCAGTCCACCCAGCTGTAAATGGGTACGGAAAATCCGGGAAAGATCACTTCCAAGAGGTTTGGCCTAGGGCCAACTGGTAAAAAGAATCCTCATCACGGTGGACTTATCCTTGTAAAATAAAGTTGCTTGTAATCCGGTTGAACTCTCATGTTTGGCCGATTGGCTGTATGGCATCACCATCGAGCAGGGGGTTGGTAATTAATTCATTTGGCTTGGACAATAAACCAAAATCGGTGTTAACAGTCCACGTGCACGCGATAAACACCTGCCTATGTAATAAGAAGTAGAAACCGTTCTGTTGAAATTGTGTCCAACATTGCGTTTACAGTCTCCAACAGCCAATTCAGGTACAGCATTGGTGTAAAACTCCATTTGTTTGTCTATGTACAGAGAATATCTTTAATGTACATTTACATTACTGTTTACAAGCAGGTTGACAAGCATCGTTAAGTCTAATCACGATCCAATAATATAATCATATTCCATAAATCAACACCCAATACGATATCATTGCCAATAAACAAACCTAAAGTCCATCGTAAATAATATAAATAGCATTAATATAGAAGGTGATGACAAAAATAACTTAGATTTACATTTTCTGAGTCAGGTCAACTCCTAGACGTCATAAATACACGTTTGAAAGAAAGAAACAACTATATTTTACAAGGATAACAACTTAGGTTCACAGTTAAGTATCCTTTCTACCAGCTGGTCCTTGGCCAAGCCTTTTGGCATTGATCTTTCCCAGATTATCCATACCCATTTACAGCTGGGTGGACTGGTATTATGAATGAAGATGACTTATTCAAGGTCATCGGATTTTCACACACCAATCGATTTGAGTGTATCGTAAACCATTTGTTGTTAAATATCTACTCAGTCGATAGTACGTTTAAGATACAGTGAAAACTCTGTGACTGCAGGGAAATTATAACTAAAGTTTGTAAAAAAAAAAACCATTCGTTAGCTCACAAAGTAATGCAAATACAATACAATACTTAAGGGGGTTGACAACCTTATCGTTCGAGGTGTATTTCAATCAAGAAACGTATTAAGTTGATACCCATTCTATTTGGCATTAAAAGAAACTCATCTAGTAAAAATTTTAGCTCAATCGCTTCAGTAGTTTGTCAGATATCGGTCCGTAAAGATAATCTATTTATAGAACAAAATGGGGTAATCCTCTATGTAGACGTACAAATTACGTTGTCAGTTGACATTTTTGAGTACTACGTCATCAGCTAAATAAACCTTTTCTACGTTCGTCCAATGACATTGCGTTTGTCGATCAGATTTGCATTGGGGGAATCCAGAAGTCACGTGATTTCCCATAAATCTTTACGTCACATGTAAACAGAGAAATTTTATGATTGGTGGGTAGGGGTGTTTTAATATGTGCTAAACCGTTCTTTTAGCACCCCAATTGTGTGGTTATCGGTTCATATCGATGCCTAAAAGGTGCTTCTACAGCATGAAAGACAATCTTTTAACAACATGATCGTTAATTACGTAAGGTTTATATGTGTTTGCAAAATGTTGAAAAAAAAATGCCATTTTGCCAAAAGCATATCTCTGCTTACAATTTATCCGATTTTTACAAACTTTGGCTTCAGCTAAAGCTTACGATGTCCTCTATAACTTTACGTTGGTTTTTTTTTTTATAAAATGAATAGTTTTTTAAAAATTCAATTTTTCGTAAATGCACTCGCAAAATTTTGATTTCTATCAATATCTTCAGAACAAAACAAAATTTTCCAAAATTTTGTAGAGATACATGTAGACTTGCGTTGTGCAAAATTTCAACCTTCTATATTAAATAGTCTAGTAGATATACTAATTTAAAGGGAATAATTGACGTTTTTTTCGTTGATCTTCCAAACCCTATTTCTCAAAGTTGAATGTCATATAGAAATAAATTTTATATTTTTAGATAGCTGAAAGTCCCCTCTTTCCATTGTTATTTAAATTTCAGATAGGTGGTAAAGAAGTGGTTGAAATCGTCTATTTTTGTACATAGGTTTAGGGTTGTCAACCCCCTTAATGTAAAGTTGAACCATAAGGTATGTATCTGTAAAACCGACACAACGTAAGAGAGACTTGCTTGCAAATAGGGAATTTATCAATGTCAACGTAGATTGAAGAAACAGTGTTCCTCTTGAAGCTCATCTTTTGCTCCCTGGCGAACTATGATTGTCGATCTATGTGCGACCATCGCAGTGCTAGAAGTCGGTAAATTTTAAACCTTTTGATCAACCGATCAAATAGGACACTGTTCAGTTTAAAGTCGACCTTTGATAGTGTTGTAGGTATATCCTGTAAAACCAATTTAGTGGATCCATAAGTACTGTTATTAACCTTCCCTTCCTTAATTGAACTGCTCCATAGCTCAAAGTGTTAAAAGTCTGGTGACTCAGATTACAACCCCGTTTGTCAATGTCCATTCATTCAAGCCTCTTACATTGACCACGGTTTTAAATTATAGTCATTCATAAAGCTTCCGGGATGTGACCTTTACGTACAATGTAACTATTTGACCCGTTAACGACGGTTCCTAGAAGAATATTGGAATGTTTGCAACTCAGTCATATTCCTTCCTCGCTTGATCTTTTAATGCGAGTTAAAGGGACCCAGAAGTAAAATTAATTTGCGAGGACAATTGAATATCTGGAATATTTATTTTCTATATAATCTCTAAGCTTTATAGCATCGATAAACAAGTCATCAGGAAGTTGTCTCGACTACTGTCCAATTAAAAATGGATAAAGTTGTATTTAACAGACTATTGTTCTGTCGATTTACTACACATTATATGTAGATTACAATCTTTGTTTGATTTAAAGTTTTATGGTCGTCCCAGACATGCATTATATCTCCATTTACCGATTCTTATTGTAGTACTCGTCGCTTAATCTCCATTTTATTAGTTCTCATACTGGTGATATCTGCAGTGATTTACTACGACAAGAATTTTATCGACGAAATCAGATCCGGTTCACAAATCTTCAATGAAAACAGGAAGGAACTATCATTGGTATTAATGAATTTCTAATTGAAGATTATTCTGAACGTCTCTTTTAACCTTATATACAGGCTGATGGAAGACCCTTGGTAAAGATCAATAACTGCATACATCCTCATTTTAACCTACACCCGTATATTGCGAATGGATGAAGAGGGCTGGTTGGCCCCAATAGCTTTATCCCTGCTCAAATAAAGTCCATCTTATAAGGACCATACAAGATTTGAATGATATTAAAAAGCGAGGAGCACATATTATATAACACACTATAATAATTATGTGATAAATATACATTTCTTTAACAACAAAGTACATAACATTTCAACACAGTCATGTTACACGTATCGTCATCATAAAGACCATACCTATAGAGATTAGGATGGTTGAAAGGTAACAAGTTACTATTCAACAGGAGGCACTGGTACAGGGTTAAAGCAGTGTTAACTAATTGTAGAGAAAGGATGGTTGAAAGGTAACAAGTTACTTTTCAACAGAAGGCACTGGTAGAGGCTTAAAGCAGTGTTTACTAATTGTAAATATAAGGCTGGTTGAAAGGTAACAAGTTACTATTCAACAGAAGGCACTGGTACAGGGTTAAAGCAGTGTTTACTAATTGTAGAGATTAGGATGGTTGAAAGGTAACAAGTTACTATTCAACAGAAGGCACTGGTACAGGGTTAAAGCAGTGTTTACTAATTGTAGAGATTAGGGTGGTTGAAAGGTAACAAGTTACTATTCAACAGAAGGCACTGGTAGAGGCTTAAAGCAGTGTTTACTAATTGGAAATATTAGGATGGTTGAAAGGTAACAAGTTACTATTCAACAAAAGGTACTGGTAGAGGCTTAAAGCAGTGTTTACTAATTGGAAATATTAGGATGGTTGAAAGGTAACAAGTTACTATTCAACAGAAGGTACTGGTACAGGGTTAAAGCAGTGTTTACTAATTGTAGAGAATAGGGTGGTTGAAAGGTAACAAGTTACTATTCAACAAAAGGTACTGGTACAGGGTTAAAGCAGTGTTTACTAATTGAAATATTAGGATGGTTGAAAGGTAACAAGTTACTATTTAACAGAGGTACTGGTACAGGGTTAAAGCAGTGTTTACTAATTGTAGAGAATATGGTATTTGAAAGGTAACAAGTTACTATTCAACAGGTAGCACTGCTACTGGGTTACTATTGTTAAGGTTAATATGTTAAAATGAGAATAAATAGTACTTCTAACATCTAAAAGTCGGAAAAAAACATTATCTAATATTTAAGATAATTTTGTCGGACACAAGTTCATTACAAATGCGTCGGTTTGTATTTTGAGCGCTGTCAATAATTTTTGTACTGTCTTCCTTATAATGTTGGACTCGAGTCGATTATATTGAACGAGTTGGCTTAAATTGTCTGTAACTTAACGCAGGATTTTGTGTGTTCCAACCATGTTATTAACTTATATCCCAAAAACATCGGAAACCATTGGCAACATTTAATGACCAGCTCACACAAGTCATCAGAATCTCTTTGAATGTTTGTGAATAAAGTCAAGACTTGTTAGTTAACCTTCAGTTTCATTTTAATTACTCCTCCGAATTAAGTGTTTTTTTCTCCCAAGTAAATATGAGATTGACGGTAAAAAATCGTTAAGAATCTAATAACAGGTCTCTTGGTCTCCCAAGTAGCAGAAAAAAAAACACAAGAAATTTCTGCAGATTTTCTGGCGACGGTAGGATATTAAACTGTTTCTTTTCCATTAAAGGGATAAAGAGCTCTAGTTATTAAAAATATCCAGATGAGTTTGTTGGTAATATGAAATAATGTTCTGAAACTTCATAGAGTTCTTCTAAAGATTGCAAATCTTACAGACTCAATGTCAGATGATGGCTTTTTTTTACATGGGCAGGCTCATTGGAAATGAAATGAAATGAATGGAGTTTTACGTCCTACTTTTCTGCACCTTATGGGCTAATGAAGACGGGCAACGCCATGCAGTGTGCAATGAGGGAAATTTTCCAGGACAGCGGCATTAGCCTGCTCTCTTTCAATTTCCAACTGTCGAAGGATCTTTAACGTGCACAGCCTGTAGCACACGGGGCCTCGGTTTATTGTCCCATCCGAAAGACTGGACGCAGGCTCATTGAAAAGACGATAATGTTAGTACTTGGTTGGGTATAGTCTGAAGCGTCACCTGGACGTCACTCTCGACGGTGTGGGTAACATTTTCGTGTGTTGTGTTGTTTTTATCCTTTTTTTATGGTTTTTCTTTGTATCATCGGACATGTCCCCTGTCATGGTAAATCTGATGCCAAAATGACGAACTGGCAATTAATCATGGAAATGGACAAAACAAATATATCATATTTCTACCGTATCTTATATGCTAATATCGTCTGAAGTAACAGTCTGCTTATATTAAAATATTCATTATGTTTGATTCAGTATCAGACAATTCGGATTATGAAACAGACAGTTGGGATTATAATTCAGACAGCTCGGATTATAATTCAGCCGACCTAGATTATAATAATGGAATATTTTAATGATAAGAGTAATATAATTGTTTCAAATTACATATTAAATATAGAACACATATTAACAGATTTCCATTTGGAATTGCCGGTGGGCCGTATTAGTATTCATTATGGGGACAGGCGATGTTAAGATTGTCGTCGTATATCTTTGGAAATAAGAACACAGTTTAATATTGCTGTTTAAAGGACAAACATACGTGTACTGTTCTGAGTCTCCGAATACGTGTACAGTACTGAGTCTCCGAATACGTGTACAGTACTGAGTCTCCGAATACGTGTACAGTACTGAGTCTCCGAATACGTGTACAGTACTGAGTCTCCAATCGTGTACAGTACTGAGTCTCGAATACGTGTACTGTACTGAGTCTCCGAATACGTGTGCAGTACTGTGTCTCCGAATACGTGTGCAGTACTGTGTCTCCGAATACGTGTACAGTACTGAGTCTCCGAATACGTGTACAATAGTCTCCGAATACTGTCAGTACTGAGTCTCCGAATACGTGTACAGTACTGAGTCTCCGAATACGTGTACAGTACTGAGTCTCCGAATACGTGTACAGTACTGAGTCTCCGAATACGTGTACTGTACTGAGTCTCCGAATACGTGTACAGTACTGAGTCTCCGAATACGTGTACAGTATACTAAAGTAGAGCATCTTTTATAACACCCTGAACTAAGACTTCCAACGCCTGATAGTACTTCGATAGTCGGATATATTTTTTGGTCATGAATGATGCCCCCCACCATTATGTCAGTTTAAACACTTTCGGTACTACGTCAATAAAGGCACGGTAGTATTGCCCTCGTATACATGAACAATTTAGAATAATAATGACGAATACGATTAATTTAATTAGTAAACACGTTTATTAACGCCTCTAAATGAATTCTATCCCATGGGAATGAATTACAGAAGAAATTTGAAATTTAGTTATTATTCCATAAGTAGGCCAATGTAGCTAATTTTTCTAAGATCTAGTTTACATGGTACAGGACGCTAAATGTTTTAATTCGTACATACATTTCTTTCTCTAATTCAGCTGTTGGGGACGAGGAAATGTTGTCTGGACATTCGACGACTTGTTTTCGTGTACAGCTAAGTTGATTATCGTCCGGTCATTCATTTATTTATTTATATATCTTCATTCATTCGTTTATTTATTCATTATTTTATTTATTTATTTTATTTATTCATTATTTTATTTATTCATTATATTCATTCCGATTCATACTTTCATTCATTCTTTCTTTTATTCAACCTTCTTTCATACCTTCATTCATCCCATTCATTTATTCATTCATTCATGTTTATTCATTTATTCATACAATCGTTCATTCATTCATTCATGTGATGAAGTGAAAATAATGATCCAGAAAGCAAGTAATCTAATAGCCTGTTAAATAGTATCAGAAGTGACTAGATTTTTGTTAGTTATCTTGGCAATGATGTTTTCTATATACCATAATCATAGGTAATCTACTGTCATACTAAACAAAATACCAGTCTACTAACTCATTGACATACTATAGTAACTAAATAGTCACTATTAAGATAAGCAGTTAATAGCACCAAAATATGTTAGTCGAGTCTGTATTAAACAGAGATATAGAGTGATGAATGGTCATACTAAGATGGCAATAGAAAATCTCCAGTGTTATCTCCCTTTTTCGTAATTAGTCTTATAATTATCATTTAAATAACTAGGTCAAGTTCTAAAAAAAGACAGATTGTCAGCAATTCCTGGTAGTTTTAACATAAAATACTAAACACTAACTCTCTGTAAATGGATCAGGGGAGCCGCGATGGGTCAGTAAGATGCTTTGATTGATATCCATTCCCGGCAGTTTTAACACAATTAAAACTTCTGCTGCAGGTCCACTGTAATCATTAACTTTCTGAAAATTCAGAGAGTCGCGTTGGCGCATGGAGATAGACGCTTGCTCGTTAACCTGAAGTCCAAGGTTCAATTTCAGCAAAGGAAGGGATAAAACCCTTTACCTGGAATTCATATTCAAAAAAATATGGTGTGATAAATGCCATCGTAGACGTGAAACGAAACTAACAAGGTATCAGCGAGAAATATCTGAACTGAATGATATTCCAGCCAGAAAATTTCGTATTTGCACCAAGCTGACACACGTGTCGAGTAAATTTGTATCCTTTTATACACTATCAATATTTTTGGAAACATTTGGAAATATCGTGTATTCACTTGTTTTTGTGTCCTGTTCTTTCCTGAAACGTTACCAGTATACACAGAGTTTAAGTTTCATTTATTAAGTTTTGGAATGAAACGTCAGAGTAATAGAAAGTGGTACGTGGTATAAAAGTTAGACCATTTCTGAAGTTTCTTTATCGTAGTTATTATACCACATTTCGCTGATTTTAGACTTGGACACTATGAATTATGGTTAAGAAAGGAAGATGTCAGTTTTCTCCGAATGATAGAACAAGATGTCGGTGGTTAATCTTTTATCTTCAAACCCAGATCTGTCATTGTATTAATTAACAACATTGTGAAAGCAGGTTGATTAATGTAGAACTTCAGGTTTTAATAAACGAAATGTTTACGATTGTATTTTTTAGGTCAATTTCTTAGGCGAAATTAATTTCCTTTCTTGGCTTCATTAATCAGAAAATCCATTCAACATTTCGTCATACACTCGTTAAGTTTTATCAATTTCAACAAATCTGACGCTTATTAAACACCATATCGTTAAAGGAATTTGAAATGAAATGAATAGAGTTTTACGTCCCACTCTTCTTCACCTTATTTCAACGGATTTCGAACAGTGCATAAGGAGAAAATATTATTAACCCATAATACATTGTAATAATTATTGCTAAAACATTACTGACGTCATATCCGTTTCAAGTTTTCGAGTTTTAGCATTTGTCAATCCTCTGCATTCTCCGTAAAGTTCCATCTGTTGCAGAGCCCAATCTGATTATTCACAGTAGCCAGTATGCACTCGTTATCGTTCTATTAGGATCGTGTAAAGAAGCGACAGCCAGATTTCATTTCCATATTGTTTAAGACAAAAGGAACCATAGGGAACCCTTCATAAATTATTTAAAAATGCAATTTTTAAAATAATTTTATTGTCTGGCAATTCTCAGCTTTATGGTAAGACGTCTAGATTCCACAAATTTGTACCGATCTTACCATACAACCTTATAAGGTTTATATCCCTTTGAAAGGGACAGATACGCCATTCGTTTGACGTTTGATCAACCATAGATCAAGATAGAGCGGTGCATATACGAATTTCGGCATAAGTTTAGGTAGGGGGGGGGGAACTACTATCTCGTAATCAGACCTAATTTTTATTTCCTCGCACCGATCGGGATTCGAACCCACGGCACCTAGTCGCCTAGCAGACGACAGTCCAACTCGCTATCCAATGAGCCATTCACCACCCTAAAAAAGTGGTTTCAGAACTCAGTTTTAACGAGAAGTACTGTCGCCTACACGATTCAAATGAATGTTCTCTTACACCCGCTCGGGGAGACAGCATAAGTTTAGGGTATAGGTTATGAACGAGCGCCTTATATAGCCCTTGGTATAGTTTTAACACCTTGGTCAGTTCGTTCTCAATACGATGATGTAATTCCTCATGGACTGTCCAGAGTGGAAAGTGACCGCATCACGTGCTTAATATCTCCGATTGTTCAATAATTCATATATATTCTCTCTGTCTGTGTATAATTAAATTAGAAATATAACTGTTTCTTCCTCGTCATATATTCAAACATATATAATATATATAGGCTAATAGCATTCATAAAATGGTGACGATTCTACTTATACACTTATCTTTCTTGATATATTACATCCAATAAAAGGTCACCAGGGTTCACCATTTCCGGGGATTGATCTGGGTCTTGAATAGACGTAAATATAAGCAATAATTATGGATTTTACGTCCTTCAATGGCACTAGGTTTTCGGATTCTCTGAAATTTTTATCTCATTTTATTCCCGCTTTTTGATATTATACATTCCAGAAATAAGACTTTCAATAAAGTAATCTCTTCTCCATAAAGTCTTCTTCTACTTTTGGTCAACGTATTGCATACGACCCTAACCCTTTCCGAGAACAACACAAGACCAATGAGATTAACAATCAAGTTTAGAAATACCGGTTTGTTTTACAGGCCATGTAGTCTTCAGAAGTACATGTTTGTCTGTCTGTTTTATATGTCGCGAAGTTTCGAGAAATGACGCCATTTAAACTTCAGGCACAGATAATCCTGAACACACATTGAATTGTAAACTCGAATTTCTATAGATCTGTGAACGCTATTACTGATAATAATAACATTCTCCGTTTCTAAAACTATGAAATTTTGGTCAAACCGATAGCGGATATATCTCTTAAAAATGTTCTTTCCTTCTAGGCTATATTCAGGAATGATCTTCTTTAGCTTTGTCTCATCTGTTTCTTCTGGATGTTTTCTGGAAGTTCAGGCATTAGGCCATCAATTTGTTCTTGTATCACCTTAGGATTGATTAGGTAGTGTTTGATTGATTCTTGTCTGTGTTCTTTACACCGGAACCGAACGACGTCCATGTGAAGTGTACTCAAAGACGACCACAAGTGGCACTCATCTCAACATATATGTCCAATCCAATTCGACCCAATCTTATTGATGGTTGTTTGGAGAATGAGTTTATCGACTAGGGACTTCTAAAAATCGCTTACAATAAACATTGGAACATACTTTATATAAACTGTTTTACCATCAGTATAAATATTTTTGTAGCAAGTATTCTAGCAGTTGAATGTAATCGTTTTGTTTTTGTAAATGCTCGCAGCAACTCGGGTCCTTATTGAGAACATGTAATATAGCTGTGAGTGACATTTTAAAAAGAAGGTAATATGTGCTGCACGTTTAACAAGCATAGCAAACTACGTATGATTCTGACATAAAAATAACAAACACAAAACTACGTATGATTCTTACATAGAAATAACACATGTCAAACTACGTATGATTCTTACATAGAAATAACACACACGAAACTACGTATGATTCTTACATAGAAATAACACATACAAACTACGTATGATTCTTACATAGAAATAACACATACCAAACTACGTATGATTCTTACATAGAAATAACACATACCAAACTACATGATTCTTACATAGAAATAACACATGTCAAACTACGTATGATTCTTACATAGAAATAACACATACCAAACTACGTGTTCTTACATAGAAATAACACATCAAATCTACGTATGGTTCTTACATAGAAATAACACATACCAAACTACGTATGATTCTTACATAGAAATAACACATACCAAACTACGTATGATTCTTACATAGAAATAACACATACCAAACTACATGATTCTTACATAGAAATAACACATGTCAAATTACGTATGATTCTTATATGGAAATAATACATACATGGTTCTTACATAGAAATAACATGAAATTATGTATAGTTCTTACATAGAAATAACACACACAAACGTCGTTCACACCCGTTCTGAATAACTACCTCGACTAAAGAAGACGAATTCTTTAAATGGTTATACTTTTTCAACGAAGCTTTCAAAGCAATTTCTCAACCTTATCATGTGGTTGAAGACCTAATTGAAATACAATATCCTTTATCAGAATTCGATTTAACAAATCGAGGAAGATGCTTGTGCGTGTTATTTCCATGTAATAACCACAGGTTGTATTGTTCAGGAAAAACATTGACCTACACTGAAGGATTACAATCAAATTCCACGTCGCCTACAGAGACAACGTAACTTAATAAACTTTAGAATAGGCCATAATATCTGTATTTCTGATTGATTTGGTGGGAAATTCAGTTCAAAATAAGTTTTATTGTATAAGAGACCTTGAATATGACAAGCCTAATACAGTCTATAATACTGGGGATATATCACATCTGTAGCTTATTTAATATCGTATAACATTAGATTCTATAGAGGTAAGATGATAGACAAGTCTTAGCTCTGTATTCAATCTTAAATAGTGTTATAAAATCGTTATTTATTAAATAGACCCCCGGGGGGGGACAGCTAGTCTTTGTTTAATCCCTTAAAATACCCAAAGTTGAGTTCACTTCGCAAAAAAAAAAACAAAAACAAAAAAAACAAAAAAACGAAAAAAAAAAAGCAAATCGCCGTTGATCGAAGGCTGCGTTTTGGATTGTTGATTTATTGTGTGGTTTTGTAACTAGACTATGCAGTTTGCTCTATAGCAACTTGACAACCAAGTAGCTTATAGGAAAACTGCAAAACCTTTTGTATCTTTTTTAATTCTTTAAAAGGGTTGGCAAATCTTGAACGCTCTCAATATTCAAACAAAAAAGAATCCTGATTTCCGACAAACTAGCCTTGGCATTAAACACTTTACAATCACCAAGTGACACTGCCTTACAAGAAATATCTTCAATCGAATCCCTTGCGGACTATTACTAACCGACCAATTAGTCTAAAACTGACGACTTATTCCAACACTGTGGCACCATACAGACTGTAGTACCAAACCGAGTAAACATTGAAAACCATTGACTTGTAATGAGACTAATATATCGTTAATGGTCGACCCTTTGACTGCATCACGCTCTATGACTGTGTGACAGCGTGACGCGAATCACACAACACACATTAACTACTGATTTTTACTCTACTTTTGAAAACTGTTTCTAGTTTTCTAGATTAAAGTGATATTGCGCCTTAGAATGGTAATAAAATAAAGTTTTCATCGACTCGTACGGAACTATATAGATAAATTAATAAACCACGATCCCATTTTTTTTATCATTACAAAAAATATTTAGTTTTCAACAACAAACGAAACTAAATTTGAGTAATATTCTGTTTTCTACTCTACGATCAAAGAATTCTGCTAATCCTGGTAATAAAAAGTGTTTCTCAATTTTCTTTATCTCCGTTTTCCTCAACCATGGAACAACGACACAAAAAATGCCATTTCCTCATTAAAATAAAGCGTATTGAATTATAGTCAAGGGAATAACAGGCGCTAGAAAAACTATAAAACACTATCAAAATCAATTGAAGGTAAACTATTGCTCCATTCCCGTCAATTTTTAACAAATTACTTTTATTTGTCGAATTTACAAGAAAGAAATCTTTGTTCAATTACGTCCATCAAGTTCCTCAATCAAATTATCTCCCTTTCTTAAAACATTATCCAAATACTATTAGTTGGTTTATAGACTTCACATAGTGGATATAGACTTGGTAAATATATTTTTACTATTACAACCGTACTTAAAATCTCCGTCATTGCACACTGCATTGCTTTGTTTTTGTCCAGGTATATTGGGTTTATAACTTCTTTAATTTCAAAGGAATTGAAATCAAATAAATAAAGTTTTACGTCCTATTGCAGGCTAATGAAGACGGACAACGCCATACATGGTTCAATAAGTGATAGTTGCCAGGACAGCGGCATTATAGACTATTCTTTTTTATGCGATTTCCAACTGTCGAGGGATCTTTTACAGCCACGGCTCAAAGGACCTCGGTTTATTGTCCCATTCTGAACGCCTTCTCATTTATTTCACGCTATTAATTCTAATTTCGTTAATGAAGTATTTTTTCATCCTTGACCTGTACATTTGGGAGAATTAAACCTTCCCATCTCCGATATATAGACTAAAAAAGTATGAAAATGAAATGAAACGAGAGCCACATTAATGATATTTCCTGCTTGGAAAGTTTGGTAGATGTGATAAGGCCCTAAATACAGAATATTTATGATAACGTTGACCAGAAGGGCCTACTGTAATATTCCTTGCGCTCACCCTTTAAATTGTGCTTAAAGATTCTTGTATCTAGCGATTTAAATGGAATTAGTATCTAAAAAGACAAATTGGGGGTGGGGCTTGTTTCTGAGGGAACTCCATTGTTTTCCGTTTACTTATATCTATTATGACGTCATAATGAGAATAGCGTCAAAAAGTCATTAGCTTTTGGATTTTTCAAGACGAAAGACGCATTTTAACTTCGCTCTTGGATATTTTAGTGGAAAACTTTCTACGGGAGACGAAAACATGACTATCTTGTAAGTATACTATCTTATATACAGGTATAGCATTTCATTGGTTTAAAAGTTTTGCTTCATTTTTTTTAACATGAAAAAAACTTTTAATTTCTTAGTGATGAACCAAATGTATGATTTCATTTTGTCTTTTTGTATATTTCAGATTACCAGTAATAAACTATGTAGTAGATGAGATTGTATTGGAGTTTTTACGAACCAACCAATACGGTGACCAATCATCCAACTATAACAGTAAGTTAACACTTTTTTCATTAAATGAAATCTACGTGACAGTATCTTGGCCTGCCACGAACAAACAGTGTTCTGAAGCTATCATTGAAATACGAACAGTCTACGGCTATATGTCTTTCGCTTAGTTTCTTGTTTTCATGGGTTTCAAATTCACAAAACTTTAAAGTTTGCTGTTTATTTATATTTTCAGGTGACTGGAACGAAAACAACAAAAACTCAGTTGACGAGAACAATAACCACCATGTCAACTTTGATGATATTGGCGAACTGGTCGGTGACTGGGCTACGGAACCATGGACACCGTGTGACGCTGAGGACATCCCAGAATGGGCCAGACTAGGAGGTAATATCGCTTTTTATCATGTATAAGTTCGAAACCTTGTGACAATTGGCAACCATGTACGTTCGTTTAACGGATTTATGAAACCTATTTGTACTCTATCCCAACCATACTCTTTCACTAGAGGTTGTGTTAGTATACCTGTCCCCGTGCTTTCTTAACAACGTTTTACCGCAATTTTATAATCTACAAGTCCAAACACATCTGTTTTGTAACTGTGTCATTGTTGTCAGTACAAAGTTACAAAGTTCCTCCCAAAACAGTCGTTATCTGGTTTTAACATTCTACAATGATTTTCTCTGTATGATACATCTCTAGTAGGAAAATACAGTTTTACAGAACTCTGGAATTTTCAACCTGGATTTATATTTCATAATTAAAATAAAGTCCTTTATGTATGCAATACTATATTTCAGGTCCAAAGGTCGAGGATATTAGTGATGTTGATGAAGATCTAGTTTGGGTTGAAGATCCCTGGATCCAAACACCCCTTACTGACATCCCAGACTGGATGCTGCTACCTGGTATCGACTATGACGTACCAGAGGAGACAGACAATAATGATGGGAACCTCGAAGATACCCAGGACAACGACGATGACTTTCTATCGTCTCATGTAGAAGTGGAAAAATGGTCAGACGAAAAGTTTGTACAGTTACCACTGGATGTTCCTGGATGGGCTTCGCTTCCTGGAATAGACTATCCTACAAGACGTGGAAAGAGTCCCTACTGGGAGGCACAGATAAAGAGAAATGAGAGAGTTAGAAATAAATTTAAAAGAAAAGTCAGTGAAAGAATAATGCCGACTATTTTAGAAGAGATGTTAGTATATAATAATGATGCTAAACCAATGTTGATTGTTCCTACTAGCTATGGTAGAAGGTGCGGAATAGACTATCCTACAAGACGTGAAAAGAGTCCGTACTGGGAGGCACAGATAAAGAGAAATGTGGGAGTTAGAAATAAATTTAAAAGAAAAGTCAGTGAAAGAATAATGCCGACAGTATATAATAATGATGCTAAACCAATGTTGATTGTTCCTACTAGCTATGGTAGAAGGTGTGGAATAGACTATCCTACAAGACGTGGAAAGAGTCCCTACTGGGAGGCACAGATAAAGAGAAATGAGAGAGTTAGAAATAAATTTAAAAGAAAAATCAGTGAAAGAATAATGCCGACTATTTTAGAAGAGATGTTAGTATATAATAATGATGCTAAACCAATGTTGATTGTTCCTACTAGCTATGGTAGAAGGTGTGGAATAGACTATCCTACAAGACGTGGAAAGAGTCCCTCCCTGGGAGGCACAGATAAAGAGAAATGAGAGAGTTCGAAATAAATTTAAAAGAAAAGTCAGTGAAAGAATAATGCCGACTATTTTAGAAGAGATGTTAGTATATAATAATGATGCTAAACCAATGTTGATTGTTCCTACTAGCTATGGTAGAAGGTGCGGAATAGACTATCCTACAAGACGTGAAAAGAGTCCCTACTGGGAGGCACAGATAAAGAGAAATGAGAGAGTTAGAAATAAATTTAAAAGAAAAGTCAGTGAAAGAATAATGCCGACAGGATATAATAATGATGCTAAACCAATGTTGATTGTTCCTACTAGCTATGGTAGAAGGTGCGGAATAGACTACCCTACAAGACGTGAAAAGAGTCCCTACTGGGAGGCACAGATAAAGAGAAATGAGAGAGTTAGAAATAAATTTAAAAGAAAAGTCAGTGAAAGAATAATGCCGACTATTTTAGAAGAGATGTTAGTATATAATAATGATGCTAAACCAATGTTGATTGTTCCTACTAGCTATGGTAGAAGATGTTTTTACTTTAGGTTTTAAAATACAACCATAGATCTATATTTTGACTTCAGTATTATTTTTTGGACTATATTTTGACATGTCTTTCAATATTATAATTTATACAAAATATACATTTGGAATACCTTTTATCATACAATATTATATTTATACTTTTGGCCTGTATTAAAGATTTATATTTTGGTATAAATTTGTTTTTCTTAATCCTATTGAGAAGCCTGACGATTGGTCATGTGGATTTTTATTAGATGTGAGATACTATCCAATAGGCAAACACAATCTCTGCCGTATCTATATGTATACTGTCTCTTGGTGATAATATATAACAATATACAATAGACAGATCTCTCTGTTTTAATGTATTCTTCTACTTCTTCTACACACAGTCAGAGTCGGATTTTTATTCTATTTCGCGAGAATATGAGAACACCAATATTAGATACAAAAGCCATAACTACAAGAGCACATTTGTTGGAAAATGAAATGAAATAAATGGTGTTTTACTTTCACTCTTCACCTTTAGGGCTAATGAAGACTGGCACATCTTTTTCAAACTACAATGGCGTTTTTTTTAATTGCTCAATACAGTTTTATTGGGTGAAACAGCAAATGCATGGTTTTGAATAGGCCAACTTCACTCATAAGAAGAAGCAACTATATTTTACAAGGATCACAAATTAGGTTCACAGTTAAGGTTCCTTTCTAACAGCTGGTCTTTGGTCAAACCTCTTGATGAACCAGCAAATAACAATGCCAAGAGGTTTGGCCAAGAACAAGCTGGAAGAAATTATCCTTAACTGTGAACGTAAGTTGTGATCCTTGTAAAATATAGTTTCTTCTTCTTCTTCTTGTAGAAAACATCCCTTGAAACCATGGCATTGTTTTACAATTACAGAAATACTAGTGACATAAAGAGATCAATCAACAGCTTTAAATACACAGCGTGTAAAAATTCTGTTATAAATTCCGATATCGCGTGTCACAATCCAAGTGAAAATTCCTGTCAAAAGCTATTCAATAAAACCATTTAACTGTTTGTGTTATGGACTGCAGATTAATGTTATACTACAAATACATGGCACAATGATGACTAGTAACATACAAACAGGAGGAAATGAAATGAAAGGAACGGAGTTTTACGTCCCACTCGTCTGGTCCTAATGGACTTATGACGACGGACAAAGGTTTACGTCCTACTCTTCTGCACATCGACGGCTAGGGAAGACGGACAACGTCATGTGGGGTTCAATGAGCGAAATTTTGGCAGGACAGAAGCATTAACCTATACATAAGCAATGTCAAGGGAACTAAAAATGCACAGTCTGTAGCACATTTAACTGTTTGTGTTATGGACTGTAGTTTAATGTTATACCGCAAATACATGACACGATGTTCACTTCTAACATACAAACAGAAGGAAAGAAATGAATTTTACATCCTACTTGTATGCACCTAAGTGACTAAAGCAGACGGACAAACAAGTGGATACCGTACAGCCATATCCAATGGTTACCAAGACACAAAATGTCCGATTTCAAGACATGGATTGTGTTCACTGGTAGAAATCCTTAACATTTCTAGATTGAATGGAAGTAAAGTAAAAAGCCAGATGTCTACAAAAACAGTAAGCTCTTTTATACCCTTTGTTTTCAGTTATGACGATCACAGTTATGATTTACTCTGTACATTCTAACAGCAACATTCAGATGACAATTCAGATTCAGATAACAATATCGGCAACGAAATTAGAGCAAACTCAGACTGGAATAACAAGTCTCTAGTCTAGAATTTCCAGTCCTATACGGTACTAATCTGGAACGTGCAAATACTGGTCTCTTTATGATTTGTGTAATCGATTTGAAATAGCCAAATCTACATTATAACTTCCGGATTGTCTAGAAGCAACTGTCTATTATTCACGTTTTATCAATACTATTACCGCGTATTAGAACTATTGACCTATTTGGACAGTCGGATACAAATCACTCTAGATAGTCGTTCAGGCACGGACAGGAATCAGCCTAAAATATCTATAGTCTGCGGTAATATTTCCGTTTTTCTTCCGTTTCACCAGCATGTGTTTCTTTTAACGATATCAATAGTTCACTTTTCAGACAAATTTGTAGACCTAATAACTACATGGGTTGTCAATATTTGTCGCAATACCACAGACAATACGAGAACCCCCAACTAGTTCTTTCCCAAGAAATCTTAACACGTTTTTCTCCAATCAAGGAGGTGTGAAAGGCATCAAAAGATAAGATAGTCTTAAATCGAATTAGCCGTCTGGATTTCTTTCGTAATATCTTCATGATATGTGTAAGCTATAGTAGACTTAAAGACTATAAAGAAGTTTTCTGTGCATTGTCATCGGAAACTCTGTAACCATCTGTAAAATGCCTTGCCAGGCAAGGTAATATACGCCCACTGGCAGCATTTATTTAAAATAAAAACTTTTCAGTAAGGTTACAATAAGTGGAATGAAATATTCAACCTTCCAACCTATTTTTTTCTAGGGTCTCTAGTTTCATTAAAAACTGTCAAGAATTGTACCTAATAACAACTCATTAAATATTTTTGGGTATTTTTATGATTTGCAATAGGGTTCACCCTTAATAATATTTTGATATTTTTAATTCTTAATAAGGCTCATCCTTGGTTGATATTAAACAATTTCAGCGAGTTTTGTCAAAAAGGAATGTTTAGAGTGTTCACAAGCCAAAAGTTGAAAGCGTTTTTGAAAACAGGCGCAATAACTGACACTAAATATTTTTCGATTTATCTGATTTTCAATAGGGTTTATCCTTGTGAGAAAACAAATACTAAAGCCAAGTTTCATCAAAATCCATTCAAAATTGTTCTTTCTAGATTGTTTACGAGTTAAATTGAACGCGTTTTCAAAAACAAGGTCAATAACTTGTACTAAATATTTTTCGATTTTCAATAGGGTTCATCCTTGGGAGACAACAAATACTCCAGCCAAGTTACATCAAAATCCATTAAAAATTGTTCTTTCTAGAGTGTTTACAAGCTAAAATTGAACGCGTTTTCAAAAACAAGGGCTATAACTGACACTAAATATATTTCTATTTATTTGATTTATAATAGGGTTCATCCTTGGGTAAAAACAAATACTCAAGCCAAAGTAAATCAAAATCCATTCAGAATAGTTCTTTCTAGAGTGTTTACAAGCTAAAATTGAATGCGTTTTCAAAAACAAGGGCAGTAACTCATACTAAAAATTTTTTCGATTTCGCTGATTTTCAATAGGGTTCATCCTTGAGTTATAACACACTCTCACACCAAGTTTCATAGAAATCCATCAAGAATTGTGCCATGTAGAGTGTTTACGAGACAAAAATTGAACGCGTTTAAAAGAACAAGGGCAATAATTCATATTAGATATATTTTGATATTTTTAATTTTCAATTAGGCTCATCCCTTGCGATATCCAACAATTTCAGTGAGTTTTGTCAACATTGGTCATGAATTGTACCTTCTAGAGTGTTTATTAGCCAAAAAGTTAAACCCGTTTTCAAACACAAGGGCAATAACTGACACTAAATATATTTCGATTTATTTGATTTTCAATAAGGTTCATCGTTGGGTAAAAACAAATACTCAAGCCAAGTTTTATCAAAATCCATTAAGAATTATTCTTTCTAGATTGCTTACAAGCTAAAATTGAACGCGTTTTCAAACACAAGGGCAATAACTGATACTAAATATTTTTCGATTTAACTGAATTTCAATAGGGTTCATCCTTAGGTGATTACAAATACTCATGCCAAATTATGTCAAAATCGCTCAAGAATTGTGACTTGTAGAGTGTTTACAAGGCAAAAATCCAACACATTTTATAGAACAAGGGCAATAATTCCTATTAAATATAGTTCGATATGTGCTATTTTCAAAAGGGTTCATTCTTGGGTGATATTAAACAATTTCAGCAAGTTTCGTCAAAATCGGTCAATAACTGTGCTTTGTAGAGTGTTTACAAGCTAAAAATTGAACGCGTTTTCAAAAACAAGGGCAATAACTGATATTAAATTTTTTTTCGATTTTACTGGTTTTCAATAGGTTTCATCCTTGGGTGATAACAAATACTCAAGCCAAGTTTCATCAAAATCCATTAAGAATTGTTCTCTCAAGAGTGTTTACAAGCTAAAATTGAACGCGTTTTCAAGAACAAGGGCAATAACTCATACTAAATGTTTTTCGATTTCGCTGATTTTCGATAGGGTTTATCCTTGAGTTATAACATACTCTCACACCAAGTTTCATCAAAATCGGTCAAGAATTGCACGTTGTAGAGTGTTTACGAGCCATTCAAGAACAAGGGCACAAACTCATACTAATTTTTTTCCGATTTCGCTGATTTTCAATAGGGTTCATCCTTGCGTGATCATAAACACTCATATTAAGTTTCATCTAAATCCGTCAAGAATTACACCGTGTAGAGTGTTTACGAGCAATTGTGGACGGACGGACGGACGGACGGACCGACGGACGGACGGACGGACGGACGGACGGACGGACGGATGTGGGTGACGACAATATACGCCCCCCATTTCATGTGGGCGTATAAAAATGCTTTTCCAATTGTCAAAGAGACGTTTGTAGATCTTGCAATCGAATAAAACTTAACGCTGTATAACGTAACTATCGCAAAGGTCCCGCAGCCAAATTTATTATTACCCCCATTTTATAGTAAAGTCATAAAACCTGAGTTCTAGTGGTATTATATGACTCGCAGACGTCTGATTGAAAATTGCAAAGGTGCATATTGATGTTATCAATATCCCTGATTCGCATAAAAAGTTATAAAACAATCCCTTTAACATCGAAACTCCTACGGGAATATGGATACATTACGCCACAACTCTAGTAGATTTTGTTATTAGCTGCCAATACCGGGATTATCTCGATCCGTTATATGGTGGATTAAATGGTGCTAGCACGCAATGACCTAGTTTATGACACAGATCCCAGTTGGGTCAAGGTTTCAATCAAAACTGAGACTCACATGTCTTTCAAGGTAGATTTTTAATGCAAATCTTTTAATGAGTTCTCAATGACATTGTCGACATTCTCTATTTTCAGTGAGCTTAAAGTTAGGCCAATGTTTCCAATCACATCTGGTATTCACACATTGTGATTTTAGATTTAAATGCAAATAACGCTAGTGGCGTTTACAGCAAACATACGAATAGGGGTAGCTCTCTGGACTTAGATGCCTGAATATTCCGGAGGCACACAGATTTGAAGGCTCATATTGAGTGAGCTGTGAACAATATTACTAATTAGCTTTAGCTAAGAAATTCCTGTTTCGAAACAAATGTACGATTGGTCAAACCAATGCCTTGAACTTGTCCTTTTAATAAAGATATCCGGTCAACGGTTGACAAGAGATATTTCTAATATGCCTGGAAGCGGCGGAGTTTAATATTGTGTTCAGGAAGACTACGGGGTAATCATGAGAAATTATTCCGGTCAACTGGAACAGGTCTAATGATTAACAATATTATTTACTGTTTGCCGAGATCCACGAATCACTGACTTGTATAATTAATCAACGGTCAAGATAAGAAATTTATTTGGGAATGGACACGTGTCTTTGCCTTACAGTCCTTTGAGTTATAAGCTGAGCTTACCAAAATTCCCAATGGCCGTTACGTTTATTAGTGCCCTCCGATGCCGATCAATTTCTAAAGTAGAAAAATCCAGAAAATATCCTTTACTTGTTTCTTTCATTTCCCAATTTAAAAGGAATAAAAGCCTGACCCTCTCAAGTCTGCGAGCAAATTACCTGGATTTTACCATTTACTCGTCATCTACCAACAACTACCTAGTCTGTAATTTCAGTAAGCTAGAAGTGAATGATAATTTGTCATCTACCAACATTAACCTAGTTTGTGATATCAGTTAACTGGAAGTGAATGTTAACTTGTCATCTACCAACAACTACCTTGTCTGTGATATCAGTAAGCTAGAAGTGGAAGTTAACTTGTCATCTACCAACAACTACCTTGTCTGTGATATCAGTAAGCTAGAAGTGGAAGTTAACTTGTCATCTACCAACAACTACCTAGTCTGTGATATCAGTAAGCTGGAAGCGAATGTAAACTTGTCATCTACCAACAACTACCTAGTTTGTGATATCAGTAAGTTGGAAGTGAACGTTAACTTGTTATCTACCAACAACTACCTAGTCTGTGATATCAGTTAGCTGGAAGCGAATGTTAATTTGTCATCTACCAACAACTACCTAGTTTGAGATATTAGTTAGCTGGAAGCGAATGTTAACTTGTTATCTACCAACAACTACCTAGTCTGTGATATCAGTTAGCTGGAAGTGAATGTTAACTTGTCATCTACCAACAACTACCTAGTTTGAGATATCAGCATCCGCTGGAAGTGAACATTAACTTGTTATCTACCAAAAACTACCTAGTCTATGATATCAGCATCCGCTGGAAGTGAACGTTAACTTGTCATCTACCAACAACTATCTAGTTTGTGATATCAGCATCCACTGGAAGCGAATGTTCACTTGTCATCTACCAACAACTACCCAGTCTGTGATATCAGTTAGCTGGAAGTGAACGTTAACTTGTCATCTACCAACAACTACCTAGTCTGTGATATCAGCATCCACTGGAAGCGAACGTTAACTTGTCATCTACCAACAACTACCTAGTCTGTGATATCAGCATCCACTGAAAGCGAATGTTAACTTGTCATCTACCAACAACTACCTTGCCTGTGATATCAGTTAGCTGGAAATGAACGTTAACTTGTCATCTACCAACAACTACCTAGTCTGTGATATCAGTAAGCTGGAAGCGAATGTAAACTTGTCATCTACCAACAACTACCTAGTCTGTGATATCAATTAGCTGGAAGCGAATGTTAACTTGTCATCTACCAACAACTACCCAGTCTGTGATATCAGGTAGCCGGAAGCGAACGTTAACTTGTCATCTACCAACAACTACCTACTCTCTGATATCAGCATCCACTGAATCGAATGTTAACTTGTCATCTAACGACAACTACCTAGTCTGTGATATTAGAATCCACTGGAAGTGGACGTTAACTTGTCATCTACCAGCAACTACCTAGTCTGTGATATAAGCATCCACTGGAAGCGAACGTTAACTTGTCATCTACCAACAACTACCTAGTCTGTGATATTAACATCCACTGGAAGTGGACGTTTACTTGTCATCTACCGACAACTACCTAGTCTGTGATTTCAGTTAGCTGAAAGAGGGATATACTTTTTTCATCTATCAACCAACCAACCAACCGAGCCATGTAAAACAGAAGAGAAATGAATTGAAATGGCATTTTTGACCTGCTTTTCTTGTGTTCTCTGAATCAGGCTAATGAAGAGCCAGTTTAGGCTGACATTCCGTGCATTACACGACATCAAGATGAAAATTGGAATGACATTAAGTCAGCTTTCATATTACCATACGATGACCGGTATGACAATGATATAGCCTGAAATCAGGTCATGATATTCATGCTGAAATGAGATTGTGATCAGATTTGAAAAGAAAATGAATAGGACTGACCCCAGGTCACTGATATGATGAATATTAAATAGGTGAATTTCACAGTTTTGCTGCTGGCTATAAAAGATTGACTCTCTTTCTTCTCGACTTGTTCAGGAAGTAATTTTGTGAAACTTGTTCTAACCATGTCTTTTAGATAGAGGGGGGGGGACTACTATCTCGTGGTTCCGGGAAAGCACGGGCCTAGGAATCAGACCTAATTTTTATTTCCTCGCACCGATCGGGATTCGAAACCACGGCACCTAGTCGCCTAGCAGACGACAGTCGAACTCGCTAACCACTGAGCCATTCACCACCCTGACTGATTTTCTCGGGTATACTAACGAAGTCAAATATGTCATCATCGAAAGACGTTGAACTACACTCTAATTTCAACCTCCTATATCTAATCGTAAGGACGTATGAGCGACATGTCTTTTCTCCAACAACTGAGCAATCCCGTACGATGACTTTAAACATCCGAACTTCTAGAGATTATGTGTTTTTTTTATGAAAAAATGAAATTACATGTATGATAATATAATGACATAACTAACGATAATCTATCTATTACGATAATCAGAGTAATCTTTATATCTTATTTATTCTGAAATAGATAATGATAATATTACTGGATTGTCTCCATCATAAAATGTCAGATAATATTCTAATAGACCATTGTCTCATTGTAATACTGTGTTGAATGTCCTATCTTTTTAAATTGGAATAGAATAAATAAAGACGAACAACGCCATGCAGTGCGCATTGAAGAACCATTTGTCATTATAGCGGTATAAGTCCACTTATTTCCGATTTTCAAATGTCTATAATGGGATATCTAATACGCCTAGCCTGTAGGTAGCACACAGGGACTCGAACACAATGATCAGATTCAGCTAAGAGTTAAGTATTAAAACAGAACTGACCAACCCAAACGGACTAGCAAATAAATATTACTTATTATATATAAGACCTTTGAATCTGGAAGAATATGAAGAATTTAGTCATGAATAAATATATGTTATTAATCTGGTTGGATTTATTCCTGATGGAATCAGACGGACGTTAACTGCCAACAAACTTCTTTTATCACCAACAGGTGTCGCTAGTCACCAACTTATATCTAGTTGTTTTGTAATTCCCATTACAGTTTCCGTTCAGACAAGAACCTTTTAATTTGTCAGACATCGACAAAGAGAATTTAATCAGGGTTGCGATTAAGATTTTAATAAAGGAACGACAGTGTGAGATAAAATGTAAGACCTAGATAATGGCGAGAATGGCACAAAGCTTTCAATACAACGAGCCTAATAAGAGCCATTAAAATAAATGAACAGAATAATACCGTCTTTTAATGTCATCAGTTTTAATGTCAGGCTTTAAATTCTTGGAGAAAAGTAGGACGTAAAACTCCAGACATTTCATTTCATTTTAATTCTTGAAGGGATTAAAATCCTCTTGTGTCTTTCCTAATATGTAAGGTTTGTTTAATACGTAACCAATGTCGTACATACGAAATTAAGTATGGTTCGTACATGGAAATATGTTACTGTGGTTATAATGTCGACTCGTCCATACAACACAGTAGATAGAAAAATACCTTATTTTAATTGTTAGTCTGAGATATATATGAGCGCTTCATATAATTTCAATGCAGTTCATGTAGTTCTGAAAACAATTTACTATGATATAGCCCAAAATCAATTCCCGAAATAGAAAAACCATTGCTTTTAATTGCTGCATGTTTAGGATAGCTACGGGCACCAGAAACTCTTCTATCTAACAGGTTCGTTTGGTCTGGTACTAGTCATGAATGATGGATCGGATCTCGGCAACATCGTTTTAATTGAAAAGGCAGGAAGACCGTGTGATGTTGCGAATTAACCGAGGCTATCCGTTTATTTCCAAATTAAATATTTCACTGAAAAACCTGCAAGTTAAATGTCCATTTATATCAAAGGTAATGTCCGTGAAGAGTTTTTAAACGTCCGTCTTTTTTTAAATACAAAATTTCAAAGGTCAAAAATAGGATAATACGAAAAAGTTTGATGACTGATTTACTTTTTATCTAGACACTTGTACCTAATTTTAAGTAACAGTCAAAGATCGTGTTCACAGCTATCTGTAAGAGAACCTTAAACATAAGTGAAACATAAAAATATAACTCCTGACTTAAATGGTACATAGGAAACATGATTAGTTAACGACGTCTATGATAAAAAAAAATAGAAAATTTCACAATATGAAATACTAACTGTAGAGTTTTTCAAAAGGATGCTGTGTCAATTTCAATTAGTCCGACTAATTAATGGAGTTGTAAAATGATATATAATTAAAATAACTAAAGCAAATGCCAATCAAGAAATTAATTATTCAACATCTTTAGAACTAAAAAAAAGAAACGTTCTTATTTCAAAACAAAGTAAACGCCAAGAGATATACTAATCCTGCAGCGACGGTGTTATTGTGCACTACGTTTCTGCAATTTACAGTATGCGGTGAAATATAAAAACCGTGTATTTGTTAAAAATTTTGTGTATTATATGTTGTTTGGAAGATGAGGATTTGATTTAGTTACAAACTGTGGTGCACAACAGTATTTTAATGGATGAAACACATCAATATTTAGTAACGATTACGCCATTAAAAAGCAAATAAGGAATTGTTAATAAATTAGCTTACCTTCAATTTTAAAATTACACTTTTAATTCAAACTTGACACTTTCATTCTATTTCCTATGTTTCAATTCACTTCAGAAAGTTCGTAAAGCCAAAACAGGCTAATAGTAACATCCAAATCAGCAATATGACTGTCTTTAATATTAAACAAACTTCAAGACCAGGATGAGAAGTCCCAATTTCACAGGGAAGACGAGCGTAAAACGGTAATTAAAATTTCAAGACAGATGGTATAAAAACACAGAGTTCAATGTCGTTAATAACAGCATGAAATATCTAAAGCATATATATAGGAAACACACTATACTGGAAAGAAAGTTAAACAATTACAACGTCGTATATGGCGTATATTAAAGCATAATGTCCTTAATAAATATTTTCACATTCCTAATAACCTTGGTAATCATTTAGATCTACGATTATCTCGAAATTTAGTTTTGGAACATATAAATTGTACATAACTTACGAAGTTACCCTGTTAACTTTTAGCTAGCAGGTACCTAAATTGCGCAAATCGGACACATATACATAAGCAATCTCTCGGTGTGGGTATATTCTTGACAAAGATTTCCACAATTAAATTTTATAACTCACGGAAAAAATTTCATTTCACAAAATTTGTCAATAATTCAATCTTAGGGAATACAGAAAGTCCATTACTTATTTAAACATTTCAAGGTCAATATACACTTTCTATTTTTAAAAACGGTTTAAAACTTTTTTTTCCGTTTGAAAGCTGTTAATTAAATGTTGAAGCTCTATAAAGCTTGACGCTCGGAAAAAATCACATTAAAATTATATATATATTGTCATAAACGTTATGTAAACGTACGCGTTTTCTCTATCGTGTAGGAAAAAGTTTCTACCTTTTTTTTCAAATCACAAATTAACTTCCAAATTCAGAATCAATTAATTTTCTTTCACACAAAACATTTGATTTTGTCACAAAGTTTTCCGAACTACACGAATTTTATGCGGCGCGTATTTCTGAAAGATCCAATCAGCGAGGCGAATGTCACAAATTAAAAAAAAATATCACTGAAAAGTCTTGGTGTCTTAATGTCCGTGTTGTCACGGTAGTCGGACATCAATTCACAATCCCGACCTGGTATAATACAATACTGCTACTCATACAGGTTCTCGTTGAATATCGGAACTTCCGCTCACACATACCACGTGGCCTCAGTGCCTCTGGACAAGTAGAATTGATGAAAGACTCGGTAGATGTCATATATTGAATGTATTGAAGTATTTTGTTGATATAGACCAAGTCTTACTAATACATAGTTCCTATTGCTTTGACAATATCGATAATATCCGTTCAATATTTATACCGAATAGAATAGGTTATTACTCAGTTTGTTAAAGGGTCTTTAACATATCTTTCATTCTTCAGTTTAGAAATCTGTCGATCAGATGGAAACAGAAAAACTAATCTTATATCACATATTAACTCATCGCGTATATTGATAAACGGTGTTAAACTTGCTTTTAATAGATCGCTTTTGATATATGTCGATCGGCTTAATACATAAAACTAAACTCAGATTTAAAAATAGCGTTATTTGATAAACGGTGTTAACATGCTTTTAATAGTTCGCTTTTGATAGAAGTCGACCAAAAATACTGAACTTATATCTAGTAATAAATCATGGACTTGAAACTTACTATTACTTGTAACTGTTGATAAATGTCTGTCAGCAGAATCAGAAAAACGAAAGCTTTAAGTAACCAGATTTGAAGTCCCCGAGAAATATCAAGTCCTGTTTAATTCTAAAATATTGTTCTTTAAATCACACCAAAAATAAACATCGTATTTATAATTACTTTATGGAATATATCGCAACGTTTCGACGATGATGCTCTAGAACGTATTAAACGAACCAGTACGTTGTAAATATCTCAACCATGATATTTTTTCTTGACTTTAAAATAAACCGATTGAAAATAAATGGCGTGTCAGAAAATTAAACGAGGTTTTTGATTTATTATTTTCCACCCCGTGTTGTAATGACCTGAATATCCCCAGTGAGTATGTCGGAACAATCCCGAGAAATCTGTATCTTAATATCTGCTATGGTAGATCTAACACAACTTAAGATGAAAAAAAATCAAAATGAATTGATTTTTATGACCTATAATCACATCTGATTGGGTAAAGCCGTGAATTGTGCAATGGGGCAAATCGGTATGTCAGGACAGCTGAATTAATAACATACACTGTTTCTATTTCCAGTAACGAAACCAGAATTCATACGGTACAAGCTGGTTCTTGTACAAAACTTTCGATGTACATTCGTTTCCCAGAGTCGATGGAATAATAAGGAAATGTTATGAATCCCTACTCACCTGACGTTTTTGATTTTTGATTATCCTTACCAGCTTTGAGACCGGAGAAATGTGACTGTGAACGTAAAAGATCCCTCGACAAATTGATAATCGCAAAAAAAGAAGGCTTATGCTGCTGTGCTGGTAAAATGCCCTTCATTGAACACTACATGGCGTTGACCGTCTTCATTAGCCCATTACGTGCAGAAGAGCAGGACGTAAAACTCAATTTATTTCATTTCATTTCAAGATGTAGATTTAAGAAAGACTGAATATTTCTCCAGCGATATGATGGACAATATAATCTCCAATACTTGACGCTCGGTCAACGATTTCTTCCATTTTCTGTCTTTAAGTCAACATCCTAAACATTGTTTATCAGGACTACTATACAACTTATGGACGAGTAAACCATGTCCCTGACACAGAAATAGAATTGACTTTATCCAAATAACGTCGTATGAGATGGCGAATCTAGGATTTATCTCGTACGACAGGAGTTGCCGTCTCATAATATATACGAAAAACGTCAAAATGGATACTTGCAAGGGTATTGAATGTCCGAAAATTTTACTTAAAATGATTTTAGTGTTCTCGTCGTCTGATTGTAATAAAATTTATTTTTATTATTCAACAAGAGTGCTGTATTCTTTAAGAGATGGGTTTTAACAAATACGAATATGCCCCCACATTAATCAGCTGTTTTGTTACTTGACCTGACGTATATCAATGACATTTTCAGGGCCGGGATAAATGGTCGTTAATTCCATTTCCGGTGAAGATGAAAGATGTGTCTGAAGAAGACTGATGGGATATCACCAGTAGGAAGTTAGTATTAAATGATAAACACGTTAGTAGTCACTTAGATCTGAAATCAATAACAAAATCAATTAGGCTCCTGTTTTCATCAATGATCATAGCATCGGTTCTTGGCAATACTCAGTCTCAGAGCGGAATAGTTATTCGAACGCAGCTATCAGCTTCCGGTAAACCATTGTTTTTTCAGCAAAGGTGTCTGAACTTCCGTTTTCCGAGTGAAGGTCATCAACAACTAAGCACGCCACCACGCAACTTCATCCTGCGTTTTGTTGAATCTGAACCGTTTTCCCTAATATGATTAAAAATTTATAATTGGTTTATACTCAGCGATGTTCCAAACGTTTTCAAAGAAAACTTTGACACTTGGGTCCAAACTGCCCAGACGACCTTTCTCTCATGCACACTGTATGGCAATTGTAATATCTATTTGAAATGAAATAGAAAATGAAATGAATGGAGTTTTACGTCCAGTTCTTCTTGCACCTAATGTACAGCGCCATGACGTATGAAATGAATGAAATTTTGCTAGAGCAGCGGCATAATCCTGCTCTTTTTGCGATTTCGAACAGCCTGTAGCCATTAGGTCCTTGGTTTATTGTCCCATACGAACGACTAAACGCTTTTTCAAGGTCAGTCCCTCATACCTCCACCACTAACACGGAGAAACCGAGCTGGAAAATCCGAAAGTTACTCTCGACCTTTGCAGGGATTGGACCCAGGCCCCCAGTTTAGCGATCAGGCGCTTACTCATCAATCCAAGGAAATACAATGGACATTTCCATCTTCGTTGTATTGAGTTATTTATAACAATGTTTGATTCCGGTCGATAAAGTCGTAGAAAGAACGTAGATCTGTTATTAAGCCAAACGTAACCGTTGACCGTTGACATAAGAACATCCTGTATAATAATCGGATTATACAGGCACAGACTTTGAGATAATGTATGGGTTTTGCCAGAACTGTTAGATCATCCGTCTGACCGTGATCGATACCCATCATTATTGTAACATGTACAGTCTGTAGCACACTGGATGACTGGTTTTATTATTAGTTTTTTTTTTCATCGAATTCAAACGAATTCGACAACATGATTGCCAACTACCCTTACAGCACAGTTCGATGTCTGCAATTTAGAAGTAATTAAAACAGACCTGTGTCTCTTGTCTGAATTTTCTATTAAAAAATAAAGTGGTAATTACAAGATCAAATCAACCTTCTTAATTGGCACCCGGTTTGAACTATTAACTTTTAATTATCAAAAGTGTTTTTTTGGTTTAAAGGAATAAATCAGTCTAACTTTCAAATTTGGTGTCAGTAATCGCACGACAAACTCTTTTCTAACGGGAACAGGATCCTTTCAACCAGCCTCTTGGCATTGATCTTTCCTGGATTATCCGTACCCATTTACAGATGGTTGGACTTATGAGTGAAGATGACTTATTCAAGGTCATCCAACTTTCACACTCCGGTTGATATTAGAATTCACGTCCAAGCAAATGACGTAAAGAACCAACGTTTTAACCGCTGTGCTACAGAACCCCACAATAATCATCATAATTTTGTAAAACGTTATTTAATAACGATATATAGATATCGTCTAATAAAGATTATATTCTTTGGCTATGTTACCTGGTAAATCCAACTACTGAATATATACAATCCCTGAAATGGCAGATTGAAACTACGTCAAGTATGATATAGTTTCCCTGTAATTTCAACAGTCTGCCAGCCGCCCACAAGTCTCTGTTTAAACTCTGTTGAAAATTGGTCTGGGATGTCCTACAGCGACACATCAAATATTGATCTATTCATTAAAACGGCTATCATTCAGATTTGTTCACCTATTCTCATCTTTGTTATCAGATAGAAAATCCTTTCAGCTCTCAGCGTAATCTCGATGTACTGTGGCCAGTGGTGCAATTTACTGTGTGCAATTATCGATACTTAAAGTGATGATACATCTTAAAAAAGGAAAAAAATTGAGTTTTAACGTGCACAGCCTGTAGCACACAAGTCCTCTTCTTGTCCAATTTCAAAATTTAGAAATTTGATGTCCATTCTAAGACGTTGTATACCTTAAGAAGATAATAGAGGCGAATCGGGAATAACCCTAGTACTTTCTAGTTTATCAACGTCTCTACGTTGAAAATGCCATAGCTTCATTTGGAATAACTTAGACCCCAGGTTCTCAATTTTGTTTTGCCAATCACCACTAAGCGCATTTCCAATAGAGCCATTCACCCCTCGAGACTTGAGTACATAATATATTATACGTGACGTAATATAATATTATGTGAGAAGAGACCATCTATCTTTACATACATGTATAATAAATTCTCAACAAATTTACTCATTTTGGCGCTCAGTTTTTGTGGACTGTTAAATTTGCATTTTAATCGTATAGATAACCTATTAAATGCGACCTGAAATTTGCCATCTTTATCCCGACCATACTCTCTTTTGAGAAGTCACAGTACAAGCCTTTTTGAAACCTTAACTCGAGCGTGTCCATTCAACACCCCCCCCCCCTGGACCCGGGCCATTCCCCCTTGGGGTTGAATTCACCCCCATCTGAGAACCGTGGACTTAGACCAATACTGATCTCTGATTTTTAGCCGTGATCAATGCTTCCTAACATCTTCAGATAACAGCTGTATTATCGGGGAGATTAAGTCAACATCAGAAAAAAGAGGCAGGGTTAGAAAAAAGGGAAGTCGGGATTATCTTGAAGATTATCCATAATCAATTCTCATTACCATTCTCGTTAAATCCGACTTTCTACATTACAACATATTAGTTTGGTGCAGTCGTGTAGACGTAGTGATATAGTTCTAATTTACCCAGAAGGTTCAAACATTAAACATAATCCTCGGAGTAGAAGTATAGTTCTGTGTTTCTGAACCTTTTTTGGTGGTAACTCCCCCCCCCCCCTTTCTAGACCGTGATCCCTTATTACTTCCTTGAACTGTTTGGCAGTTCACTGACCGCGGAGCGCGAGCAACACATCGCCAATCCGTGATCTGGAGGATTCTGAGCAGCAATCTCCTTTTAATTAGTAGCCATCCCCCAACAAGCTATGATTTGATTTAATTAAAAAACAAGTTGATATCCAAGAACCAAAAGATTGTGTTCATTGGGAAAGAAGGGCTTCGATATGGCCAGCCTGTAGCCATCTATGTTTCGAATTCTTTTAAATGAGAGAACACAAGGGCAGATAATCAGACCGAGTATTTATATTACTAACCTCATATGAACTCACATTATTCTTAGAATTTACCCAAAACTAAGTATTGATCAAACCTTCACGTGACTTATCGGATTGTTGTCAACGAAATTTTTTTCTGGAAAAAGTTATAGATCGTTGAATTCAAGATTTAACATTGAAAAAAGATGGCAGATAAATTATCATCTGGACTTTTCATTCTACAATATATATTTGTCCAAGAAAGCTCTGTAGTATGCCCTACCCTTACAGTGTTTACTGCCCTGATGTGACAGGGGATATTTGTATACCCAAGAGAATAAATACAAGTTTAAGAGAAAGTAAACAGAAGAACGGTAAAACTAAGATGAAAACAAAAACATTATTTACGGATGATGTCAAGGTCAGCCTACAGCCGCCCCCATCTCAATACATCCATTAATATACAAATCAACTTCACATTAAATGTCACATCATGTGTAAAATGCCTCTAGAGAAAATCCAATTGCAAATGTAAATGAGACATGAAATAACCATTAGTTTGACTAATAACTCTGATGAAAATGAAATATGACAGTTTGGCTGACCTGTGGACATAACCTAACGTGGATACCGTACAAATCACTACCTTAAAGAGGCCCAGGCTTGATTTTTAGGGGTCGTTTTGGGCCCTTGTTACATTTAAACAGTCCTCAGAAATACTCAAGCTCTAAGAAAATCGCAAAATACCTTGAAAAATACCTCAAACAAAAAATTTCACTTTTCATTTTTTTCCGTGCTGTACGCGGCTGGTCTCCAAACAGTCAAAAAATTGTGTGTCCTGTTGACAAAGTCTACAATTGAAAATGCGTTGTAGTCTATTTATATAGATGACCGCTATTGCACGACGGGAAGGATAACTCTTTCATTATCAAGACGAACCGTTTTCCAATATGGCGGGACGTTCGTAATTTCTTACCACATTATGATTTTTTAAACACGGATAATTATGGATTTGAAGGCTCAAATTTCAAAGGTAAGCTCTGTAGACTATTTCTGATTAGCTAACCAAAAGATTTCATGTGTTTGAGGCTGTCGGATGATTGTCCGAAACAAATAAAGCCTGAGCCCCTTTAACTAACTGAACTTACAGCACTTCGAAATATATAGTTCTAACTCTATGACCTAGGTCCGTGCTTTTTGTGAGAATACTATTCTCATATCACCTTAACATTAACTATCCACTAGCAGTCAGGCTACATCTTAATCCATTACGCATCGCGCATCACTGTCATGTTAAGATACTCGACAAATTT